>JACAXG010000204.1:357455-514448 GCA_018881555.1 Amblyornis subalaris | reverse complement strand
AGAGAAGAGAAGAGAAGAGAGAAGAGAAGAGAAGAGAAGAGAAGAGAAGAGAAGAGAAGAGAGAAGAGAAGAGAAGAAAAGAGAAGAGAAGAGAAGAGAAGAGAAGAGAAGAGAAGAGAAGAGAAGAGAAGAGAAGAGAAGAGAAGAGGAGGAGACAAAGGAGAAAAGACAGAAAAAAAAGGAGAAAGCAAAAGCAAAAGCAAAAGCAAAGGACAAAGAAAAAGCAAAAGGAAAAGAAAAGCAATAAAACCTGCCAGCGGCTGGTTGCTACCATCTGTAGTAACACCCTGTTCCTTTCCTATGAAGGAAAATGTCCCTTTACTGGCCCATGGAGTTTTGCCTCAGTAAACACCAAAAATCACTGCACACAACAGTACACTTGTCTCAGTCAGCAGCTCTGCACCCTGTTCCTCAGGTATTGCCTTTCTGTCCCCTTGGCAAGGCTCATATCTCTCCTCGCAGCCTATTTCTGAAAAGTCACTGCACACGAGTGAAATTTCACCTTGTGTTGAGGTGTCACAAGAATATTGCTGGCAGTTCTGATCCTGAAGTCATGCATGCTGGCTAGCGAAAATTCTTTCCCTGGCTTTTCGTTTGTTTGTTTGTGGTTTCTCTACTGTTTCTGTGAACTGAAACATGCTTTCTTGGCTACAGCAGTTATGCTCAGCTGACAAGAGACGATGCTGAACTAAGCCCCCGATCTGAGCACTGGCTTCAGCTCCACACTTTTCCCACAGTTGGCTGCTGTCTTGGTTGAAGCTGACTCCTACTTGATGGCCTGGCCCCAACGTCTTGCCCTTTGATGCTCTGGAAGTGTCAACTTGAGCCTCCTGGGGTTTGATGAAGACAATAGACTGGTAACCCCAAGGCAGTGCAAGATCTGTGTCTACAATTATTTCACGAGGCAAGAGGGAGAAAACTGTCCTTTTGAAGATGGCCCAGGGTAGATTTGTTGTCATTTGTGTCCCTAGGTACCCAAGAGCAAATAGTGTCAGCTGTACAGCTCCTGGCTGTGCATGAGGAAGAGGAAAAGATCTCTAGCATCCCTCTTACCCCTCTGGGCTTTCTGGCCATGTCATAGCACAGGAAATCAAGCAGCTGAGGGAGGAAGGAGAGCTGTCAGCACCATCACAGCAAGACCTGTCTCTTTCCTTACCTCAGCTGTGCTATCAGGAAAAGGAAGGGTTAACAGGCTTTGATTCTATGAATGGACCAAGGAGGCAACAGGAATGGGAGAGATCTGGTGGAGCAAACAATATCCTGCTCTATTCCTTGGAAGTAGCAACAACACACATCTCTCCTGTCTGGGGTTGATGGCACCAGCTGCAGGGTCAGGGCTGGAGCCCAGTGGGCAGTGGGTTTACACATGGATGCTAGACCCAGGCAACTTTCACACTGGGGAGGAACTTTACTGAGAAAAACATTTCATATGCAGAGTGAGAAGGACCAGGCTGGTCTGTCAGGGATCACTTTGGAGGTGGTACCACCATCCCTCTGCCTGTCCTCCACGTACACCCTCAGACACTGCAGATGAAACACACACACACACACACACACACACACACAAACATATATATGTACAGATGAAGGATTAGGACTTGCTGAGGCTAAAATAACAGCAAAAAGAAAAAAAAAAAAGCCACCTGAAAATACTCTTTCACACAAAAGTTACATGTGGTCATCCTGCCTGCCTAACTTGGGTCTGTACTTCAGGCACCAAATGGAGCTATCCTTCTAAAGCAGGGGTCTGTACCTAATTAGTGGAAAGGAGAAAACCCATTGATAGTCTCTAGGGGCCTGTCCAAGAGCTTGTTCCACTGACCAAACCATAGCCAAATAGATCTGGTAAATGCCCAGCTTCTTCTTGGAAGCACCTAAGAGGAGTCTGGGACAGCTCTCCTTGAACGCTGGATAGAGATAAGGGCTCGAAGTCCTAGTGATGAGATTCAAGATGCAGACATCTTCATCTGAACAGATCACTCTAGGAAAGTGTTAGTGAAGACATATAGGAATAGTAGGTCCCAATTCACTGATGCTTAGGGACTGTTTCAGATAAGCCTCTGAGTCACAGCCAAAAGGAGCCAGTATCTCTCTCATGGTTATAATGAGGACCTTGACTGACTTGCTGTGAAGGAGATAGCTACAGTGTAGGTCTATACCGTCAGGAGAAATGAATCTCAGTTAAAGCCTTGGTTAGACAAACATAAATCTAGTCATGTCCTTGTAAGCTGTGCTGTCAGCACAGCAGTCCTAATGCTACGAACACCTCTGTCACAGCAGGGCTTTTAACAGCAGCTTCTGGCTGGACTGTGGGGAAAAGCTCTGCATTGTGGGAGGCACTCACTGCCCGTGCACTGTGGTACTGGGCACTGGGGGAGCTGGAAGAGGTGCTCGCTAAGCAACTCTCCATCGTTTGTCACCAGTCCTGGCTAACCAGAGAAGTCCCAGTTGCTGTAGGTTGGCCAATGTGACGTCCATCCACAAGAAGGGCTGGAAAGAGGATCTAGGGAACTACAGGTCTGTTAACCTGGCCTCAGTGCTGGCAAAGCTTGTGGAGCAGATCATCTTGAGTGCCATCGCATAGGGGTGCACGTAGAGGAGCACCAGGTGATCAGGCCCAGCCAGCATGGGTTTGTGAAAGGCATAACTGCTTAACCAACGTGATCTTCTTCTGTGACAAGGTGATTTCCTTTGTGGATGAGCAAAAGGCTGGAGATGTCTCTACCTGCACTTCAGTAAAGCCTTTGACACCGTTTCCCACAACATTTTCCTGGAGAAACTGGCTGCTCAAGGCTGGGATAGGTGTGCTGCCTGCTGGCTGAAAGACTGGCTGATGTCCTGGCCCAGAGAGTGTTGGTGAATGGAATTACACCCAGCTGGGCCTGGGACTGGGGCCACCCTCAGGTGTTCCCCAGGGCTCAGTACTGGGGGCAGTAGAAGGCTGAGGGGAGACCTTATCACTCTGTGTCCAAAAGGAGGGTTCAGACAGCTGGGGGTTGGTCTCTTCCCCCAGTGACAGAACAAGAGCAAACAGCCTCGGGTTGCAATAGGGGTGGTTTAGATTACATATTAGGAAAAATTTCTTCACTTAAAGGGTTGTTGAGCACTGGAATTGGCTGCCCCAGGGTGGTGTCACCATCCCTGGAGGTGTTTAAAAGTTGTGTGGATGTGGTGCTTAGAGCCACAGTTTAGTGGTGGACTTACCAGTGCTGGGTTAATGGTTGGATTTGATGTTCGTAGAGGTTTTTTACAATCTAAGCTATACTATGGTTCTATGATACCCTTACAGCAGGGAGATGACCTGAGATGTGTGTGCAAGTTCTTGCACAAGCCTAGCAATCCCTGACTATGTAGTGAGTGCCACAGCATGGGAGCTGTCACTAGATAACTGCTAAGCTTGCAAATGCAGTCAGCTGCAGGTGTGAGCTTCCTCTGTGCCTTCACAGGACCACACAATTGTCCCAACACTGCCACCATCATGGTGGGCTACCAGGTTGAGGTCCTTCTTCCACAGCAGAAATCCACTGCCTCCAATTCCCTGTCATTTCTACTGTCTTTCTCCCCTGAGTCCTTATTAGCCAGGTCACCACTGGTGATCTCTATCCCTTCTTTCTTATCTTGGAGGTAAGAAACCTCCCCCTGAGGAAACTCAAAGGCCATCACTTCTTCCAGCACCAAAGTGGCAGCCTCCTGGTCTCACACTTTAGCCTCTGATCATGGCATATGCAGACTCCTTCACCTTTATGCAATACACATTAATCTCCATTTACACACACGTGTGTCTTTGCATTCCACCCAAAACTGCAGTCAGAATCCTGTCCTTCTGTCTGCTGGAGCCTGTGCCCAAGCACACCTGCTGTCAGGAACTGGAGATGGTTTTCCTAGGGGTGATAGATCTTCACAGCTATTGCCTCTGAAGCTGATCAATATTATTAAAATTCCAGCCCGTGTTTTTCTTCCCTGCCTTTTGTACTGTTTCTATAGCAATTTCCCTCTCTGTTTTTGCCTCCAGTGCTGGATGGCTCCGCTTTCCTTCTGCCTCAGTCCTCCTCTTCACTCTACCCCAATACCAACCCACACAGACTCCCCTCTTTCTGCAGCCCCTGCCCGGACTGCCTGGCAGGGGTGGAAAAAGGAGCCAGGGCTCTCCGAGACGGACTCCATCCCTGTGACAACCACTGCTGAGGCTGTGTGGTGAGCCCAAGATTAGGAGCCCGAACGTGCTAGAGTGGGAAGGGCAGTGTGGTGAAGGGGACTTTGCATCCATGCTGGGATTAAAAGAAGCCTGGTCATTTATACCAGACATCAACGCGTTTACCTGGACTCTTGGGGTGCTATTTTTAGTGGGGGGTTGAAAAAAAAAAAAAAACAAAAACAAAACTACGACTTTTTGTCAGGTGCTTCAGTTCTAACATCTGAAGGTTAAAAAGGTGACAGATTATATATATGAATCTTTATATACATGGAAATGCACACAAACATATACATATGTATATGTACAGGGGTGTTACATATACATACATATCAACAGAGACAATTGCACATACACAGACAGAGAAGCCAATGCCATCTAACAGGGAGATGGGAGTCCAGCATTTCAAATGCTACTGTGTTCTCTGTTTTGGGTTTTTTTTTTTTTTTAAATATGCTTGATGACCCTCCCTCGTTTCTCCCATTTATAAATTTAAGGTGATGATAAAAATTAGCTCTTAAATTGCAATGCCCTTCTTTAAAATAATTGTGTGCCTTACTTGCTGTGCAGTGTTGTTACCGGGATTGCTCTCATTTAACTATGTTACATTAAGAGCTAGTTGAAAAATGACAATTATTTTCCAGAGGAAAATTGTCATTATTTTGGCTTTCTTTCCTGTGAATATTTTAGTTAATAAACAAAACAAATCTGGGGTGGGGGAGGTGGCCAGAGGAATAGATTAATTTTTGCCTATTTTTAATCAATCTGAAAACCAGTTCATTTTTAACAGGAATTTAGTGTTTTGAAGGCCAACATTTTTAATCAAGACAGTTATGTTTTTTGTGCTGTTCGCATTTCTTTTTTAATCTACTGGAATGAAAATTTGCTGCGGAAACATCCAGTTTGGTCAAAATGTCACTTTTTGGTCATCCCCTCCTCCCCCAGCTTGTTTGATGAAAAATTGTCAAGCAGCAATAGCTGTGTCACCTCTGATTTATCTATTTTTCTAGAGCCATTAGTCTCAAGCAGCGGATGAAAAAGCACCACAACGGAGCAGCTGCTCCTGGAGAAGCCAGCCTGGACGGTCAGAAAATGTCACCGGCTCCCCGAGCAGTGCTGCCTTTTCTCACCCTGCCCCCGAGCGCTGGCAGAAGAGGGGGTGGTCACAGGGTGGTGGGGGTCACAAGGGTGGTGGGGGTCACAAGGGTGGTGGAGGCATCCCGAAAGAGACGTGGAGGTGTGGAGGAAGGGCTGGGCTGGGCAGGGTGGGGCTTCAGGGTGGGCTGGTGCAGGAGGGAGCTCTGCCCAGCACCCAGGTTGAAGCTGGGAGCAGCTGAGGGCTTGGTAAGGTTTGAGGGGGGTCACAGCCCCGTTCACTCTCCTCAGCAACACCCAGACTTTACTTGCTCATGCAAACCTAGCCATGGGTCTGTTCCTCTCTTGGCTGTGTTTTGCCAATCAAGAGCTTTGCAGGCAAAGACAGATCAGTGCAGTGAACTCAGGTCATTTTGGGGAGCAGGGTGGTAGTGATGGTAAAGGTCAAATGAAAGTTATATGGCTACTTCTCCAGCAAAGCCTGTACCCTCTTTCCCTCGCAGTGGCCAAGTCTGTGGGTCCTGTGCCTTTAGGAGCATTTCTCCTGCCTCATGCAGAGTGCTCACTCCTGCTTTTGCTGCTGCTGAACAGTTAGGTGGGAGAGGAAATTAAACTTGGTGGTAGCTGCCTTTCTGCATGCAATGAAAGGTTCTTTATTGCAAGGGGGCCTCAAGGAGTTTTCTATCTCCCGAGCACTGTACCAACAGTTTAATTAAAAAAAAGTACATGGTTGAGAACTAAGTCTAATTGGGAAGCTGTAAGAAAGCCTCTGTGCCCAGTCTCAGCTGTTTCTGCTTTTTCCCTTTATAGATTGACTAGAGCTTATCCAAATGCTGATGAAGCCGGTGCTACACTCTCCTGTTTTTGTTGCTGGCAGTTAGATAGGGGTGCCTGCTCCCCTCTTCCTTTCCCCACCAGACTCCTAGGATGACCTCAAGACCCTCATCAAGCCCAGCTCGTAGATCTCAGCAGGTACAATTAAACTGCCTATGCCATCTCAGGAGGTTGCCTAAAACACCCCACCAGTGGCTCCAGTACCTGCCACAAGACACGAGAGCCCACAGCTGTCTGCCAGGCTGAGGGGTAAGAATCTGGCCTGTAGTTGCTCACCAGGTGCAGGAAGGATGTGTTGGAGAGGTGCTTGTGTGGGGTTGCATCCTGGAAAAGAGAAGACCCCAGCAGCTCTTCTCCCAGCCTGACATCCCTACCAGGGTTCCCTAGTGACTGTCCCAAAGCTGGTCCTGTGCCAGTGGCAGGGCTGGACTCAGGAGCTGGGTCCACGATCTTCCAAGGCTTCCCGAGTAAAGAAAACACTTCTCTACCGACATTCCTGCCCTGCATGGCCTCTCCCATGGGAAATCTCACGCTGGTGGGTCTGCTGGCCTGTGCTGTATACTGGGACTGTTCCCTACAGGTGAGACTTCACTCTCCCTCTGCCAAGGCTGTTCAGCTCCTTGCCTGGACTCTGTGCCCCTTTAAATCAGAATGCAGCCAGGAACACATACTCCCAGCTTGCAACACTCAATTACTCCTTCTGATATTTTGTTTTTTTTGCCTGCAGCTTCAAATTACCTTCAAGGTGCACAGTGCAATTAGCTAAAAATATTTCCTGCTTCATTTTAATTGCACTAAAACTCTGAGGTACCTCCAGCGAGGAGCAGTAAGGTGGAAATTGGTGCCCCAAATATTTCAAATTGATTGAAGTCCAAGATGACTCAATAAGCTTACATAGTTCTATTAATTACTAAATATTATTATCTTTTTGTTAAAAACCCCACAAACATTCTTGAAGGCATGTTGTGCACGAAGTTTCTAAAATAAGATACTTTTACTAAAGAGATGGTAACTCTTCCTGAGTTGGAGAAAGATAAGACAAGAATTCCACCATACAGTTGGAGTTCCATCTGAAGAATTAACATCTCTTGGCAAATTTTAGTATCTCAGAATTTGATTCCGAAAACACTTATGCATGTGACTTATGTCTGTGACTCATTTCACTGCTATAGCTGAGGTATTTATATGGTTCTAATTTAGAACTGGATCACATTTTTGTTCAAAGCCTTTCTTGGTGGCAAATGCAGGTGATCAGTCAAACATTATCACTGCTTAAAAATAGTCAAAACTTTTTGTCTGAGAATTTAAAAAGGAATCCAAAACAAAACAATTTTTTTTTCTGAAAGCACTGAAAACCAATGTGCTGATTCCCATGATGTTTGGTTCATAAGATTACTTCAACATACTTTGAAAAGAGTATTGAAAATAAATCCCAAATTCTGTTTGCATCCAGTTGAGTCTGATCAGTCTCAGTTCTTTGGGTTTCTGGTTCATTGTCACCTCAGACAGCCTGTGCTTATGAAGCATGTCCCCTTGTGCCTGCAGCTGTGCTGGCTTGGGAGTGCTATCATTCCCTGATCCACAGAGCTGAACCAAGCAAATTCAGCAAGTTTCTCACCAGTCTCATACAAATGACAGAATTGTGTTAACCTAAGCCTTTATGCTCCTCCCTGTCCCTAAAAGCTAGGGATTAACCTGAGTGAGGAGTGGTAGTGGGCTAGAGGTGGGATTCAGTCCGTGTCTCACCCACTTCCATGGCTGTGAAGGAAGCCTGACAGACATGGTGGAGGCCAGGGCAAATATCAGAGAAATGCTGCCCATCTCTGCAACTCTCTCTCCCTCTTTCGTGCTCACCAGGGTGAGGAAAACCTCTGACCATCTCCAGAGCAGCTCATGTCTGCAACTGATTCTGCCACAATTTTCAGGGAAAATGAAGGTGTTCAGCCTCTTGCCAAAGGGCACACTGAGAAGATGAGTCTTGGGAAAAAACCCAACGCACCAGCCCCTCGCTGCTGGTGTGCAAGTCCATTCACTTGCTTCCTCTGAAACAGAACCCCAGGAAGGCAGGTATTGGCTCCTCCTTCCCCCTTGGTAATACAGGAGACAGATTAAAGAGTAGGGGAAAAAAGTTATATCACAGTTAGTCTGCCCCGAACAAGAAAAGGTTCCTGACACCAACAAACTAATCAACGCTGAAAGCTTATGAGGTCAAGCTTTCCCTTCTCCTCCATTATTCTTCTGATTTTTTCTAACTGGCTGGGACTCGATAGCTGCCCTGGCAAGTCTATAAATATAAAATCCTTTCTTGCCTTCCCCTGGAGCACACCAAAGACCATTTGAATACCTGCAGGGACAAGTTAAAACTAAACAAAACCAAAGCAACTCACAAGAGAGAGGTTGTCCAGCCAGTCTTCAAATGCTGACCATTCTGTAAGTCTGTCCCAAGAAGCTTGTCTCTGCTCAACAGGAATTGGGAAAGGCAGTTCTCCCTCTTAAGAGCAGTCCCTCTGGATTCAGTGTTTTGTGTGGGGACTTATGGCCAGGAATGCTAATGCCAAATAACTGAGCTGGCTGAGCTGGCAGGGTGAGAGCTGGGCCTGAAGGAGGCAGCCCCTGACCATCAGGGTTCAGCTCTCGGTGTGTGGGCTGCCTCCAGCACCTCAGTGCCCATGCCTCCTCCCCTATGCTGCCTAGGACAGCCACCAGTGCCCAGCTGTAGGAGTTTCCCTGACCTGACCACTAAGAAGAGCCCAGCCTTTCTAGAGTCAGAAAAGAGGGAATCACTTGCCAGTGGAAACACTGGCCCTACCCTATAAAGTGTAAAATGCTCCTGAAGTCAAGTGAGAACTGTTTATACACTGTCTTGGTATGGAGGGGAAATAGCAGAGGAACTTGGAAGATCTTTGGCTTGTGCTGCATTGGAAAGATCCAAAGTTCCTGTCCCAAAGTGCTGCCCATGTTCCCTCCATTGCAGCACAAGGAAATTTACTCAGCAGTCTTTTCATGGCAAAGGAAAGGCTGCTCCCTCCATCTTTCCTGTCCTTGGGCTCTCTGCTGGGATCTGTGCTCCTTCAGTGCTCTGTGTGGTAGAAAAGGAGGAAAGAAAAATGCCCCATTCCCCACCAAGGCCTGACAAACAGGAATCATAGCTGCAGTACAAGCTTCTCTGATGGATTCTGCCTCAGCGAAATGAAATTAAGATTTCAGCAAACAAGCTCCAATTCCGTGGTACCAGTAGAACAAATGACATCTGATAATTGCTAACTCCTTTTGCTTATTCTTTGCTCTGTTCACCCCATCAGTCTCTCCAGATTATATTTTCAGCTGAGTTTAATGAACGCCATTTATTAAACTAACACCAGGGTTCTGCTTCGGCCTCAGACAGATGTGCCTGCTAATATGAATCATTTTGTTCAATTGGATTATTCTGATGGAGAGCGGATCCCTGCCACTCTGAGGAGCACAAACAAATGGGGAACAGCTCGCCTCCAGTTGTGACCAGCCGCTCGCCTTCATTAGGAGGCAGCTCCAGGCTCTACAGGCAGCTTGGCAGGATGGTGTCCCTCCTGCTCCCATTAGCTGGTGCTTCTGCTCCTGTCCATCTCCCTCTCGTGTGCAGGGAGAGCCCAGATCTCAGTGTGGCCCTCAGCCTGGCTTCTCAGGGGGACATGACCATCACTGCTGCCTTTCCTGAGTTCACCAGCTGCATGGGCAACAGGATTCACCTCCTCCTTTGTCACGATGAACAGTCCTTATCTGCATGCTAACCAGACCTCCCTGAATGTGTATCCTTCCCTTCCCAGTATGACATGTCTGACCTCCTTTACATTGGCACCTGAGAAAATGTAGACTACTTATTTGCTATTRATCCTTCTTTACTCTGATCTTCTCCAATTATTTGGGCAAAGGGACAGGGATGATATGCTTTTAAAGGCTTGTATTAATCAGAAAAAAAAGAGATAAAATCCATCTGAAATCTCCCAGACAGAGATTCCCTCAGTCTGTCGTTTGGGATTTTAGTGTTGAAAATTTTGTATCAATCCCTGCAACACTTTGTGTTCAGGCACCAGACATCCATCTATCTGTCTATCTCAATACAAATCCTGCCTTCTGTGAACCATAAAACTCCTTGCAGAGTGACATTACCACTTCTCACATCGACAGAACACACTGAGCACACACAACTTGGGGAAAAAATTACAGAGGCAATTTGAAAGATTAGAAGAGAAAAAGCAGAAGATTTCTGCTCCCTGAGCGTAAGTGGGCAAATCCCACAGCAAGTCTAGCTGGCACAAATCATCATCACTCTGTTAAAGACTACCTTTTTCCCAGGTGAAGGACAGGCCCAGTGCTTCTTTGGATACCTGTGAACCTCAGGACAACTCATTTAATCTAGAGCATTTCTGAAAAAAGAAATCATTTGCATTTTAATCCTAAGCGGCATCCTGGGGTTACTTCCAGGAATCTCTGGTGAGTACCAGAAGTCAGACTGTCAGGAAGTGGGTCTGTGCTGAAAGAGAAAAGATCCCCAAAGCCAACCATGGAGGCAGTCCATGTGCCTTTACTAACAGACCTTGAGTGTGCTCCTCAACAAAGCCATCTACTGAGACATTAATCCTCCATTAGGGCTTAAGTGTAGGAATACTTCTGCAGGAGTGAGGTATTCCTTTGCTCCTGATGTGGATCTGTACACCTTCCTCTAAACTGCATTACACTGTTCTTCATGGATAACAGGAACAAAACCTATAGGAATTCCTACTGGGACCTTGTAACCAGGTCTGTATGGTCTGTACCAAATAATGCCAGTGTAACCTAAGAGCAGAAGACAGAAGCGCCTCAAACAAATGCCCTTCAGAAAGCACCCAATCTCTTAAAACTGATGTGCGAGAGCCCAGTTTCCTACAGTGGCGCTGGGCTGCCTTGTTCCCTTTCTCAGTGTCCTGCCATGATGGAGAAATGTGTGCCGTGCAAGGAAAACGCACAGAGGAGAACAAAGAGCATGGAGAGCATGGAAAGCATGCACTTGTCATATGTCATGGGAAATGTGATGCAACCTCTACTCATGAGTGGGGATGCTTCAAGAGAGTAGAGGAAAATAGAGAATCTTAGCCAGCAAAGACAAATTTTTAGCTGACTGCACAGCCCATGGGTTTAATGGCCCAATTGTTTCCAAATCCTTAGAAATTAAGATAATAAAAACCTATTTACTGTTGAAAAAACCCTCCTTTTTAAGACATATTGGATTAGAGCACTCCACCAGGACAACCAGGGCCCTGATATGCAGCATACCCAAATCTGCCAAAAGACTTCTGTTGGCTTAAAGGACTGGGGCTCATATATCCAGAAATTTCAAAGATAGACATTTCATTGCTGTGAGGATTTAAAAGTTACCCTGCTCTGTGTGGAATGGGTGCTTCAGACAGACCAGCAGCTGGATCCATTCTACACAGGAAAAAGGGGGTATCTGAGTAGGCAGGGAGGGAGAATATGTCTTCCAATAATGGAAGAAATCTGTTTGATAAAGAGAATCACTTCAGTGCGCAACTGCAGCTTTCCAGGGATGCAAGAGAATTTCTTTTGTTGTAAGGCATTGTTGTATAAAAGACTTTTTAAAGGCTTCATGTCCTAGTCTCTCTGCTCTAAAAAGAATAGTGACGTGTCTCCCTCTAGAATTAGAAATAATTGAAACATTTTTGCTAGAACATTTAGAGTTAAATAAGTAATAGTGGGCCTGAATCCTTGGCTGCCATAAATCAGTGTCACTTCACTGGCTTCAGAGGAGCTGGTGATTGACGCTGCCCGAGAACTTAGCCCGATCATGGTTGTGGTTAGTACTTTTCCAGACAGAGCAGTGGGTTTTCATTTACTCTGCCTCTTGCTTGGGAAATGACTTGACTGCTGTTCTCCTTTCCCCTCCAGCTCAGCCTTCTACCCAATATTTCAAAAAGGTTGGATGAAGCTCAGCTAAGTGGAAAAATGAACTGTTTGAAATAAAAACTCTATTTTTTTTTTTCCTAACTGCAGTCACAGCGCAGGATGAAAGACACCTGAGAAGCAGGGTTTGTACCATAAACCTTCAATTCTCTGCTACAGCTGAATCAAACACTTCAGAGACCAGAGTTTTGATATTCACTTGTATCTGGCCAAAGTTACCGTACCTATGAATTATTCAAATATGCAATTATTGCATTTGATATATCACTGGGTATAACCGTGGGAACGAGAAACAGTGTTCTAGTGCAGCTGATTGTATATGCCTTCCAAACCATAAGGACATCAATTTAAGGTGCTCACATTGATGGAGTACTCTGCAACCCCTTATTAAGATTCTTGCCAACTCCTGTAGCAGTTTTCCCCTGCAGAGTAAATTTCATGGAGTTTTTTAGGCTCCCTTTTCTTTATCTCTACAGTGTAAGTGCCAAACACTAACCCATACAGCTTCAATTCATGGTTCTGCAGTAGCTCTCAAAGGTCAGTGACAAAAAGATCAGATCATTTTCAGCTTACTGATCAATGCTGCATGAGTGACCTGAGTCCTGTGAATCACGTGTTGGGGCTGACTTGTAACTCTGACTTCATTGGGAGTTTCCAGTTTCCCTGGAAGAAGGTTTTAACCTTCTTCTTGGAGCCAGAGGGCTGTGCCCTGCCTTTGGCCTATACTGTTCGTATTATCTTTACCTGGACGAAAAAGCCTGTTCCTGATGCTGATGTTTTCATTAACTGAACACACCAGAGACAGTGTGCCTGCCTTCAAATATGGGGCCATCTGAGAAGAAAATCTCTGAAGTTCTAGACCTTTCTGGTCCCATACAATGAGCTTCACACACCTCGCCCTTTGCTCTCTCCCCGAGTAGCATTTGCAAATCGATAACGTGCCTGTTTCCTGTTTGCTCATTAGTAGGTACTGTTCTTTTTAGTGCCCCAGTATCAAAAGATTTTGCTGACTTGTAACTTATTTGAAGGTCCTGTAGGAAAATGACTATGCTCTTTTTTAGGACTCATCCTGTATTTTCACAAGCCTCTTTCATTGTGGGTCTTTGCTTTCTCTTCGCTTTGTACATATTTTATTTAGCAGGGAATTCATTCTGCCAGTGTTTGCTGCTGCTGCTGCTTGAACAAAAATTTTGGCTATGGATGTCTCCTGTGTTTTTCCATCTCTTTGGCTCTCATTTCAAATCACGGCTGTTTAAAATGCCTACTCTTTCCTTTTCTTATATTTTCCAGTTTTTCCTCAATTTGCAGTCCCTCATGCACTGGCCCAGCAAATCTCTGCTGAATGAACCTAGTAAAAAGGTTCCTTCAAAGGTTGCTGTTTTCAGGTTACTGCAGCTGCCCATTAACTGATGCAATTGAAGCTCACACTGAGCTCAGAAAGGCTCTAAAGTCTGACTTACTCAGGAAATTTGTGTGACGTTGTCCATGTGAGCTCCCATACTTGTCTTGGGTCAAGTGGCTATGACACTGCCACCCTCCAGTCAGCCCTGCAGCTTTGGGGATTTTGCTGTTGGAAGCCTTTGAAGAGGGCATAACCATAACAAGCTCCTGGTCTTTTCATAGTAGGGACAACTCAGAAGGCTCTTTGCTGGCTGAGTCTTTGGCAAAAGTTCTCACAAGCCCCCAGAATTTTACTTCAGAACATCAGGACCAAGGGCATCACAGTGGAATGAGAAATGGGAGGCTGCTTTCATAACTATTATTTAATTCTGAAATATTTATATTAGCTAGCATTTAAAAAGATGAGGACATGGGTTTTAATGAAGAATTCCTGCTCCAAACGGAAGGAAAGTGTTGTGGTATTGCCTTGTGCTGCGCTATCACTCCCATGACAAATAGCGCGGATCCGTTAGTGACCTACATGGACTCATTTAGATGCAAGCACAGCAATACTCCTGAAAAGCTGCCCTGCTTTGAGGAAGAACAAGTTCCAAATATTGCTGAATGGAATTCAGTCTCAGAGCAGTAATTACTGATTGTAATTTTGGAGTAAATGCAGTAATTAATTATTGTCGTTTTCCATCAGTGCATTATATTGTGTGCCAATCTTAGAATAAAATAATTAGCAAATGGGATTTTGCATGCTCTAGTATCGAAATTGTGGTTTGTAGAACAGACACGTGAATTTTGCCATAATAAAGTTATTAGTAATTTGAATGGACAGACAGGTTAAAAATGATCAGCCAGAAAAGAAAAGATTTCCTTGTCAGTTTTGCAAACACTTTCAGGAATCCTGTTTCAGCCTCCCCCACTAAAATTCACTTCCATTCTCTCGGTACAAGCACAACAGCACAAAGTTTGGGTTGCAAACACAGTGAAGGATGCTTAATTTAATCACAGGTGTCAGTGGAAATGAAAAACAAAAGTAATCCAAAGAACAGAAAAAAATATTGGCTGAGGTGATGTTTTCCCAGTACCTAAACAGACTTTCCAAAATTAAGCTGTGCTGATATTTCTTCTCTCTTCATTCGCTCATATTGAGGCTTGTGCTGGAGTACTGTTTTGATGCAATTATACCAGTGCAAATTTCCATAATGTAAGCAAGTCCTAAACGATCTAAGTGATGACTAAAGGAGGGAAACAACAATAATCTGTGCAGGTGGAAGAGGAGCTGGTTAGCACGATTGTAGGAAGCATAACTACAAGAAATGGGATTTTATCTTGAAAAAGGATATTTGGTATGAATCTCAAGATGAGCAGCCTAATAGAAAACAGTGAGATCAATGCAACTGCAGAATAGCCTCTCACTGGAGGTAATAGAAAGCTGAGAGGCATAAGCAACAAAAATTTCGGTAAAAAATACACTTTCATTAGCCTTTGTGTTGAAGTCATCTGAAATGACAAGAGAAACTAGAAATTTTCCATTCACATCTTTTTGTTTATGGGCATTTTGAATTTTGCTTGTTTGTTTTATTTTTGGCTGATAGTATGTGCTTACTTTAAGATGATTTTTTTTTCTCTTATTAGGGAAGAGAAAGAGAAAAATGCAAAGTTTTCCAGTTTGGCAAACTATACATTCCAATTAAAAAAAAAAAAAAAAGGACATTTCCTCAGAATAAAAATACCACCTATTCCAGACAGCTGCAAAAACATGCATTTCACACATTTTACAATAAGCCACACTTCAGCCCATGTTCAAGAAGCTGTGAAGGAGGATCTGAAAAATCCTTTTTTTTTGTACTTGAGCTTTGGCCTATGTTATTTCCCCTGGCATGTTGGAGAAGCAGGTTGCCTGGGCAGTGCATTCATTTAATGTTTTGTCACTGCTCAGGAGCACAGCTAAGAAAATCTTACTGTTGATCTTTTTTTGTTTTGTTTTTTTTTCCCACTCTTCTGTTTCCCCTTTTGCCTCACTCGGTTTGTCTCACTCACACTCATTTTGCCTCACTCAGTGTCATGCCAGTCAGTGCTCTGGGTTAGCCTCACCCAAATGTCTCTGCATCCTTAGCTTTAAATAAAACTTCAGCAGCAGAGTGTCTGTCTGAGGTGGAAAACATCACTTTGCTGATGATCAGTCACCGCAATGAAGCCACAGAAGGGGAATGGACAGGATTTTCACGGCTCTTGTGTGCGGTGTTGTTTATTGATCTATCAGCTGGATGCTCCTGGGCTGCTCTGCGTTCTGTCCTGAGCCCTGGAAGAGCTGCGAGCTGTGTAGTTTTCTAGGCTGTGTTGTCCTGCTATGCCTGCTTGTCCCAGCAGTTCTCCATGGTCCCAGGGCTCACACACAGCCCCAGGCTCTGCAGGCTGCACCTGAAATTTTGTCATAGCACAGGCACTGAAAGGCTCCTAGGAATGGCCACCTAAGGGAACTGTGGATTTCAGGTTGTTTTTTTCGTAATTATTTTGTGCATTTACTATCTGAAAGACACATGAAGTGTCTCCGAATCCTTGCTTCCTAGTCCTGAGGGGGGATTGGTAATAGAATATATTGACTTTGGCAGAGTTGCCTCAAATGATCCTCCTCTCTTTTGCTTTCTCCCAGCCCATCCTTCCTCGCCTCCTCTTTTATTTTTTTTTCCCTACAACCACCTCTTTAATTATAGAGAAAAAAGAGAACAGGAGCAGCCATTTTGCCATCTAAATTCTTCAGGGCTTTGCTTGCTCAGGCTTTGGGCTTATCTGCCACATCACAGAGACCCCTTCAGTGTTTGACAGCAACTTTGCAGCACATGCAAAGAAAACAAAGGACTTCAAATCACTGTGGCCTAGACTCCTTGTGTCCCAAGAGGGAGATTTATAAGTCTTTTTTTTTTTTAAAAAAGTGCATCCAGAATTAAAATTGAGTAAAAGTCTTTCTCAGTTAGGAAAAAAAAACCACTCTGGTGGATTATATCAAACTGGGTGCTGCTTTTTTTTGTTGTTGTCATTGGCAGCTCCTTATTTTTTGAAAGCAATTCAATAAAAAAAAGCCCTTCCTTGGAAAAATCCCAATTAAAAAGTTTCTTGAGCATCCTCTTGAAGCACATGAGTAATTACCCCGATGTCAATATGGTTATACACATGCTTCAAATTGGAATTAAAAACCCTGAAGAGCTGCGTCCAAAATAAAGATAGATAAAAAACATAGCGGAGTTGTTGTGTTCCTATCAGTGAAAGGAAGTTGCAAATCAAGCCAGCCGTGGAGGTGCAATAATACTGTGCTGAGCCAAGAACAACTGACCTATCTCTGAGTCAGGCTTATTCCTGAGGGTTTAGCCCTGTGCTGGTCACTATTGGCCAGCCCTGGTGGGAAGCTGACCCGTGGCCATTGTGACTGAGAATCCTGCCTGCATCTAGGGCGCTGGTAGCGATGTTCCCAAGCACTGGGAAGCAGATGAGCTGAAGAAAGATCTGGGTGTAAGCCCTTCTGACCTCCTGGGTACCCTTGCTGTCACCAAGTGTCCTCTCCAGTCTAATGCAGCATGGTACTCCCTGTGCTAACCCAAATCCCCCCCGGGATGTGTTCCTTCTGGGGTCACTGAGGCAATTCCTTCTGTTAGGAGCAAAAAAAAAAAATGCATAAAACTTCTTTTTTTTCCTGGAGAACTCTTTTCTCCTAAAAGTCAGGTGCAGCTCCTGCAATGGGCTCAACAAGGTGTGAGTGTGCAAGAGAATAAGAACCTCTGAGATACATTTTGATAGGGTCTCTAAACAGGGTTTTTCTAAGTTGAGGGTGGAAGGGATCTGGTGGTAACAACTGAAGTATTTTTCTGGACATCAGAGCATTAAAATCAAAGTAAAATCCGGGAAGGCTAAAGGACTTCCTGTCTACAGGCAACACTTCAAGACTGTTCTGCTTAGTAGAAGCAAAGGAAAGGAAAAAAATGCTCTAAGAGAGAGATATGGAATTTTATTGCCATTTTACCTGCTGATTCCTTTTTATATGATTTACTGGGGAAAAAGTACCCAAACAACAAATCTTAGTCCTACTAGTAAGTAATCTTTTTGCAAGAAACAAGCTGAGGCCTCAAAGCACTTCATAATGATCCATGATAATAAAAACCACTGTAGACTCATCCTGGTGAATCTTTAACAACACAGATACCCACAGCCCTGTATCTTCTTACACCACCGCCACAAGAAACAAGCACATCCTCAGTGAGCACAGCTGTGCTATGATATGAAGCTATTGCTCGGTGCCTGACTAGAGAGACCTTTGTGTTCCTGGATCCCTTTGCAGGTGTCACTGAAAGCCTCCCTGACAAAGGCAGCCCCTGCTTTAACACAATTGCATGCATGCACCCCCCACTCTCCCCCAGCAAAGCCTGCAGAAAAAAGCCGGTGTGATGAAGCAAAAAGCATTTGGATATGGCAACATATTTTGGTTTCAAGCTTCCAAGAGGCCTTTTCATAAGCAAGGAAAAGAAAAGAGGTATTTGAAGGGGGAAAATGCTTTGACAGTTATCTTCATATAGTCACATATAAAGGAGATTCTAAACTATGGAGGCTGTTTCTTGCACATGCACCTAATATGTTTATTGAAAGGTTTCTTAATTTCCTTTATGTTGTCTTCAGTGCAGCACCTCTTTCAAAGACATTTTGATCCCATTCCTTAATTCTAACTGGAAAGGATACTGCTCTGAAGACTGGGAAAATACATTTATCAAAGATATTAGAGATACCAGTGAAAAATTAAAACACTCTGTTGTTCTTTGGAAAAGTTGAAGATAGGGTTTTCCTGCCTGTCTTCGATGAGTCAAAAGAGGCCTGAATAAAAATCACAGAATCTTAGGCATTACAGCTAAAATGGCATAGAAAGGTCACCTAACCGATCTCTTTATCACTAATTCAGGAGTACAAATTGCTTAGGGCCTCCCTACGTGCTGACTTTATTGGGGATTCTGTGGTGTGGAACGGTTTTAACAATTGGGAGACTTCCTGTCTCTGTAAACAAACATGTAGGGGTTTATACTTCTGTTTCTCAAAGAATTATCTAATGGAAAAGCCAGCCAGTGGTTGAAAATATTTCCATTTTTGGAAATATCTCCATTTTTGTTAAAGGTGATAGGTTTGGATTCCAATGGAATGAGCTGCTGCTTCTGATATTTTTGATGCTGTTACATGTATTAGAAATTCCCCTGGAACGTCCAGCTGGCTTCTTTCCAGCAACAGGTGGTACACGAGTCTAACAATGAGACCCCAGGCCCTCACTCCAGCTAAGCTTCCTTGGCTTTGGTTGGGTTGTATCTACACACACAGAAGTTTAAAGCAACTGAGCAAGAAGTGAACATGGATCCTTCCATTGATTTCGTGGGTTTGTGAAGAAATAAATTAGGGGTTATTTGGTCGTCAGGGGAGACATGTTTACATTAAGTTATTATGCCTGGATGAAATTGGATACAGACTGTACCGCATGGAGAATGAAGAATGCTTTGAAACGTTTGCAACACAGAGCTCTTGAGACAGACACTGTCCCAGTCCAGTCACCTGGGATTAAACCGCAGCCCAGTCCCACCTCTTAATTGCGGAGTTTCTTCAGCCACCAGAAATGCTCTCTTTGACTGAGCAAGGGGAATCAGGACAGCTGCTGACTCTCCTCTAGTGACCAGAAATGCTTTCTAGAGATGCGGGATGCCCCTGGGATGAGGAACTTGGCTCATCCCTTGGTGAGCATCCTCCCACCTCTTTTTCTAAAGACACACGCACACAAACAGTTCCTGGTTTATGTGTGGGTGAGTGTCTGTGCAGAGTGGCTCTAGCCAGAGTCAAAAAGGCAGAAGATAGAGAGTCACAGAGCTGAATCTCCTTGAGGGTCTACGACACAGAGAGACGCTACAAGTGTAGCTGACACCCCCTTCCCCATGCAGTTACCTGTGCTAGTGCTTTGTATCCAGTGGTTCCCACAACCCTTCAGTAGGGGCGATTAGCATCCTTTGGCCTCTTCAGCTGCACCTTCAGCCTCTTCATGCCAATCTGGAATCCATTCATGGCCTGGATAGCAGCTTGGGCACTGGCAGGATTGTCAAAACTCACAAAACCTGTCAAAACATGAGGCAAGGCAGGGGGCTTAATGAGCTGAAGGCTGCCAAGGCAAGTACATGCAACGACCACTGAGAATGAACATGGGGAAGGGGGTGAGGGCGCTGAGAGGGAGGAAGTGAGCAGGTAGGAAGGTGGGCAGGTGGGCAGGAGAGTGAGGAGAGGATGGTTGCCAATGTGGGACAAAGGATAGGAGGGGTTGTTACAGATCAGTGCCAGGACACAGTGCCTGGTCTGAGTGCCACTCTGAACACTAGACTATGTGGAGCACAGGGACCCAAGTACTGGTGCCACAGAAGCAGCACACACAAGATTTGGGTCGCCTTTGAGCTGGGAGTCAGCAGATGTAATGTGTGGTCTCAAATTTCCCTCTATCATGACTGGGGTAAACATTTGGACCTTCCTTAACTTGCCAGCATAACCTTTTCTTTGCCTTCCAGTATTAATGGTGAGGGGAACCTGATACACCTACTCCTACTTTGTTATTATGGCAATATGAGTAAAACATGAATTTAATAAATTCTCCATTATCATATTAGTTGGCATGAATAGTTTTACTGTTGGTCAGCCAAGCAATATAAACAGCCTTAGTAACTGGCAATTTCTGCAGACTTCATGTTGATTGTGCAGTTGAGAGAGGAACACTAGTGCTTTCCTAACGTGGTTTCCCCATGTAGTTTCACACTTTGCCAGCAAACCATCCAATCAACCACAGAGAATATCCAGCACTAGAAACAACTATAGTGACTAAATATTGTATCTACAGGCCACCTAAGAAATTCTCTGTCTCAGTGGAACTCTTGGTCTCTGACAATCTGATGAGACAAGACAGGTCAGAACCACACAGGATGCAATGCACCTAATGCATTCAGCTTTCGGAAGGGTTTTTGGTGTGGGTTTGTTTTTCTGTGTTTTTTTTTTTTGGCTCTGTTGGAGCCAAAAGAAGGCCTCATTTGCCCAGACTGTAGCTGGAGCGACCGTGGGTCTGAGATATTAGTGAGGCAGGGGGCCATCACATTGTACAAGCATTGCCTCTGCTGCTTTTGCCAGAAATGCCCCTGTGTGCCAACAACATTTCTGAGCACAAACCTTGGGTGAGACTAGCCTGGACCAGCCTGCACTCCAGACAAAGCCATCTGTTTACCCACCCCTGCAAGGCTCTGGCAGCACAAATCCATCCTAGGAGCCCAGTGTTGCTCCACAGACGGGCTGAAATGCAGAGACGGTTTTTGCGAGCCCCTCAAAAAGCTAATGCCGAGCGTTTGCTGCCAGGTATACACCTGCTCCTGACAGCAGCACCAGGCCTGGCTTACAGCCCTGGGCTGTGCTGTGGATGCATTCGGCAGCTCCTCCCCCCTGGTCTGGTTCCTCCTGGGAAGCAGTCTCACAGATGACGCAGGGTGGCTTGATCTGAAAAGGACACGGAGCCATGCCTGCAGGGGCACCTTCTCACTCCTGCACTAAAGCTGTGCTCCCCGACCTGGGCTAATAATGTGACTTCATGACAGGTCCTAAAACCTGTGGTCTTAGCCTCCAAGTGAGACAACAGGTTTACTGAGTATGGCACACTGAGTTTTAAAAAGGAGGCCAATGGAATAAACAGGGATCCCTCTTTTTCCTCTGCTCTTGAAGCCAAGGCTCCAGGTAAACTGGCTGCCCATGCAGTTTTCCTGCCAGCCACCTGGGTGAGGAGGTACCAACACTGTAGCTCTGAAGATGTACAGACAGAAAGTACTCTCAAGCCTCACAGCAGTCACCAATTTCCAGGGAGAAAACTGGAGAGCTGTGGTGAGTAATGAGCTGTGGTATTATTCAATAGCAATCTGCTTTTGAAATCACTTATTACCAGTAAGTGCCTGGTGATGTTACCGGTTTACATTTGACTACTTGGATAATCTACCAACAAAGTCCTGTGATTTGATCTCAGCAAAGGAATAGACTGAACCCCTCCTGATTTCAGCCAGACTTAAAATATTGCTGGAAAACTCCCTTGGGGATGCCTTACTTGAGCTTCAGCTTTAAATATGCTGTCTAGATACTTCACATCTTTGAATATAGGATGCAGTGAAAGCCATTTCTTTTTACAATCACATCTGGATTGCTACTAGTCCCTGGCCACACACATCAGGTACATCTCAAATAGTAGACTAGAGCTGTGCTAGGGAAGTTCAGAGAAATTGGAACCTAGTAATCTGTATCGCTGAATTTTTTTGACTTGTATTTAACACCAAACAATTCCTGGGCAAAGTCTGAGTATTAGCACACAACAGAGGCTGTTTTCAGTAGTTAACTTGGATGTGGCCATGATGTTCTGGAAAGTGAGAGAATTTAATAATTTGGGTGTTGGCCATTTTGTGCCAGCTGTCCCCAGTGCTAGGGAGAAGTGCCAGGTATGTTTACTTTACTAATATATACACAGCAATCCAATACCAAAGCCGAGTTGGCTGCAGCTGGGTGGTTGCTTTGCTCATGTATTTAGAGAACCTACCTTGCCTGGGAACTTTGAGTTCTACTCTTGCAACCGGTCCTGTTGGAATGTCCCTCCTACCGACTAAATGTGCATATCTAGATTGTGCCTACACATTCATCCATTTGTGAACAAAACACCAGAGGACCCTATAATAATCGGTGGAGTTCCGGCCAATGCGGTCAATGGAGTGTAGGGCGGGATTCCTCTCTTAGCTGTGCTCAAATGAGTCTAGTCCCACTTGACTGTGTCAGGAACCAGTGCTGGCTGCAATGAAGGCAGGCATCCACCTTAAATCAAGGCACCTCTTCTGTGGGATTTACCTGGTTCCATATTTAGGAGTGACATCTCAGGGTAAGATGTTAACTCTCTAGTGCCTGGGTGAGTCACACCCCAAAGTGAGCTAATTGCTGAACCAAACTCCCAGTGCATGAAAATCCCTCCAGAAATGCTGCCCACTCTGACAGAAGATTATTATTTCTCTACTTTTGCCAAGACTAGACCTTTGAGGGATGATAAGCCCTTGTGCTGGGGTGCTAATACAGTCGTACCCCTGCAAGAACCTTGCTGTGAGATAAGCTCACAAAGCTATACTAGTTTTATCATCACTTTGCTTTTGAGATGGAATTCTAAGCCCATTTCCTCATTCTGTGCAAAGCTGTAAATAATACAGCATTTTAACAAATGGGATTAATAAGAAAGATCAGAAGTGCATTTGCTCACTATATTTCATTTAGACCAGATAATGAAGCTGGGAGTTGTACTCTGATTTTGGTATTAGTCGCCTGCAGATTTGGACCAGATTTTTTTCTTCTTAGTTGTTCTGATATTCACTGATGCAACATAAAAATCTCCATTGGCTGGTTGCTGAGGGTAGAGGAACTGGGGTTGGAGGGCTGGGAAAGGAGAAAGAGAAGGGCAAATGCCATTAACTGTGCATTTTCCTTGTGAGCACATTCTAGGGATGGAGCAGTTAATTACTCTAACTTCATTTCACTGTTTCAGTTTTTAGGGGCCTTGATAAGCTCAGAAGTTGCTGGTGCATTCAACTCTCCCCCTTCCTGTTATTTATGTGTAGTTGTGTTTCACATTTTTGAGGGTATTTGGATGAACTCCAAAGAAAAGAAAAGCTATAGCTTATCCTGAGATTTGAAATGTTGCAGTGGATAAGGGATAGGCAGATAGATGGGCATGTTGGGCTAACAGCAGCATATTCCTTTCTCTTCTCAGGTCAAATAACTTCTGGCAGATTTGACTTTTTTTTGTTGTTGCTGCATGCACTATTGTCAGCTCACAATCTTTGTTTTTTCTCATCTATGTCAGCAGAGTTAATGGTACTCTGGTATGGTATGACAGATTTAAACATGTATGATTAGGAACAGCATTTTGTACTGGGAAAATAACTTAAATACTTCCTTCCTAAAACGATTTAATGTTTGAGCCCATGGGCTCAAAGCATGATGGTAGTGCTACAGTTGCTGTCTGTGTTTTGAACACCACCCCTGTCTTGTCATCTACATGCTTGAAGGACAAAAGAGAAAGGGAGAGGTTAAAAAGCTTGAAGCTCTTTCTGTGCATCAGTTAATTAATAATCAGAGAAATATATGTTCTGGTCTGAAGACGGTTGGTAGGAGGACAGCATTTTGTGATAAATCTATTTTATGGGGGTGATGTTGGTGTTTTTTTCTTTTTTCCTTTTTTTTTCCCCCCCAGGGATTATGTAAAAAGTCTGTTCTAATAAATGATTTATCAAAAGCAGCAAAGAATGGAGAAAGCTGCTAGGACAGCAACCAAGGGCATCTAATCTTTCTGATTCTGCACAGCACCTTCCAGGAAAGGTACCGTTGTTGGAGTCCACTACTTCTCCTGCCCTGCTCTTTTCCTGCAGGACTGTATAAACTATTAACAGGCAGAAACTGGGGTAGCATTTTGGAATTTCTTTCTTTTCTTCCCCTTTCTTCCACAGAAAGTTCTGGTGGTGCAGTGTGCAGAGGGAGCTTTGTGCCTTTCTCATGACATGATCTGCATGATCACCAATGGCATTATGTAACATATTACTTAAGGGCTGTTTTTCTGTTTTAATCAGCTGGGATGATAAAGAAGGGAATTCACAATCAGTCTCAGAGTACATTTGAAGACTGTTTTGCAACTGCAAACTTTTTGTTCGTGGTGCGTGTTGTCTCTATGTGTCCGTGAATTATTCTGTGCACCAAGTGCAGTCCTGAATGAGCACATCGTTATGTTTCCATGGATTCTTAATTGGTCCTTCTGAGTGTTCTGTTTCTCTTTGCATCCAGCAAGGAGAATTAGTGGTTAATGTGCAAAACAGCCTCTTGATGATCCGCTACCAGGTTGGAACAATATCATGTCTCTCTTGGGCAGGAGCTTTCCTCTGGATGGAGCCCAGTGCTTGGTAACTATGCTGAGCTTCCCTTAAATCAGGAGTCAAGACCACACATGAGGTCCAGATGCAAGCTTTTCATCCAGGCTCCTGAACTGGGGGCAGATGGTCCTACAGCAGCTCCACTCATGTAACTAGACTGCCTTCAGGCAATGGAAAAGAAAAGAAAGACCTCAAAGAAACAAGTACTAAACTTGTCCTGAAACTAAGAAGAGTATTTTTATCTATGTTCCAGATACTTGCTGCCATTTCAGAGGTGCACTCTGCAAGAGATTGCAACACAAACAAGTAGACATTGCTGCTTATTAGCTCCTTTTAGGACAGAGATTTTTTTACTGGTTCTGGCCATCAGAGTATTTGTCATACTGCCGTGAGGGGTCTTTCTTGGTACTTCTCATTCCTTCAGTTATGAAGATCACTAACTGAGGAGAGTCTCTCTGAACTTTTTCCTTGTGACATTCAACCCATATTCATTTTACTAGAGGGAAATGAGAATAACAGAAGAGCAAGGATCTGCTGCTCAGCCTGTGGAAGAGAAAGAGAAGAAATGCCACACATGTCCTCGGCACTCGCACGGGAGAAGTCCATGCCTTTTGCTTTCCTAGTGTCTGCTACCCAGGTCAGAAGAAGGGAGCTAGATGCCAGACTAGAACCACAGATTCATAGAATATACTGAGTTGGAAGGGACCCACAATGATTGTTGAGTCCAGTTCGTGGCCCTACACAGGCCAGCCCCAAAAGTCGCACCATGTATCTGAGAATACTAAAATGCAGGAAGCTGCAGGAAGCACTGAGAATTGATTAGACCAGAGACCTTGCTTTCCTGTTCTTCCCACAAGAATTTGAGTCAGTAGTTAATGAATTAGTTACTGATATAATTGGTTATTAATATAACTGTCCCCTTAGTGCATGGCTTCCTTGCTTTTGTTACAGACTAGTGAAGGGTGAGACCTGGGAACTTCAGGGAGGCATTTTTTTCTGTGAAGGCAGCAATAAGGTGCTCACATCACAGTAGTCTTCCTGTGGGAAGGATGCTGGGGAGGAGCTCCTGTCCTTCTACCCCATCAGGACCTGGCCACCTATTCCTCAGACCTTCCCTGCTACTTTGACCCATTTAATTCCTACAAATGCTCAGTTTCTTTTTCTCAGTGTTTATTACTCTTATCAGAGAATGGAGGTTTTCCTTTAATTGCCTTGCAAGGTCTTTACCTTGCTGTGTTCTTTACACAATGTACTAGCTGCTGCCTCGCAATTTTTTAGTGCTGTAAAGAATTTCAGGATACAATCTGTATGTAAGTAGCTCTATAATGTATGTGTGCATTGGAAGGTATTGTATTGTAAGTTGATTTATGGGTACTGGAATACTCAATAAAGGAGTACGTCTGCAGATCAAGGGCATAGCACTTCAGCTGTTTTCTGGTGTCTAATAGGGTTGGATGACTTTTTGGATTATTTAACCTTCCACTGCTGTTTAATCATGTCCAAGAGAGATCTGTCTACCCAGCTATCCATCCCATCCATCCATCCATTTATTTTTTTAATGTATGAACAGTCAGTAACTGACGACTGTGCTAAACAACTACTATTAAATATTTCCCATCTGTGGGATGAGATAATTGGAAACTTGGAATATTCAAAGAATTGGCTCAGAAATTTGCTGAACCATTAATGTTCATTTCAGAAATTTATGGAATATTAGAAAACCTTCAAAGTGTTCCAGGAAAAAAAAAAAATCCTAATATTAATTTTATAAGGATGTAAACTAGGTGACCTGATAAACTGAGTTAAACTTTCATAAGCCTCAGAAAAATTATGAGAATTTTGATATGAGATAATATGACAAAGAATTTAAAGATATACAATTAGTACTAATCATCATGGTTTCACAGAACATAGCATCTATCAAATGAAACTGATTGCATGAAATTGCAAGTTCGGTGAATAAAGTAAGTCATCATAAAGTGTATTTAAACTTTGCTGGAGTATTTTAGAGAGCCCTTCTTTACAGAAAATGAAATCAGCCCAGAAATGACACCACCAAAAAAACCTGACAATTGGGACAAACAAAATTGCAGAGATTCTGGTAGGCTCCTTCAGCAGTGTGCTGAAATCTCTGCGCTATTCAATTTCTCTAACATTACCTGGAAGACATTTGAAGTAATTACTGGTAAAATTGGCCAATCATACAAAAATGGTGAAATAATGACAGATGTAAGTGACCTGGGTCACTGCGTAGGCTGGACTCTGTTAAAGGGTGTTCATTTTAATCCAATCAAATGCAAAATTAAGTATCTGCGGAAAGAAGCAAGTGGGTCACTCATAAAAAGAGAAAATCCTCATTAGAAAACAGTGCTTCGTAAGAAGAAAATGGGTGTCATAATAACAGCCAAATATATGAGCTCTCAGGATTGTGTTGAAATTCTCAAAGTCCCAGGACTGAGCACAGTCTTGGGATGAAGCTAACCTCTACTAAATATCCTCTAGAAGTAGCAAGGCAATGTTACCTCTGAGTACGGCTCAGGAAAGGTCCTTACTGGAATTCTGCATTTAGTTCTAGTGATTGTTCTACAAAACAAATAAGTTTTAATACTTAGTCAGAAGTAGAAGAATAATTCTAGGTCTGAAAGAGTAATGAGAGTGGCCACAGTTTGTTGAAGAGAAGGTTAAACATTCTTTTGGCCATAGCCTGTAAATGTTATCTACTAAAACATGGGACTCTTTCGGTATAGGGGAAAAAAGATCTTGCTGGTTTCTTCTAGCTGGAAGCAGGTATTTGACAAATTTAAAATGGAAATAAGACACCAAATCTGCATTTTTTAAATAGTGAAGGTAATTAACTATTTTGGAAACATCTTGTTTAGCAATAGGGGTGGAGCACCTATCACATGAAATCTTGATTAAGAGATTTTCTAACAGGGATGCTATGACTCAAGCAGAAGGTTTTAACCTGTCACATGAGCTGAGGCATCTGGCATATGTTATTTCAGAGTTCAGTCCAAAGGACCAGAACAGTCCCTTCTGATACTGCATACCTGTCTGTCTCACTATTGTTCATTTTGCATTTCAGATATTCAGAAAATCAGTTCTTGCCTACTAATCTGGGATGGATTGAGGTAACAGTCATGATAGAGGTGACAATTGATGTTAATGCCTTATAATAAATGGCCCCAAAGTGTGGGCTGCAGACCACTGAGAGGGCTGACTCGTACTCGTTCTTCATCTTGCTTCCAGCTGAGAGAAACTGAACAGATGGGAAGGGGAGATTAAATGAAGAGTGAAAGTAGATGGCATGATTAACTTTCTCTAAAGGTCAGAACACCCAGTGCAGAAGGTAGCTTGAAATACACAAGTATCTTCCTTATGTCACCTTCCTGTCTTCCTTTGCACGAAACTACCTCTCCACATTGCATCAGTGTGAGCTGGAGTGTGCGGAGAAGTTGGTCCCTGTCATTGTGCATTGTTGGTTGGATGATCCCCAGAAAGAGAGCTATCCAGGTAGAGGGAAGCAGTGTCTTCTCTGGAGAAAGTAGAAGGCTCTAGATTCTGACTCTGAATGTGGTCATTGAAGCCAAGAAGGCCTTTCCTACCAAGGAGTCTTCTCTTTCACAATCTGTGTGGTGTTTGGTTGTTTTTCCTAGAAAAAATGCTGTCATGACTCACATTGAAAGCATAAGGTTAAGATTCAAGATTAAATAGAATTTTGACAATTTAAACTACTGCATGGTCAGATCTGATTTGGGTTCAAACTGAAAGAGCGAAAATTTAGATTAGATATATGAAAGAAATTCTTTACTGTGAGGGGGATGAGGCCCTGGAATAGGTTGCCCAGAGAAGTTGTGAATGTCTCATCCCTGGAAGTTTTCAAGGTCAGGTTGGATGGGGCTCTGAGGAAACTGGTCTAGTGGGAGGTGTCCCTGCCCATGGCAGCAGGTTTGGAACAAGATGATCTTTAATGTCGCTTCCAACCCAAACCATTCTATGATCTGAGGTTTTGGCTCACGTATATGTCTTGGCACATGATCACGAGCAACTTTTTAGAAAAAGATAAATGGAAGTTAAAATTTGATATAGAAAACCACAACAGATCTCTCATCATTAGAATGGAGCTAAATTTAAAACTTCTCTTTTCCTGTAAACAAAGCTTGTCTCAGGGATGAGCAATTGCTTGTCTGATTCTATGGAATGTGGTTCTACCCATTCTTATAAGTAGGAGTTGAAGCTATCCAATGAGTTGATGGAAGAAGTGAAGGATTGAGGCTTCAGCCATTCTGTGGAGACACTGTGAATCAAATACTGGACCAGTATACATACATGTCTGCTGTGGACAAAGGCATTGTGGTTCTTCTGTAAGAAACATAATGTTTCAGCCCAGGTGATGATGATCTTCTCACAAGGAACAAACAGCCAGTGATGAATCACCCACAGATGAGTAAATAGTATTTGTTCTCTTTTTGAATGATGAGTAGGACTGAAGCATTTTCTTAATCGCTTTCAGAAATGAATGGAACTCTTCTTGACTTGTATTCTAAGCTGCCCTTGAAAACATTTAATGGCATGATGTGTCAATATAAGGTTTATGGGGAAAGTACAAGGTTGAAAAAAGCAGGTGAACTTTTGAAGAGACATGTTCTTCTCTGATGTGAAACCAGAAACAAAGAATGAATATAACGTGAGGTTTTACACAAGTTCTAAGTAGATGCTCAGTTAAGGATGCACCGAGATTGTTACTGAATCAAAATGAAGGCTATTTTTATATTTGTTTTGTTGAAGTTTCCAATATAAACAAGATGAAAATAATTACTGAAGCTCCTACCAGCCATGTCACAATCCATTTCTCATTTTAATCTAATTTCTTTGCTCTCAGATTCTCTCTTGAATCCTGCTCCATTTGTGGGTTTTTGATAAAGAAGCCATGTTTGAACAATGCAACTACTGAAATCACCAGTCATCCTTCTTGGTCTATAAGAGACAAGCATGATAAAAAGTGACCTGCTTTTGGAAAACATTTCATGGTGGGGAAGCAAATTCCTTGCTGGGTTAATCAAGAGGAAAACCAAAACCTCAAAAAACAAAACTCCAAACAAACCAGGAAAACCTGTTGGGAAGGTGCACTGTGAACTGTACTGGTCATTTTTTTTTAGCAGTTCTCTCACGTCCCAGGGAGTCTCTGAAATAGATCTGTTCTTGGTGTAGCAATGCACAGAATCTCCCCATCTTGCTCATGCTGACCATTGCTGAGATGGACAACTACCCACCCCTCCCCTTCAGGCTGCTGAACACCTGGTGCCTCATTATGGATAGTTTGGGGCACAACCCAACAGATGTAGAAAGGCCTGAAGCTTCCTTTGTGAGACAGTCTGGAAGTTTCTGTTCAGAAGCCAGAAGTGGTCATGAACAGCTTTTGGCCACGATTTTCAAAGGAATATTTTACTTTCTTTGGAGGCGACTGTGTGAAAAACAGCTAACCAAACTAGAAGTGAACTCAACAGGAAAACAAACCTCCTCATATGCAGTGAGTCACTGGGGAAGAAAAGCAAAAGAGAAAATCTCTTAATATCTAGGCCAGGAGGTTGTGAACAGGCACTGACTTATGCTGGGTAGCAAAAGGAGAAAGTAGAGCTGTACAAATATGCTTTAAGCTGGAATATAACGTCTCTTCCAGATCCAAACAGCTACTACATTTGTGGTCCTTCCACTGTCATTGTAAGACCTTCGTATTTTCAACTACCCCCAATAGACAAGGAGTTGATTGTCTGGCTTCTTTTATCAACATCATCAATGGGAATGAAATGCCATCAAATTACAGCATAGATGCTGATGGATTCCTGTGGGTCTGCCAGCAGAACATTCACCATTAGTGGCCTTCAAAGGACTATCCTGAATCTTGGAGCTCTCAGTGAAGAACCATCTGCAGTTCCTCAGAAGAGTTACATTCAGTCTGTGGGACCTGAACCATATCACAGATTGATTAAATCTTGAGCTAGTACTGGCTCTTGGGCCTCTGCCCGATGACCCATCTGAGCTCTTGATCCAGCCTTGCGTAGGAGGTGGGAAAATAAGCTTGTGTTTTAGTTACTGAAATAAGAGTAGAAACATTGCTTGAAAACATGTATATGAAAATGCCTTTGAATAGAAAAATTAAAGACTCAAGAAAGACATGGTGTTTATTGATAATGTGGAGAGGGATCTTAACTTGAAGGGATGGGGTAAAAATATGAGTCACCACTAAAAAAAGAAAAAAAAGTGCCTTTTGCATTTAATTCAAAAACCCAATAGCAAAAATTATTCTCTCATAAGCGTTTTTAAAAGCCCAGTAACAGGATAATCCTTTTGGAACCTGTTCAGCCATGTCAGAAGATGCACAATGGCTGGGGTAAAGGCTTTACAATTTCTGGAAACCCTTCTACAGGAGGATTTTAAAGGGTCAGTAGAGACCTATCTTTAGAAGAATCATTTAATTTCACCTTTGAGTGGTCAGAACACAATCAGACTTTTAGGTCACATTGTCAAAGAGGGAGAAAATCTGTTGCCTGTCAGAGTTCACGGAGCATCTGGATGATGCCCTCAATCGCATGGATTAGTTTTAGGTAGTCCTGGGAGGAGCAGAGAGTTGGATTCCATGATCCTTATGGGTCCCTTCCAAGTTCAGATACGATTCACAGTGGTGCATGGTGGGAGAGTGAGAGTCAGGGGACATAAATTGAAACAACAAAGGTTCAGAGTGATAACAAGGAAAAGCTTTTCACCTTGAAGGCCAGTAAGCACTTGAGAAGGCTGCCAGAATTCAAATCACTTGTTTGGCAATTTGCATTGTTTTCAATAAGTTGTGTCTGCAGATTTTTACACGTTTTATTGAAGAAATATATGTCTAGTACATGTATAATGTACATATCTATGCACATGTTATCTAGTACATATATAATGTACATACTTATACATATGTGATATGACAGATCAACACTGGGAAGAGTGGAGCTCATGCTGAATTGTTTTTGGGGATTTGACATAGATGAAACCAGAAATGGTTAAGAATGTTATACCTGTTTTTATGCAAGTTGTTACCCTGATGACAGCTTTTGAATATGTCAATATATACTATTTGAAGATGCTAATCTTATCTGGGGATTTTTTGATTTTGGTTTACTTACTTGGAAAGGGAAGATATCACATGCAACCATACATTGAAACAATGATAAGGTTGCAAAATGAAGCACTCAAGTTAGAAATGCAAGAAATTATGTTACCTATAAAATTTTAATTCTGTATTGGTTTGTGTATGCATAAAGGCATTGCTTCTAACCACACATTTCTGTATTTTTCTCTTTCATGGCATCCTTGTTTTAATTACTGTCGAGAATGAATAACATAACAGGGCAAGGAAAATGGCAATGTATCAGACTTGTTATTGCAAGTGTTGGAACGTAGACAGTAAATAAGGCAGGAAAAGGATGGTTTTGTAGTTGTACAACCAGATGTTGCCTTGGAGAACTGGAATTTGTCCCTATTTCTGCCATGACATCCCAGTTATGCTGAGTATGTCATATATCACAAGATTCCTTTAGTAAGATCTCTAGGCTGTTTTTCTACTCTTAAATAAAATAGAGCAGGTTCTGAGTGCCAGTGGTACACCATGGCTTGAGTCTATATTGTTAAACTCTCTTATTTCTCAAAAGAGGGTGTTTCTGTCCCTTGACATTGCTGAGTCATGCCTAAGAAACATCCAGCAGTGACTTGATTGTCATGGCCCAAATTGAGATAACGGCACACAAGTGTTAAAAATGTATATATAATTGTGGCACAATGTTTGAGCAGATTTGTGAGGCCTCTTTAGCTTGCCAGTGAAGGTGAATCTTTACTGTGTGTTTCTCTTTCCTTGGTGCATGACCTGAGGTTTCAGTGTCAGAAAGGCTGCTGCCTCTACCTGCATATGAAGCAAACAAAAACATAGCATGCCCTGCATTGTGCTAAATTCTTAGAGAAAACAAGCAAACAGACTGATCAGGCTTGTGGCATCTCAGATTAGGAATCCAAGATCTATAAATGGTTTTGGATATCTTTCTCTGCCTCATCGTCCCCTTGGTGAAATGAAGACACCATGAGCACTATCAAAATGCTGTTACTTAGCTCTGTGAACCTCTCAAATGCTCTGCTGGGAAAGGGCTTAGGAAAACAGATGAGGAAATAAAAATAAATTCTTATTCATAGCAGGGTTTGAATGTCGTGTGGAAGGAAGGCTTGGGGCCAAGCACAGAGATGTGAGGATCTATTGAACAGCTGCTCAGGAACCAGCCAGCCAACAGACTTCAGGATGCTGAAGAGTAGACCTGTGCGGTGGGTGAGACAGAATGGATGGATATAAATAAGTTGAAGATAGATATATGGGGGGATGGATGGTAAGATGGACTCATCCATTCTACGGCTTGAATTTGCCTTGCATCAGAGACATCTCGGAAAAACCAAAAATAAACCCAGATGTCATGGGTAGAGAAAAGGCTGTAGTGGGTCTGCAGCCTCACAAGAGTAGGATGTGTTAAGTCTGTACTCCACAAATCCATCACTTTGAGCTCAGAAATGGGTCTGCCCGTTGGAGGGGTCGTTATTCTGACTTCTGAACAGAAACTTCTGGCTGGAATGAAAGTAGCTCTAAAACTCCGCCTCTGGCATTTCCAAACATGGGGGTGTCTGCAATTGAAACTATAATATCCTTGGGGCACATGTAGGACCAGCTGTACACAATTCAGTTTCATCTACTCTATGTACTGTCAAAAGGCTTTTAGAAGAGGTGGCTGCAGATAGCACGCTGTGCAGGCACGGGATGGACTGTGCTGATGGACTGATTTGAAGCTCAGAACACTAAGCTTTTAAACCATTTCAAAAGGTCATTGTTTTCTTTTTTTTTTCCTTCCTTTCTTTCTTCTCTTGCCTTTCTTCTGGTGTTAACTCTTAACATTGGTCATTTCTATTAGCCACATAGTGACCATTTCCACTTTGAGCATCACTAAAGAAGTAGCCACAATGACCCTGCAGTAACGAGCTCCTAGATCTAATTACCCCAGGAGTAAGAACATTTACAATGATTGTGTGAGTGTGCATGTGAGTAGGTATGTACACACATATCCATAACTTAAAAAAAAAATAAAAAATGGATAGACTTTATCACTTGTGGGGAGAGATTGATAGAATAGTGATAGACATGTGGACAGCCAGATAAATAGAAGATAGATTCTGCTAACATATTCTTGTCTAATAAATTGTGGAGCTACAAAAGAAAGCAGAAGCCCCTGTGTACAATGTATAGATTTTCTCTAATGTGAGTTATTGGGAAAAGACAGAGCTGTCCCTTTAACTGGAGAACTGCAAACGGCTGTTCCTTATGCATACATGCTTGCTTGGTCTGAAAGTTTTGGTAAGTCAGTGCATAACTGACAGTTAGATTTATCTCCCCAATAAGCAATCAACATTATAATAAAGGAAAAATGCTTTCAGTGCACCTTTGAGAGTGCATCAGAAATTAATCTAAACATCAAATTAATTATAGTTTGTAAATGAATAGTGGCTCACAGCCCTAATACTTCTCCCGCTCCTCCTCCTCCCCCTAAAGCCTCCCCCAACCAACTGCAATGGCTGGAGGTGCTGTACTGTGAGTTTGATGAACAGCTCCTTCTCTTCCTTACTCACACAACTCTTTCCTTATCAGCTGGAAGGGTTCCATCTTTACTCTGCAGAGTCTCTGAAGTCTCAGAGCCTGCCTGCTTTGGAATATAACAGCGAGGAGCTAGCAAATATTAAACTTCTGTGCCTCCTTCCCCTTTCCTCTGGGAACTAAAAGCACCCCCCTAAGGGTGTTCTCCTCACCTTGGATTAGTTTCCAGCTAAGCTGGACACCTCATGGATCTCTCTCTGGCTGTGCCAAGTCCTTCAGAGTGGAGAAGACCACAACAAAACAGTGCTGATCTGAACCAAAACATGCCAGGGGTCAGGCATGCTTAATGTGCCTGGAAAACCAGTCCTGTATTGTCTCAACTCAGGCACTCAAATGAGTGGCTTCTTCCATTGCTCTTTGAGCTTTGATCTGTAGGCTGTAGCCATAAGGGAATGAGAAACTGAGGTTTCCCAGGGTCCTGAAACACAAAGTTTTGCCACTAAACCATGCAAAATAAAGGACAGAGCCCAATTCCATGGGCTACAGGGAGAAAGGATCAGGCAGACATTTTCCTTAGGAAATTGGAAATCGGGTTAATAGTAAAAAGAAAAAAACACAATCAAACTTAATCATAGTACTGGCAACAGCAGCAAACAGAGCTACACATCTCAAGTCCTTTCTCATAAATTCATCTAACTGGTGAGAATTTCCTGTTTACCAAAAGAAGAATCAGAAAAGAAACCCCAAAAAACTTTGATGTAATAAATAGATCTCCTCATCCATAAATCCTGAAGTCCAGTGCAAAGAAGCCAGTGCACTGCTGCAGGAAGGGGAACCCAAGTAGCACAGCTAGGTTGACCCATGATCACCCATATGGGGTATGAACATGCAACTGGAATTTCTTTCCCTTGCAACACCTTGCTTCTGCACCTGCTCATTTCCCTGGATGAACCCAAGGAGAGTTGGCTTTTTTTAAATATTTTTTTTATTAAATGAGAAATTGCCATATTTGGCAGGGCATATTGGAGGCACATTGTCAGCAGGTGCTGAACAATATTTTCCTAATGTACCTCTGGGTCCCTTGTTCCACTCCTATGTCTTATGGAGTGCTGCCAATGCACTTTAGACCTAATATACAGTGCCCCTCGTCCCAGGGCCCTGTGCAGCTTTGCCAGTGTCCTATTCTCTTGGTGCATTTTTCTTCTTTCTATTTCAGCTTCCAGATTGAAACTCTGTAGATCATCACGACCTGCCTGCTGCCTTGCATCTCCCACTCCACCTTTTTTGCCACCACACTGCAGCATTTAACTGCCACAGCATGTTTTTAATAACAGGATACAAGCTCTGCCCATCCCTCAGCCCTTCTCCTGAGCTTTGCCCCCTTCTGCGTTCAGTTCTCATTCCTCACTGCTTTTCTCACTTTTAATCTCTCTCTTTTGTCTTCCCGGTTTCTTTTCATAAACTAGGAGGAGTTTAGTAGGGAATAGAATTATTTAACAGCAAACTTAATTAACTATTATGACCCTCATCAAGTGATGTTATTTTCTCTATTTTGGCATCTTCAGAGAAGACTTGGATGTTTTTCCAAATGAGGTGGCCCATTAGCAACTTCGAAGTTCACTCCCTGCAGGAATCTGGAATGAAACTTAATGTTCATTGTTGTACTAGGAGTCAAACAAGATATTTCCTCCAGGACATATAAAGCTACGCTCCTAAGAAGCCCTTGCAGTTTGTAAGCTAGAATGCTCCTTGCTTTGTTTAATGTGGGACGTTTCAAAAAGGGGTGGGACATTCTGTCACTGTGAAAGTGCATCTGGAGTGCACAGAAAAGGAGAAAAACATCTGACGCTCGTGGTTGATTACACCTGGGGTGTCAGAGCATGTCAAGCTGAGTGGAGGGAAACCACAGTGTCCCTCTGGGAATAAGACTGGCTGTTCACCGCCTTCTGGAGTCGTTGTCCCATGGGGAGAAACTGAAGCTGCTACACCAGTGGGAATGGGGAACAGGCACCTGCTAAGGAGGCAGGTAGGGGACAAAGCAGGGACATGGAGCAGAACTGGCCTGACAGTGTCTGCTGCTCAATGGTGTGCAAAAACTTGGCAGATCCAGGTGCTTATTGCTCTCAGGAAGAGGTGACTGGAGCAATCCAAGTGTTCCAGTAAAGCAATTCCTCCGGCTTTAATTTATCTACATCTTGTTTGACACCTTGGGATAACCGTTTGACCTCTGCTTCTCCATCCATGTTCGCGTTTTTCTAATTTCTGACATGTCTTCCTAATTAATACTGCCCAAACCTGTCTTGTTCTCTCTCTTCTCTGTTAAACAGTTTTCTAGAACACATCTCTCTCTCTCTGTATTTCACTAACTTAATGTCTTCAAATGCTTTCTGAAAATGTGTCTTATGAGACAACAGTGAGTGTTCCTGGGCTGTGTTGTAGCATCACCCTATGACAGAGGCAGAGTGAGCCATGTGTGGGCAGGGTGAGGAGCTGCTCTTCTCACATTGCCTACTTGCCTTAGCAGCCTTAATAGTGTTGCTTTACTGAAGTTTTCTTTTAGCCTTGTACACAAACTCTTCAGATTTAAGCTGTCTACATAACTGAGAGGAGAATCATCACCAGAACCATTGAGACCAGCACAAAGATGTAATTCATGTCCTCTGACATTTAGCACACCTACACACAGAATAACTTGCACACGTGTAGTGGGAAGGTGAGAGACCCACTGCAAACTCTGCCTTGTGCAGAGACAAGCTCCGGGCTCCTGCAGAGGTTGACATTCAGGCTGTGGTGTACATTTTACCTCTGTGCAAGACTTCCTAGACCAGCCCACGGTGAGAATGTGAGTCCCTGTCTTCAAGGAGTGTCCGACTAAGTGTAATTTTTCCCTGAGTGAGACAACGGTTCCTGCTGTGGCCCTGCCATTTCACTGGGAATAGACAGCATGGCCCATTAGGAGAAACATGCTGGCTGCTGTGTGGGCAGAGGCTACAGGGGTCAGCTGGGCATTGAGGGAAGGGCCAGTGAGGGGGGAGAGAGAAGGGCAGAATGGTGAAGGTGAAATCAGTAAGTCTGAATACAAGAATGTGGACAAGGGAGTGCCTGAGGAGAAACCCAAGGAGATGGAAGTACGGTCGGTGTGATGGAGGCTCAGGCCATGGGAATAGACAGGGTGTTGGTGAATGGGAAGGAGGAGGATGGTCTGCACTTGGCCGTGTTATAGCTGCATCAGGACAGGGACAGGGGGAAAATAAAAGCCAGAGGTTTGAAAAATTGTAAGAGAAAATGAAGGGTCTGGGTCTAGCCTGGATGTGTGCAGCAGATGAAAAGTCATAGGCAAAGAGGCCTCCCAGTCTAAAATACTTTTTTCAGTGAGAAGGCAGGGTTGTTTCTCAGGCAGTCTTACACAGTAGAGCAGGCAATCCCGCTAGGGAAAACAACAGACATACTCTGAGCACTTTCACATTTCATATCTGATATTAGTGTTTGTTGTAGGTAGCGTTCCTCACTGCTCCTTGTCAGCCAGGAGGCAGTGGCCTCTGAATTGGGAACGTCACAGGCTTCCTGAACATGGCATGGTTTCTTTAGCATGTGCAGGTGCTAATTGTTGTCTGCAGGGTCATGGATGCCAGAAACCAGGAGAAAGCCTTGTGCCTGATCTTGTTTTCTTCACACTCCCATAACTGCCCCAACACTATCCTGCCGGTAGTGACCAAAGGAGATAAATTTGTGCTCAAAATGGAGGGAAGAATTCAGAGACAAAGAAATGGAATAGAATCATAGAATCACAGAACCATAGAATGGTTTGGGTTGGAAGGGACCTTAAAGGTCATCAAGTTCCAACCACTCTTGCCCTGGGCAGAGACACCTTCCACTATCCCAGGTTGCTCCCAGCCCCATCCAACCTGGCCTTGAACACTTTCAGGGATGGGGCATCCACAGCTTCTCTGTGCAACCTGTGCCAGTGCCTCACCACCCTCACAGTAAAGAATATCTTCTTAATATCTAATCAATATCTCCCCTCTTTCATTTTAAAGCCATTCCCCCTTGTCCTATCTGTACATGGCTTTGTAAAAAGTCTGTCCCCAGCTCTCTTTCAGCCATTTTAAATACTGGAAGGTGTATGTTTCTCTGGAGCTTTCTCTTCTCCAGGTTGAACAGCCCCAATTCTCTCAGCCAGTCTTCATAGAGATGATGCTCCAGCCCCTCGATCATCTTTGTGGCTCTCCAAAATTCTATTTTAACGTGCTGCTCTACTGAGTTGTTCAGTTTGTGCCAGCTGCTTACAGGTAGTTCAACAGTGAGACAAAAGCGACAAATAAAGTTGTTCTGTTCTTCCCATGGAAAAAAACATGGTGACATTTTTCTCCATAGAATTTTAAAAGTTTGTCTAAAGCAGGACTTCTTAACAATTTCTCGACAACCTGGGGCTAGACTCTGTTACAGCAATTTATTTGGGATCTGCATAGCAGATATATTTTAAAAGGTCATATAATAGTGGAATATCTTTCTGGGGCCAGACAGAATTGTCCCCCCAGGCTATCAGTTGGAGAGCTCTAGCTGCACTAAAAAAAAGTGAAATAGAATTGAAATGCTATGTTCTTACATGTTAAGTTTTGGGAAATGTTTAAGCAGAAAAGAAGGAATTTTCTTACTTTCAAAGTTAATAAAATCTCTTCCTTTAGGAAAAAGTGATTTATTTTTTTATTTAAATTTACTTCCTGAACAAAAATGCCAGCTTCAGTAAACTTAGCAAAACAAACGAAAGGGCTGATTTTCTGTAATACCCCTTACATTTTTACATTGTTTTAAAGCTGAAGGTCAGGAGGGTGGGAGGTTTTCAAATGCAGTGTAACATACCTGTGATAGTTGGCTACCTGTGCTTCTGCTATTTCTATCATTCTGGAGGTGGTGGATGTGGAAACATAGTCAACATATTTGTCTGAGACCAACAGTCACAGCAGGCACTCCGTCTATGGGAAGCTAAGTTAAATCCACAGAAAACTGAGACTTGACACCTGGGACCCAAAACTGACTGGGCATGGGTATTTGTGTCTCAGAAGCTAATATAAGGTGACTAAGATCCACTAGCATTCTCTAATTCCTTCTTTTGCTTGCCTGTGTGCTTGAGTTGACACTTCCAAAGGGCACCTTCCTATTTCAGGCTTCAGTATCCCACAATTAGTTTTGGAGTTCACTTCATCCAACAAGCTTAAGTTTAGTCTCTCCTAGTGAGACTCAATGTTCAGAAAAATTTCTGCTAAGATCTCTCAGTTCCTGCTCAGCTCCCCACCTTGATCTCACAGTACCTTGGAAACAGCCCCCAAGCCCTGCCCATAAATGGGGTATGTGTTGTATCCTCGTGAGAAGTCTGAGTGGGAATAAAGCTAATACCTGTCCAGAAGGCATTTTCCCCTACTGGGCTTGGCTCTCACCTCATTTCTCTATTTACTCCACTCTCCATATTTAATATGTGGAGAACCAGGCCCAGTATTCCTCTAAACATTGATGACAATTTCACTGCCAAAGGTCCATTTCTAATCCATGGATCTCCTTGGAGCATTAGTTTCAGTGTCACCAAAGCTGTGCTGGTCTGCTCATCTTGTTATGAATCTTTTTATGGTTAAAGCTCTAAAAAGCAGGTGAGTTCTGGATTCTTTGGGGCTAATTAATAGTTCTGAGTTCTAATTTGAATTTTCCAACTGCCTCTGCACACCAGATTCTTTGTCCTTCATTCCTCTAGTCCTGGAGAGCCCAGCAACCCAATGACTCTCGGTGAAAGGGAGGGCTGTGTCCCTCTCATCAGGGGTCGGGGTTCCTTCAAATAGAAGGGAAAATAGCCTGTTCAGACCCTCTGTGGATGAACAGGATGTACTGTGCATAGAGAAAGGGCACAAAACTCTTGAAGTACTGTCTGACGCACACCATAACTAGCAAGGGATGAGGTAAGAGATTCGGGAGGTGGGCTGCTCAGGAGGCGAGAGGGGAAGGCAGCATGAGAGGAAAGCATAGTGTGGAGACTGAGAGTGGTTTTAGAATCAAACGGAAACTCCGATGAGTCTTAACTCTGGAAGTTTGCCTGAGAGACAGAGTCCAGATCAGCTGCAAGTAACAGGAAAAGAAAAGCAGTAGTTTGTTCTGTTGCACCTCCCAGGGAGGTTCTGCAAGGGGTGCAGAATGGCAGCAAATAAGAAACTATAGATCCCAGTGGCGGGCACATAGCTGGGGGAGGTCTCCTGTCCCTCAGGTGTGAAGGAGTCAAATGTGGCAGGCTCCCCATGCTGCCACACTGCCAGAAGGGACCCTTAACAGCCACTCCTTTGCAGACGGTGGTATCCCACTGGGAGCCCATACACACATCACCCCATGGCTGTCGGCTGGTGGAGCCCTCCCGTTGTGGGTGCAGCTCAGGCTGTCCCTGCCTGGGGCTCGGGCTGTGCTTTTTCTCTGCTCCAGCGGGTGGGGTTGAGCCAGCCGTGAGGCCAGAGCTGTGTGAGCCAGGTGCAGCTTTTGAACCCAGTCTCTTGGCACAGCCTGACAGCGGAGGCACAGGGTTACCTTGGTCCATCTGTATCTGCTGGGGTGCTGCCTTGGGTCCAGTGGGCTCAGAGCATGTCTGAATGTGATCCACCACGCAGCTGTGTCCCCCCAGAAGACCGGGCTTTCAGCTGATGTTCGGCCCTTATGACCTTGCAGTATAATGCATCCCACCTTCTGGAAAGCTGGCCCCACAGCTGCCCTTCAACCCCATGACCTGTTTGTCCTTTTCCTTAAATACAGAAATTCCCCTTCTGCCACATGCTCCCTCTGCCAATCTCAACATTTCACCCATCCCCAGCCTCCTCAATTTTGCCCCAGGTGTTTTTGTCTTTTCTGTACCCTCCCCACCTCCCCTTAAAAGGGGGATATTTTCCAACCTCCACGAGCAGCTGCAGCGTCTTGCTGCTGGTGAGATGCCAAACCCTCACCTCTAAGGCAGCACACACAACTCTGAGCATGAGACAATCAGGAGAGAAAGAGGGAAGGGGGAAAGTATTGACAGGAGTAAATTGAGAGAAATCATAAAGCTTAAGCAGAAAGAAAGCAGTTTGAAAGGTAAAGTATTCAGAGAAAGCCCTTTCCTGGATGAATCTAATTGTTTTGTTATCTTTACCCACCAAAGCATTTACTTTGGTTTGTCGCCCGATCCACAAACACTTTCGAGGAGATGACATTACCGAAAGGCAGGAACATCTGCATCAGCTCAGCATCCCCAAACTCCTGGGGCAGATGGTAGATAAACAGGTTACAGCCCTCTGGTCCTATCAAGAGAAAAAGAAGACCCATGAATGAAGAGAAATAGGATACAAGAAAGCACATGGTGGAGATTTACTTTGGCATCTTTGCTTTCTGACTGCTGAGTGGTCACATCTAGGAAGCAGCCTGTAGACTCTTGGAGGAACGGACAAAGCAGAAGACCAGCAACTCAGAAAGCTACCTAGAGACTATGGTAACTTCAATAACCTTCCCAGGACACCAGGATAAGTTCTAGAGAGAGAGGAATGCACTAGCACATGTGGCCATGGAAAGAACAGATTCGAGGAATAAAAACACAAAGAATGAAAGAATCTGGTTTGTCGTTTTTCTTTGTTCCTCATCACCTTATTTAATCTGTAGTTTTGGGTGACCCACACTAACCCTTTCCTCTTCCCAGTGTCTGCATGCAGAAGTTTCATCATCCTTCTTGTACCTGTGTGATGACAATAACATCACACAGATGATGATAATAAGCAGAAAGATATGCACAAACCCACAGGCTCAGCTTGTTTTGTAGAATTTTACATTCATCCCCCCCATCTTGACTCAGCCTGAAGACTCCCCAAGATCTGGACTGTTAGGCCATGTCCTCCATTTAGAGGGTTCTGCAGGAGAGATTACAGATGGATTTAAACCCAAATTACGAGACAAGAGGGATTGGCTTTTTTGCCTCAATCCTGTAACATATACTCTTACCGATTTCGGAGGGTGCTTTGGAAAACATCCAGAGAGGAGTCTTTAGTTGGAATATGAAGCTTTCTTAGAGACCCTCAAAAAATGTTCTGTTGGAATTGTATTTTGGGGCAGAAGAGGGTGAACCTGCCTCTGGTCAAATAACCTAGAATGAAACTTTTCAACCTGACTTTTATTTTTATGCATGCCGTTCTTGAGTAACAGTCAAAAGGGGGCAGGTGTGTCCAAGAGGTTTTGTTGAAAAAATTAAACATTTAAAACCTTTGCAGTGTTCAAAAGCAGACGACTGTATAGTTTGAGGAGACAGGGATTGTTTTTTTCATTGTCTTAGTTCTAAAGGTACTTCCAGCTGCTGCCCAGCTCTGCACTGACCTCGACAGGTAACTCCAACTCCGCTTTACTCAGAGGGGTCGAGATGAAGGGGATACAGTGTGTGCCCTTTGCCAAAAGGGTTAGAGGTCGGTGAGAAGGAGGATTTCCTCCTTCGCCCTAGCCCATGTACCTACAACCCTCTGACCTGACTCAGTCAACTTTCCCCTTTTTATGTCTGGGGCACAGTGTGGGAAAGGAGAGGGTTTTTTAATACTCTCGTTTTCTTCATCAGGGCATAATTACAGTGTCATAACACAGCAAATTACAACTTTGCCTTTCCTGTTAGGGAGAGGAGTTCGCCTAGATGCTCCCACCTTTTATTACCCATTACTCATCCCCCCGGCTGGCAGGAGAAGTACGGCGAAGTCAGGATTCTGGCAGATGCCCATTTAAAGCTCATTAAAATTCCTGGGCCTCAGCATGATTGAAGTCACAGGCTCTCCACATTTCCTTTTGGATTAATGGAAAATGAAGCCCTAATGAATATTTGCTAAGCACAATTTTCCCCACTAATTTGCTAAAAGGACTGTCATGAAGGAACAGCTGATCCTTTGCATCTTGTGCATTTCCTAAAGGTCATGAGGGTGGTAACAGGGTTTCTTCCAAATGGGGGGGATAGTGGTATGGTGGGATAATTAACTAATTAGGCACCCGGTCATCTGCTTAGCTAAATTACTTTTGAACCTCTGTGGCCCATAATCGGGCTCCCCTATTTCATGCCAAGCTTTTCCAGCTTCCCCCCACCTCCCGTCTGCCTCTTCTTTAGTCTTCTCACTGAGCAACTATCCCTTTTCCAATCTTTGCTGCCATTGATTTCCACACAATATAGAGTTATTGGCATAATAAGCTAGATATGAAACAGTCTGAAAGTGTTAAACAAACACTAACCCCCTTAGGTGTCTGTTAAAATTGAGAAAATTCTGCCCAGGAGCGGACCACGGTCCAGAAAAACAGGAGAAAATTCATTCCTTCATCTGAACGTGCCCCAGAGCACTTCTGCTGTGGGATTTGAGATCCACATTATAATAAAATGGGTAAAATTTTGGCTTTGCTGCAATTGGTGGCAAAATTCCCACTGACACCACCAGAGCCAGCAGTTTGCACTGTAAAACTGGCCAATTCTTTCAAAAATACCAGCTGCATTTCCTGGGGTCTTGGATGTGCTGTGCATGAGTAGGGATTCTGCCTGTGTGTGCTGAGAAACACCTACCACGGCATAAGGCAGACCAGGAGGCACACAACTTCATCTACACCACCTTTAGGCTGGGCTCAGGGAGAGAACAACCCTTAGTTCACCTTGAAATCAACTTTTCCTCACACTACTCAGAGACCAAGAGGAAAAGACCAGGGTGTGAAAAAGCAGGGATCATCCTCAAAGCCCAGCTCAGCTCTAAAGTGTGCCTGGGAAACCTGTGCTGTGACTTCCCATACCGACCCAGACACCCAAGGCCAAAATCACTTTGTTCTCAGCTTCAAGTTTTTGCTAATTTCCAATGCCGAAAACTCCACTGGCTTCTGAGAAAAAAACAATTGGGATAGTTTGATTTGTTTTGTTGCCCTCATGTAGGAAAATTTTGCCATTAGAATTTAACAAGCAATTTTTGTTTAATCCATCAGTAAGTTACCTGTCCCAGTCAGAATCCTTCGTAAAGAATTCACAAAACAAGATCTGTTTGCCTCAGCCCTTCTACCTTTTTGGGTTTTTTCTTGCCTGATTCAAGTTAATATGGCCACTCCGTAGAATGGTATGTGTTTGTGTGTGTGGCTGTCTTTCTCATCGTATACATGTGTATGTTTTTAAGAAACCAAAGACGAGATATAAGGAAGAAATTCTTCACTAAGATGGTGGTGAGGCACAGACATGGGCTGCCCAGAGAGGCTGTGGATGCCCCATCCCTGGAAGTGTCCAAGGCCAGGCTGGATGGAGCTCTGAGCAACCTGGTCTAGTGGACAGTGTCCCTATCCATGGCAGGGGGTTGGAACTAGATAATTTTTAAGGTCCCTTCCAACCCCAACTATTCTACAATTCCATTTGTTGTTCACCTCAGAATGGTACGAAGATCTAAGTCAGTTCTCAGTGCATAAATGCAGTGAGTTCTAAGGGGCTTGCTCGGGGTCAGTGAAGACTCCAACTAGCTTGTTGGAGTAAAAGTTCTTGTTTCGGATAGAGTTAATGGATTATTGGAGATCATTATACTTGGCAGTACAGGGGGTGAGTACAATAATAAAATTATTTACTACAGGCTTTACTTCTGTTTTCAAAAGGGCTGTAAGGCAGCTTGGAATCTAACCCCCATGACACATCATCAGAAAAAAAGAAGTTTCATTTCAACACTGATGTCTGCCATGGCTCTTGGTTTTATGACATATATACATTTCTGTTCATTTATACACAAGAAGCACAGTTAGCCTTGATTCGGACAAAAAGGCAAGAAGAGCTTTAAGGAATGCACAGTTTCTGGATGTTCTGTAGATTACAGGCAAATCACGCTGGATAATGGAAAAACCTGTGACTGAGGGCACAGAACTACATGGTTGATTTGGCTTGGTTAGACCTGAGCTAAGCCATCGCTCTGCCCATGCTCCTCACACTTGAGCTCATTGTCAGTTTTTTAGCACAGGGACAGCTGCCTGCCCACTGTAAATGTGAGTGAACTCCATATCCCTGTTCTGACATCAGCTATCTATCATTGCATCCCAACACCGGGAGGCAATGTCCTGAGGAAAGGCTATGATCAGGCTTGTTTTTCAATGGTAATTAAAACTGGGCTGTTCTGCAGGGTAGTATGAAGTTAGCCTGCAGCACTCTGGTCAGCTGCACACCTCACCTCTACAGCAAACACTCAGGCTGGAATTTCATTGCCTCTTCTGCATCTGCTTGCTATTCAGTCCCCAGTGTGTCTGAGCACTGGGCACACAAGAGTCACAAACCCGTACCGCTAAGTGTGCTTCATCAAACCACATCAAGATGAGCAACACCACACAAATTTAAAATTACCTCCAACTTTTGTGTGGTTGATATGGCCTGAATCAAGATTTTATCTCAAGCTATGATAGTTTTGGATCTGTTCCACCCTATGCGCCCTGTCAGCTGCCTGCAGCCTCAGCGTTCATGTGGAAGTAATGACTCATCTCTACAGGAATGTTGCAGCAGCAAAATGTCTCTGGGCTTGTTATCCAACAGGGATCCAGGAGTGGAGAGTTAAGATTGTTATCAACAGTGTGATCAGTGGTGTTATTGTGGTGGTAAGGCTGGTTCGCTAACGAATCAATGTTTGTGCACATCCTTGCAAACATAAAGTACTCTTTTCAGCACTGAGCATTATTATTATTATTGTTAGAGTTCCCTCTCGCTGTGTTTTCCTGTTAAATGTTAGAGATGCTTAAAGGTCTTGACCCTATGCTAAAGGGCGAGTGTTGTGCTTTAGGGTTTATCCCTCTAGCAAGAAGCAGAGAATGCCAAAACATCTTAACACTTCAGGAAAATGAGGGACCCTGGGAATGGCAACCTGCACTGGACTGGTGGTTCATCTCATATATCTGTCCCCCAGCCATCCTCATCCTCAATATCAGCTGCTTACGGGAACGAGCAAAGAGTTATGAGATAACTTGTCCACTGGGTGACACTCACTCCTAACCCACAGAGACACACCGTGCCTTGTGAACACAGGGGTCTTCAGGCAGAGGGTCTTCAAAGTGTGCACCACAGCTTTCCCCTGCTCCTGGTGGTTCCTGGCACAATGCTTTGCTGAGCAATGATCTGCTCGCCATTTTGTCCTGTGCTTAATCTAGCCCCGGTAAGTAATAAAAAGCAAAGTCCTTCAGCATGGGGGAAACATCTCTGTAATGATACGATAGGTCTGTGCATCTGTTCTCACAGCAGGGACATGTACTAGAGCTAATCAGGAGCTGGAAGTTGTGTTCCCCAGGAAATTCTGACATAGGAAAAAATTAATTCCAAATTAGATGGAAATGACGACATTTCTAATTTTCTTACAAAATGGGATTTCTCCCCCAAAGTAGTTTTAGATCATCAGAATGTTTTAGTTTGATAGTGTAATCCAGATTAATTTCATTTTGACTCTTACGCTGTATTAAAATATTAAATGTAATTACATACATATAATAACATATATAGTATAGAATATGTCTGAATTAGTGATCTAATAGAGGATAACATTTAAAATGTAACTATTTAAAGTGGGAGTTGCTAAGCTGAAGCACCTGACTTTAATGTCTCACTTAGGCAAGCAGTCCCTCCTTCTTGTCAAAAGGGAGCCGTGGACTCCTTGGAGGACATCTGGAATAGCCCGAGTGGGTTGCCTCTGAGGATTCCACTGCTCCCCACTGACTGTAATGGGAATTTGACACGGCATGGTTGTCTCCCAAAGCATTTACATGCAATAAATGGTACATTCACCTCTCCTTACTCTTCATGTCTTCGGTGAAGCCATCCAGTCCTGTGGAGCAGATTACCCAGGCAACTCTCACAGTCATTGCAAAGAAAGAGGAATTTTTACTTTAAGATTTTTCTCATCCTGATACAGAGATTGAGCTCTACAAGGTCTGATTTATGTTTCCAGATTATCAATGGAGGCTGAAGGGCTGAAAGGACTAGATCAGCTACTCTAAATAGCAAGTCCTTGTTCTCCAAATAGCAGGTGTCTGAAATGATGTTTTTAATGAAACTTTAATGGCTTTTAATGAAAGGCCACTAGTGCTTTGTTTCCTGTAAAGCTCTTTATTCCAATACAATTGCATTTTTATCAGCATTCTTGTTGCTTGTCTCAAACAGAGGCCCCCACTGGACATTACTGGCTATGTTGCTAGCAGGTCTTTCCATGTCCCATGCACATCAGCATGCTTTCCTCCCTGGGGACTGAAGAGATCTCATCAGCAACTCCCCATGAGGCTGTTCCTCCATAGTACTGTTGGTGACAGTGATGCTTTGCCACACATGGAAATGGAGAAAAACTCAGTCGACCAGAGATTCAAAGCAATCAGGCGTTTAATGGACACTCTAGGTATGTGAGGACGGGAACCAATGTGATGGGGATGGCTCACTGGGGTCGCAAAGGAGGGCATCACTTTTACTCACCTTCTCTCTGTTGCTGTGGGATCATGGGAGGTGGCTGTGGGAACGCTTGGCTAATCTGGCCATAAGCAGCAGGATAAGCAGCTACAAGGGAGAGAAAGGAAAAGAAGAAAGAAGGACAGATTTCAGTGCTGGGAAGCAAGGAGCTGTCACTCCAAGCCACCACACCAAGCCAGGTGTGGGCTTTGCCCCTGAGTTTGGCCCTGTGAAGGGCCTGAGGTGAAGCCTGAGGTGTGGCGCGAGAGCCATGGTCGTGCGCCAGGAGGTGCCGCGGGGCCCCGAGCACCCTCCCTCCCTCCAGCTCCGCCAGCAGTGGCACCGAGGGACGGCCATGCAGGGTAAAGGGGGGGCTCTGCTGAGACCCGTCCCCGCAGAGGTGCACAACCATTCCGTCTGGTGACACAAGCAGGTTCATCCACGAGCCCAGTGGAGCAAAGGTGCCCGTGCTAGCAGCCACGCGCAGAGCACCTGCAGGCCTTTCCCCACGTCATCCCTCTTGCACCCTGATGAACTCCCGTGCTCATATAAGCAGTTCACACGTGTGTTTCCCTCCTTGATGTGCCCACACAGTGCATAGACAGTTGCACATACACTCTCGGATATACATTTTCTTTCATGCCCAGAGAGACTTCCTCTCTCTCACACAAACACAGTGGAAACAGTGAGCAGCAATTAAACAATTTTCCCCATCTCAGCTCCCCCACCAAGCAAACAAGGGGAGCCATCCACTACCACAGATGGTAGATGATGTGCCTTGCTGCTAAAAATACAGAGTATGGGTCGCCTGCAAGACCAGAGAGAAGAGGATAGGGGCCATGTGTGTGCAGAGGGGTTAATTAACAGCTCAAAGGGTTGAGTTGCTTCCCATCTATCAAACCTCACAAGCAATAAATGACAATAACTAAAACACCGGTAAATGAAGCCCTACATGGAGAATTAAATTAAGTTTCCAGATACAGCGCTGACACGAGATAATAGCCATTCCTCAGCGGGAACCCATGATTGCTCCAGTTACCGCAGGAAATAATGACTTTGGGGTGGCAGCTTCCTCGCAACGTTGGCCATGGACACCTCGTGAGGGGAGGCTGAACACGGTGGGGTCGTGGTCTGCACCAGGTCACTTTGGCTGGTGTCAGTCCATCAACTGCAAAGGAGCTGCTCAGCACACAGGGCAACACGAGTGGAGGCTGACCCATGGGGAGCTGTGGCGAAATCTGCTGGGAAGCGGGGGCATGTCTGTGTAGCTCCCAAGCAAGCCTCAGGCTAACTAACTGGGGCGTGGCCGGTAGACATATCCTGAAAAAATGGGCATGTGCAGGCATTCCATACCCCACCAGGCACCGCAGCAGTGGCTTTGCAGGGTCTGGTTGCCCATCTTCCCTTTTCGCTGCAACAGTCAGGAGACCTGTTTTGGAAAGTGGCCTCCAAAGCAGTGGCCTGATTTTGCACTGTGCTAGGGCACATGGTCCTGCTGATGAAGCTTCACTGAGGTGCAGGTCAGTGGGAGCCTTTCCCTGGGGAAAGGGAGGAGGTGGCCTTCTTGGCGAGAGAAGAGCCTGGGTGTCTTGATGTTCGTGCAAATTTAATCTGGGAGTCTGTGGCCCCCAGCTTGCCCCTGTGTCAGCAAACGCCTCCCTTTCCCCAGCCCCCTGAGGAGTGTTCAGAGGGTAATGGCTTGAGAGTAGAGAAAGGTTTATTGGGAGAAAGTGTTAATACTAACGACCTGCGTACTGCTGCACTCCAGCGTAGGCTTGCTGCAAGGGGTCTGCTGCAGTGGGGCTCTGTGCTGTGGAGACACAAGAGAGACAAGGAATTAAGGGGTTAAAACATGACAGGCACTCTCCCCTTATCTTTTATCATCAACATGTGGTATGAGACAGACAGACCCAGGGGCTCAAGGTTGATGAAGAGGAGCAGCTCGCTCACCCTATGGACAGGAATACAGAGAACCCCCCCAAGATGGCCAAGAGGGTTCTGTTCCCCAGCCATCACCCTGTCAGACCTTGGAGCAGAGGGCAAGTAAACCTCTCTCCTCATTTCCCAAGCTTTAATTATGGATCTGCACTGATCATGCAGGTTTTTGGCACTAATCAACCCCAAAGAGCCCTCATCTTAATCCAGGACTAACACTGTGCTAGGTGCTGTGCAAACTCAGATCTCAGTGACAGCTACAGTCACATGAAACTTTCAATCAGAGCAGAAAACAACAGGGGCATAGCAGGAGGAAGGAGAAGAGAACAAAGCAATGGCTCCTGTCATCCCCACATCCCTTCGAAGGACTGTGTTGCTGCCAGGCAGCCCCCAGTGAGAGAGAAGAAGCTGCTTGGAGGGGAGGGGGACACCACTTGTCTGCTCCAGGGAGGATGCTGTGAATCTCTGCAAAAGGCATGCAGTCTCTTGCTGGCTTCAAAGTGTATTTTCTCTCTTTACAAGTGTGCATTCCTCCCCACTAAAACTGTTTATTTTTGTGAAACTTTGAAGTCTTGCTCAAATACAACCAAAGCTAGTTAAGAATTTCTTTCTTTTTCTCCTTTGGTTGATAGGGAGAAAAAAAAGAGAGAAACATGTTGGATAAGCTCTTTCTTTATCTGCATCAATAAAAAATTTAAAGCAAAGCTTGGCTGAACCTCCAGTCCAAATGTCACCTTGGCCCTAATATTTCACTTCTTGTTATGAGTTTAATTTGTATTTATTGGTACTGCACAGTTCTACATTTATGCAGTCCCTCCAACCTATTCCTCGTAGGATGATCCCTTAGGGAACTGCCACTTTCCCACATCCATCCCACCTTTTTTACTTCTTACCCGCACAGAGGTGTGGCTGGAGGCAAGGCTTGGAGGATGCAAAGGTGGGGGCCTCTTGGAAGGAAATCTGGTGCCATACACCTATCCAAGGAAAGACACTGACTGTATGGCAAAGTGTGGGGGAGGTTGTCATACGTGAGTATTAACATACCCAAGGAACATGGATAAAGTGTTTTCTCACAAATAGAAATACCAGCTTGAAACTTAACTTTAAAGATCACCATTGGTCATAAAAGAAGCTTGCAAGGTCTTGCACTTTTCTCCCAAAATACAAGGAGGAATGGTGAAACGACCAGATTTGAGGTGGCAAACCCAATTAGCTGGCTAAGGCTTGGAGGCTCCTGTTCATTACGGACATTACTGGGTCACATGGATTTTGAGGTTGGGGTAGTCACAGGAAGAAATAAGTGGGATTGCAGTCTTAGGCTGGAATGATTTCCTACCTGACTTTTGGCAAGTCCCTCAATATGTGTGTGTGTGAAATGGGAAAGCACTGTCCTACTGTAAGGATTTTAACTTCTTACAATGGGGTGTGAGGAGAATACATTAAAACCTGTGGGAGATCAGTGGAAGGCATAGTAGAGATTCTATGCTACATTTTTAAAGAGTAGTTGTTCCAGGAAACTGGAGGAAATGTTTGGAAAATGTAAAAATTGTTTCTACTTACTCCTTTCTTCTTGAAAAGAAACCAGCTAAAGTCTATTCTTTTCAACCTCTGCTCCAAACTGTTTTCCTCGAAAACCAGAATGTTGATCATATGGCTCCAGAAGAAAACTGAACAGCTATGAAAAGCTGAGTGATACACCAGTTCCCTCACCCCTTTAGGAGAATGGATCATAATAACTTGGACCCTCCAAGTCCTGCCAGGTAGAAGATATCTCCTGAGAAGGGTGAGGGAACCTGTGGTGAGGGAAGCAAGTCTTTATATCTGTGGTTTTGCAGTCTGCAGTGAAGGAGGTGATCTGCCATCTCTGCCCCAACGGCAATTGCCCTTCCTTCATTGCGTAGAAGAAGAAATTGTCTCTGCTGCTCAGGAAATACAGTTACAGCATTTCATTCCTCTCCAGAGGAGGCTGTTTTGGGCATGCTTGTTCTCCCTCTGACCTGCTGACAATTAGCAATGGCTGATACAGAAGTCACTGAGGAGGACCTGTCTGGCTGGGATCCTTTACTTTATTCCTTGCTTTACCTGGGCACATGTGGGAGCTGCCCAACCTTCCAGCCATAGCTGAGTCTATCTCCTGGACATGGCCACCTGGCTTTCTGCAGAGCTGCTCTCCTTATCCCACCTGTGGATATCTCACCTGCCTTTGGACCCATAATTTGACCACCAGAACCAAGACATTCTGCTTAGGAAATATACACTGAAAATCATGATTCACCTTTAAGATTAAATATTAGAACTGGCCAAATACTTTATTTAGAGTGTTTGGGACAACAAGCCATTAAATGCAGCCTTTTCCCCTTCCACACTATTAGAGTTTTTAGAGTTCATTGTTTTCCTGAGTATTAATGACCTGTCACCAAGGGTAATATCTAACTGGCTGTTTCCCAAGAGGCTGCCTTGTGCCCCAGGTCATGCATGGAGTTTCCTCTTGGCTCATAGCACATGCAAGCCAGTGGGAAGACTCTGCCCTGGTTTCAGTTATCTTTGCTCCAACCTGGAAATTACTTCCTCATGGGAAAAGAATATGCAAAGTAGCTGTTCTCACACACAGGGCCCTAACGCTGACCCAACCATCCCTGGATGCTCTTGAAAAGGAGAGTTGAAAGCACCTCTGGGGAGGCAGCAACTCTGGCTTGGGGCTGTTTTACTTGTAGTCTTATACCCTGCCTTGGCCATTTGGGAAAAGGAGTTGTGGTGAGTCACAGGAATTTAACTTGGCACCTCTTAAAAGTGATGACCTCTGCTCAACTCGCCTTCCTTAGCTTGGAGACTGTGTTTGCTCAGCAAATGAAGATGTGACTTCAGCACAGTGGATGTGTCTGTGCTGGCCAACCCGGCCTATGAAGATGCAGGGACACAGACTCCAGGGCTGACCGGACGCCCTGGCGGGAGGCCAGGGCATCTTGGGCAGCCACGAGCACATCTTCATGCTGCTGCTCACTCTGCCAGATGAATTAAACCTGGCGAGGGGCATAACTGCCTGTGCTCCCAAATGCAGCATGGATGAAGCCAACAGCTGGTATTGATCCAGAAATCTCAAGACACAGATTAGGCATTTGAGGAAGTTGTGGCCTTGCTGTGGTTCAGTAAAGTGACAGCCCTCTCACATACTAATGGCCTGTGAGGAGTTCATCAAGAGCTCAGATGCACGAGGAACTCATGATTTGGAGTCAACATACCACAGGGGTTAGGTGTGGCTGTAGACCACCACGTGCTGAAATTCAAAGTGGTGGGGAAATATGAGTAATTTCTGCATCTCAGCACAAGGCGGCTATCAGGTAAGGTTGCTTTATTCCTCCGTAAGATACACATAACTTCACGGGTTGGCCTTCACATAGATCAATAGCAGGAGAGTTACCCTGCCTCAGTCACCCTTTCTCCCCATCCAGCTTGCCAGTCTTCTTTGATACTGAAAATATTAGTTGAACACAAGCATGCAGGGCTGCGAACACACCTCAGCTCCTCTGTGTGCTGTCTGTGCCGGGGTACAAGCCCTCAGTGGACCACAAAGTAAATGGCTGAGTAAGTGCTAATAAGAGCTGTAGATGAGAGACATGCATATCATAGAGCACCTTAAAGGGGCTTTTGGACAGAATCAGCATGTCTCTAAGTTGTGACATCATCCAAAGACCTCGGGTGTGCTGACTGTCTGTGCAAATGTGCCCAGGGAGAACATCTGAAACAGCTTTCCCCGTGGCCAGACTCATGGAGATGTCATGTCCAACACACAGACATTTCCGATATTAGAAGTGCTGTAATGTACATGCTGAGGATCAGCTGGTGAAGGGAAAAAAAGCAGAAGGGCCCCTGAGAGGCCAGAGGACAACTATCAATCACATCAGCCCCACTGAAGTCCCTGTGGCCTTGCTGCTTTCCAGGAGCCGAGGATCTGGCCTTGCCAGGGCAAACTAAAGGTGTACTGTGAAAACAGATGCTAATAGTAACTTCATTTGGCAGCTCAGGGCAAGAGCCTTATCCCTGGACATCTCCTCTATATTAATTTGATCATTTCCATATCTCCACGGGAAAAATCCTGCTCGGATACAATTGTCTCTTTGCAAGACAATCCTGGCCAAGATGCCACAAGGTGACCATGGCAGATAACCTTCCATAAACCTGGAGACATAAAACAAGCCAATGACCTACTATATGGCCATAAATATAAATTTAACGAAGGCAGCACTTATTCATTAGGCAGAAGTCAAGAAATGACTCCCAAGTCCTTCAAAGAAAGTAGATCCGTTAATGTCACTTTCCAAATCCTCTGCCTGATGCCAAAAACCAAGGATGATTTTCCAAGTCAGCATGAAATACCAGTGCTTTAAAATTAACACCAGGAAATGTTCTTACTCCTGATATATGTCTAGATTGAAATCCAACTTTTTAAAGGGGCATTCAGTTAGTGTTGGGCCTGACATTTAGCTTTTGTCAGAGAATAAATGGATGGAGGCGGCAGAATGAAGCACATTGTTAAAAATAAATAAAATTGGTTTAAGTGATATTCTATAAAGAATCTTTCCTGAGGTGTCAGTAGCCTGGCTCTAGTGTCTGGCCAAGACAAGCTGTTATATGGGTGTCCCAAGTGAAAGTGGTTGTAGGGGACAGAGGGCTGGAGTCTGCCATGGTATTCAGGGGTGTAAATCAAGAGAATGTGCACTGAAGCCACTGGGCTGGTGAGGAAAAAGGATGGTAGTTACTGCCTGAGCCACCAAAAGGGGCCTTCCAGTGCCCTCAGTGGACTAGGGGACAGTCTCCCTGTCCTGGCTCAGGTAGGAGAAAGCCAAAGTGATTTGCTCTCTGAAACCAGAGGGGTCCACTGCTTCTGAAAGACAAAAGCAGAGTCTGGCACGTTTTAGGCCCCAAAGGCAGGCACCCTGTGATTTCACTTTGGTGGAAGGAGTCAGCTTGCACTTATATGATATTCTCTCCACTCCTTGCTTCTGATTATCCGTGCATTTTCTGACTGACATGCTCAATTCCATCTATTTCACTCTGTTTTGCAGAGATGCTTCCTATAAGAGTCTGAAACATCACGTTATGAAATGGATCCACATTTTTGTGCTCTGCCCCATCCATTCATTCCTCTCACTGTCCTGGAGCTATTTTACACGTTTCCCAGGAGCTGCAGCTTGGCCACTATCACCTTTGGGAAGGTGGATGGGGGAGGAGGGCAATCAAAGAGAGGCAGTGCTGTTCAGTCAGTGTGGGGGGGTAATAACATAATGACAGAAAAAAAAAAAATCTATGTGAAGGCCAGAATTAAAATAAATAAATAACTGAGTGGGAGGGCTCTATTCACCTTCTCCTTAAATCCAATTTAAATCACTCTCTACAGCCCTAATCTATATCCATAATTATATCATTTCGTACAACAAGCTTGCGAGAGGTCTTAAGAAATTTATGTAGATTAAAATTCATGGGTGCCATAGTACAGATTCCATATTATTAAGATTGATTAGGACAGCTGATGCTGTGATTAAAGAAGCCAGCGTTTACTGTTGTAATTAATTAGGTATTCAGACACAACAATAACTGCAATAACAGAAAGAATGTGCTGATCTGGCGGAAAACAGAGGCTGATCCTGTGTTTTATAGTCTCGTTTTGCCATTTAGGGGTGGACACCACTCAGTTAAAGACATGCTGTCCCTCTGTCTCTTCCCCTACACATCAAAAGAGCAAAGAAATCCAGGGATTTTGTGCCCTCTGCTTCATCCTGTGAGTAGGAAAAAGCCCTTTTGGTAGCATCCCCAATTATTGTAGGTGCTTGTTTGGGACAACGTATGGACCTACTATAAAATTCATATCGTTCAACCACAGAAACCAGAAGTATCTTTATTATTTTCTTAATAGTCCCACATCCAAGCACCATCCCTAATCAGGTCCCTTCTGAGATGGATGTTGAGCAAAAACATGATAGGAGACATGCCAGGCAATGAAGAGCTTCTAGGTAACAAAGCAAGAAAAACACAGATGACTCAGAAATGCAGACAGGTGGACATGGCTAGTCAAGGTGACAAACTAATTCAACAGCAAAGTCAGGACCAGACTTCCCTCTCTTTTCCTAAGGCTATAATCACATAAGTCAGGGTCAGGTTTTAAAAGTTATTACGGCACTCTAAGTCTGTGTTTTGGGGGAGCTTAGTTTAAGTCATCTTTAAAAATAAAGCTCAAGGTCTTAACTCACATAGATGCTACTGAAAACATCAGCACAGACTCTGATTTGTGCTTACACCTTCTTCCAGACCAGAGGAGAAAGCATTTCAGCTCTGGAAAGGCTCACACAACTGCCTTAAACAATCTCATTCATTACAGCTGCAGCATGGTCATTGGAAGTACATGGCATCATTAAAGTAGCTTAGACTACAACTGAAGATGGCAACTTGTTATTATATTTTTAATGAGTGCATTCCTTCACTTATTTATTTTACCAGTAAAGCGTGGTTTATGGCACATGGCAGATTGTTACAAATGGTTCAAATAAATGCTTCCTAGTCATAATGATGTCTCAGGTGCTCACTGTTGCAGTTTTGGAACTGCTGATACAAAATATGAACAGGAAAGCTCTCACCTGGAGATTTAGGGTGGACCAACAGCACAGAGCCAGAGATTTCCTGTAGTGAGGAACTTAGCCTCAGGGCAGCTGAGTCAGGCACATTTCTAGGGCATAGAGTATGTCTGGACCAAATGCTGTGGGGCTTGGTTTTCATCCTGGGCCTTCTACAGGTGCAGGCAGGTCACTCTTTTCCTGTTCTCCTGATTCACCTCCTCTCTAAACTCTTCTTGCCTGAACCTCTCAGGCCTGAAACATCAGGGAAACCCTAGGGTGTGCGAAGCCAGTCCTTCACTCTCCCTGCACTAGCGAAGCCCTGCTCTTGCCCGGTGCCACTGGATGGTGCCTGCCATGATCAGGACTGACACTGGACTCCCTGGTCTGGAGCAGCAGCCTGTCCATCAGCAGCCCTGCTAATTGACAAGCTGATGGATAAGGCTGTTATATCAGCATGCTAGCAACTCCTCTCCTGCAAAATTAACTTGGGTAATGACAATAATTACAGACGGAGTCTGAATGCTGTCTCTGCTGGCAATGGGTGAAATTGGTGACTGCTTGATACCTCTTTGTTGAGCCAAGGAAAATGAATTGATAGTCTCAGTTTAGTTACTAAGACGTGAGTTGCTACAGAACAGGAATTCCCCTGTGAGGCACACCTCTGTTGCCAGTAGTGGCTTGGAAAAATATGGGCAGAAAGGCTGGGCTGCCCCTTTGTACTGACAGCTAGTCCTCACCAGAGAGGGCTGGACCCTGGATAGGGTGTGGAGGGGAGATGGCTGTCCTGTTAGCCCAGATGTGCCCACTCTGTGCTAAAGGAGTGTGGTGGTGGAGAGACTTGTGCTCTGTCTGCAGAAAGGGGAGATAGAGCTGGTCCTAGCAGTGGTGGGCAGTCAGAAACAGAACCATTGTGTGCCTGAAAATAGTAAATGACTTGACATGTTTTTATTGTATTATAAGGAACTGAAGCGACTTAGGATATTCTGATTCCAATTCAGTGCATTTGGTCTGGGTTTAGGTTGCTGAGGAAACAAAAGCTGAGTTGGAAGGGATCCACAAGGATCATCAAAGTTCTGCACAGGAGAACCTCAAGAGTCACACCATGAGCCTGAGAGCATTGTCCAAACACCTCTTGAGCTCTGTCAGGCTGGTGCTGTGACCACTTCCCTGGGGAGCCTGTTCCAGTGCCCACTCACTCTGGATGAAAACCTTTTCCTAATATGCAACCTAAACCTCCTCTGACACAACTTTAGGCTATTTCCTCAGGTCCTGTCACTGGAAGGACCAGACCTCCCCAGAGAAGAGATCAGTGCCCGCCCCTCTGCTTCCCCTTGGGAGGAACCTGAAGAACCCAGCACCTGTGAAAACATTTCCCATCTAAGGCTCCATAAAGCTGCCACACCACTTGCCCATCCCTGGATCTGGTCAAGCTGGACATCCTTTGGCCCAGGAGGAATAAGGTGAATGTAGGAAGCTATGCAGTGTATTTATACTTTTTTCTGGGCACATCACTGGACAGAAGATTATGAAACAGCTCTCATTTTCTGGGGGCTCTGCTTTGTTCCTTCTTCCAATTCTCTGATTTCACCAATTCTTTGGCAGCCAATCCCTTCTCTCACTTGTTTGCTGCCCTTTGGTCTCATGATTTTCTCATCTCTCCCTCCCCTTCTCGTACCAAAGAGGCTTTATCTTTGGAGTGAGAATTTTGTCCAGTCCCTCACAATGCAATTCAGTAGGGCAGGACCTGTTACCAGAGAGCAGAATTCTGATGAAGTGAGACACAACAGAAGCCAGTGCAGATGGTCTCTACTGTTATTGTACATCACACATGGTTACAAGAGAGGCTCTGGGCTCTGGGTGGCTAAGAAGCTTTGGCAGAGGAGTGCAATCCCTGCTACTATGACTAATGTGGAAATGGCAAATGCTCTTGTGCTGCTGCAAAATGACTCACAAGATCATGGCACAACAGATTATGCTCTTTGTCCCCACTATATATTGTGACACATTGCCACGTTCAATAGCTCTGCAAACTGAAAGATTAAAGGGCAGGAATTAATACACAGAAAGGTCAAATCTCCAAAGGGGCTCAGACTAGTGGAAGGGGAAATACTTTTTGCCTTGTTATTCACTCCATGGCAAAAAGTGCACTGAGGCATTATGTACTGTCTGATCTTGGAGAAGGTGAGACCCTGGCTTGCAAAGGTTATGCCTGCAAGGAATGGTTTTCTAGTGCTACTGCATGGATCCATAGCCTGACCAGATTAACAGAGAAAGCTAATTCCTGCAGGGACAGGGTCTGTGATCAAAGCCCTGGCGAGTAGGGATGTTCAAAGTACTCTGGCCTTTGCCACAGAGCCATGGATGGGTTGGTAGTCTGACTCAAATGATACCATGTACATCCCTTCTCCAGTCAAAGGGAATCTTCAAAAAAGAGCACAGGCGAAGGCAGAAGAAAAAAAGAGTGAATTTAAAGAGTAAATAAAATTATGTAATATGGACCTGTTTTTGTAAAGACTGTGGAGTTCTGGAGTGCTTTGGATGCAGCATCAAAAATTACATGGCTGGTCAGAAAGGTGAACATGTAGACAAACTGCACAATTAATGGAATTTATTTGGGTCTGAATGGTATGGATGTCATGCCTTTATAGATGTTCATTGTCCTGTTTTGCTATTTTCAGGCAACAAAGAACATTGTGCTACAGGCTGTAATAGTGTGAACCCATAGTTGAGGGTTTTTTTGTGGAGTATGAAAGAGTATCTGAGAGCAAAATTCAGGCTTTAAACAATATATGGCAAGTCATAATCATAGCAAGACTATGATTATGTACACAATACTGCAGCAGTCTTAGCCACTTTCAGAATGAGAAATACACCATAAAGAAAAGTTGTTTGGAGTATTCTGACTTTGGATGGGGACTGTCATGATCTTTCCTTCTCTACAGTGTTAGTGCAATTGCGTGCTCAGCTGTAATATTTTATTTCTACCCTTCCATTGAGAAACAAAGACATGCAGAACCACAGGGCAGTACAGGATGCAATAGAGGAAAGTGAGAAAATCCCATAATGAACAATGATGGAACAAGCTGCCCGGTGATGAAAATTTCTTTCTAACCCCAAGCAATTAGTGGCTGGCTTATATCATAAAGCATGAAGTTTTGTGTCCTATCTACATTTTTATCCCGTCTAATATGGCTGTGGATATTCTCATTACCCATATAAATGTCTAATCCTTTTATTTTTTATGCTGCTAAGCTCCAGGACTGAATAAAGCCTGTGGCAAGGAGTAGAGTTTTGGAGAGTGCATAAATGCTCATGAGAAGGGACACAATTAGACGGAGCAAACGCATGGTGTAAGCTCCATGGGCTCGCTTTCGGTGTTTCGGGGTCAGACAAAAGCAAAATGAGAGGTGAGTGCTTGACCTGCCACTGTTCCCTTTACACCTCTGCTGTAACTTAAGGCGTCACTAAGTTAGGGGGAAGCTGAGCAGCGAGAAAGACAAATATATTGCTGAAGATACACTGAGATAAATCCAAACTTTACGCAGCTCAGACTATTTGGATGTCAGCTTCACTGGCAGAAGGGAGTCTCTCTGCCTGCAGCAAAGAGGGGTGAGGATGACTGCCACCTCTCAGTGTGTCAGGCTGTTGGTGTTTGTGCAGGGACTTACTGTGAATTGCTGCCTGAGCAAGTGTCTCCGAAACTCAGAGAGAATCACATTAAGGCCATTGACTTTTATATAACCATGGGTGAAGTACCTAACTGAAGGGCTTCTTTAATCATGGGGGTAGCTAGGGATAGTAACAAAAGCTCAAGTCATTAAGATTCATCTAGAAAGAACATATTTTCTCTGATACACACCGTAATGGATAATGGAAGATTAGCTAAAAGGATCTATATAAACCAGAAAAAAAAACCAGACATAGAAATGGATGAATAAACAGAGAGACGATTGACTGGCAAACAGGTAGATGCTGAAATAAATGGACAGTAGAACAGATGGCTATGTTTATATAACCTTAAAGACAGAATGCTTTCCCTGTGCTGTGGTTGAGCCCACTGAGCATACTAAGGGCTCCCTGCAATGTTCTGATGCCTTCCTAAGACTCCAAAATCTCCCCAGCCCTAAAGCTGCTAAAACACATATATGCATGCCTAATTTTGAGTACAGTAAGTCCCTTGATTTCAGTTCTGCCTAGAGCTGAACTCAAACTACATATTTGCAAAGTGTTTGTTGGGAGGAGGATAATTATTTGACAATGACTAGGTAAGATTTAGGTATTTCTATGTTATGTGATATTTTTCCTTGTAGCTCGTAAAGTCCCCTATGATGATGAATCTTCGGAGTTTTCAGGACTGGCTGAGATTGAAAGAACTATTTTTTCTTGGGGGTCTTGTGGGCTTTTTGGCTGGAGCATCTGACTCAGTATTTGATTTCCTAACAGACTAGATCAATCTATGAGTTCCCCAGGGTAAAATACTCCTTTGCCAGCTGGTAATTAGGATCAATTAGTAACATTTACTTAAATTTTTATTGCTAGGATTGTTACCATTATTATGTGTACAGCAATGGTAAAAAATATCTTCCTAGGTGAAGTATATTGGAGGAGAGGACTATCTCAAATCTTGAGGATAATGAAAAAATGTGAGTGCACATTAAGGAATGGTAAACTCTTGAGTTTTTGGTGATTACAGCCTTAGACTGTATGTACATTTGTAAATACAGGTATAGAGGCAGGAATGTACCCTTTAACCTCTCTGACTGCTTGCAAAATCACTCCTTCAGTGCTGGCATCTTCGTGCTAGGTACAGTTTGAAGCCCAGCAGCAGTTCTCCTGCAGTGTGCCACCAAAGGGTGACCCTGATCCCATTTGGTGGCCCTATGGAAGGAGCTCCACTCTCCAGGCCTGGTAAGGCAACAGGATTCATATGCAGTGAGCATTTTGGAGACCCAACACCCGCTCTCTGCACACGTGGAGCCCTTTGGGTCGGCAGACATGGGGACCCTTCGAATCGTTTTTTCAGAGCCATCTGGCTGCAGGGGAATTCCAGCAGGAGATACCAGTGGTGGGTGCAAACAGGCTTAGCACAGCTCCTTCAAGGCTCCTTCAGGAGCAAGACCCTTGAGAGTATTGCGAGGAGATCTGCCAGCATGAACTGCTCAGGACTCAGGTCAATTTTCAGCTGAGGCAAAACGAGCTGGTTGTCCTGACTGTATTCACCAGACATACTATCCAGCAGATGAGCACTCAAATATTCAGTACACAGTTTTTCCACCTCCAACATGCCCTTGATGTTTATCATCCAGATTGAACCGTTTAACACTGTAGCTGCGTAAGACACAATACACCAATGCTATAATGAGCCCTGGGGTATAATCCTTCTGAACCTATGCCACAGGCTCTTGTTGGACAAAGCCTCTGGGTGTGGGCAGTCCCCCTAACACTGAGGGAGCAGGTTGTGGGCACAGGATTGGTCTGGCTTACCTGGATAAGGGTGAATGCCATTAGCAAACACGGCTTCAGCGGCTGGCTGCCCATTAGCCTGCGGCGGGAGGCCAGTGAAACCATTCACCCCAATTGGAGATGGGATGCTAGGCACAGCTGGTGCAGTTATGCCAGGAGGCGTGCTTCCACCTGCAAACAGGGAGGACACAAGGTCAGAGCTGGTGAGCGCTGGAAACAACAACTATGTGGAGAAAACTGCTGGAACAACAGCTGTGGCCACCACACGCAAAAAAACCCCAAGAAATGAAAAAAAACCTCCCAAGCTGTTGAGCAAATAAAGGGACTGCTTGCCATTGCTCCTCTGCTCAGAAAGCATTCAAGAAAAGCTTGCGAAACTTCCAAAAATTCTCTGCCCCACCTTTCTACAGCAGTTCCTCTCAGTTTCCCTTTGTGGGTGTACTGATTTCCAGGACTACTCTGTCTGCACTCTGTCATGAATACACCTTTCATGTGCAAACTCTTTCTGAACTTTCTCAGCACTAGTGATCCTTAAAAGGCTTGGCAAGTTTATTTGTAGCCTAAAGGTAGCCAGTGATACTTTTTTTTTAATGTCACTGTTCAGCCCAATCTTGACTTAGAGTTTTAACAGATATCTCCCAATGAACAGAGGCAAAATTAGGACTTGATTTGTTCGTTTCATGGAATCACACTTCCTTCCTTCTTCGAGATGCATCCTGTGGGGGACTGAAATGCTGCTATTTCAGAAGAACAAATTAGTTTTTATGTTCTGAGTGGGATCTTGTCACCTACTGGTAGAGAATTCTTAAATTTCTGGGGAGAGAATTAAATCCCTCTGCTACCTCACTGTCTCCTATGTATGTTTAAAATGACTGGACACTCTGTTCTTCTTGCAACATGTTCAGGATGATTTTAGGGACCAAAAATGAGTTTTCAACGAGCCTGAAATCATATTTTTCTCTTGCTAGGTGTGTGTGGGAAGTTAAACTATCTTATCTTCAACAGTGTCTTTCTGTGTCAGGGTATACTACTGATTGAAAGCACCATTTTTGCTGTAACTTCTCTTTTAAACCAACTGCAGATATTTTCTTCACCATAGCAGCATTCCATGATGGCTTAGTCCAATAACACACTTTAGCAGCTGCTTAAATCTGTGTTGGTGCTTTAAGAAAGCCACTACGGATGCACGAGATGTTTTAATATGTTCAGATTTGGGTAGCCCCAAAAAAAAACCAGGCAGTATTTCATCTCATTTCTTGTACCCTGAGCAGACAAGCTGCTGCTTCCCCTTTGCTTATTCAAATGGTGTTGGCCTTTAAAAATGTCCTCTGTGGAGGTACAGGGAGCCAGCAGTGGCAACTGAAGTCCAAAGGCAATGCTCTTAGCATATGCCATCAGCTTGCAAATCACAAAGGCTACTTAAAATTTCAGTTGCTTTTCCGGATCTCTCCTTTATTTGCATAGAAAATGTAAATAATTTTTTTCTAAAATTGCAGCAAGGGATTTGCGCTTGCTATTTTGTGCATGTCTAAGGAAGTTTAGGCATATTTATTGGAATTCTTTAATTTTCTTCTTATAAAGAACCCCCCTGGAGAGGGCAGATCTGTAGTTGGAGTAAAACTGGCATAATGCCACCGCAGAAAACAAATGGTGGTGGTGCATGCCAGTTGTGGATTTCATCCCTCGTTTGAGATCTCTTGCTGTAGCTACACCAGGTGCAGATTTACAATATGGAGAGAGAGAAGGAGGGAGGGAAGGAGGGAGGGAGGGAGAGAAGGAGGGAGGGAGAGAGAGAGAAAAGAAAGAAAGAAGGAAGTCTAAATGAAATTTCGTTTCTAGCCCCTCTGTGCAGCTAAGGGAGTGGCAGACCCACTGCCCGACCCACTTTTCATACAGATTGTAGCAGCGATGGGAGAAATGTAAAACCTTGAACCACGCTTTCAGAGATGCCAAATTAATTGCCTCACAATTACAGACTGTTGTGTGAGATAAACCTGACTCTTGATGGAAAATTGTTGAAATGCCAGCAAACACCATTAAAATTTTCATGGTCTGAATTACCCACTGGGAGTGCTTATTGCATTCCATTGACTGCAGGCCAGCCAGGTGAGTAGTTTAAATGAGATGTCTAAATTTTTTATGGTTAAAGCCAGGTGAGATGGATACTGTTGTTTATCTGTTAGACTTGCCTGAATACAAGACTCTCTGAGTTCCTAGGTCCCATGGGAATGAATGAACTCATGGTCATACTCCAAGGAGCCCACTTGCCTAGAGGTGGGATGTACAGGAAACCCGCTGGATTAGGAGGCCTGAAGATACCAGCACAGAGGCACTGTGCTGAGCCAATACCTCCAAAGCCTCTAGGACTTCTGGGTTACCAGAATCTTTTTTTCTAGCACAATTTTTCCTTTGCTTAGGGAAGATCAAAACACTCCCTTTTAATTTTTTTTTCAATGTTCCAAACACTTTTTCTAATGCCTGTTTTTTTTTTTTTCCCTGAGAACTTTGAAATATTTCATTTTCCTTCCAAGGCAGAACAAAGATATACTTCAATGACTAGAAGTCCTGCTATGAAGCAGAATGATCATTTTCCATTTGGCTTTCTGAATGCTAACAAAAGCCAGCAGGAGAATTAATGTTAGGCTTCAGATATCTCCTGGCTACTCAGAAATCGCTGCTAGTGTTGTAGGCTTGCTTGCTCAGACATTATGTGAAACATTTTCTGTGCATCTTATCACATGCTTTGTGAGTGTTGTAGTAATACAAGGAGTAATTTCAAAGTCTGAACATTTCTCCTAAGGAATAATTGTCAATGGACATTTTCACAACCCACGACAGAGGTTTTTCATGAAGGAAGCTACTCATTCAAGGTAAATCTGCAATAATGCCAAAGTGAATAGCCTCTGTGATTGAAAATATGTCATTAGGAGAGTGCAAAATTGGCCCCCGTGAAAGACATCAAGGGATCATCTAAAGCAGCATCTTATTTTCCATAACGACCAGTCATGGGTGATCTGGAAAGCATGTAAAAAACATGAGTTTCCTCTCCTCTATTCTGACAGTGAGAGTTCAGCAGTCCCCTCATCCTGTCAAACATTGAATCAGGCTGCCTGGGGAAGTGGTGGAGTCACCATCCCTGGAGCTGTTTAAAAGGCACGTGGATGTGGTGTTGAGGGACATGGTCTAGTGGTGGGCTTGGTAGTGCTGGATCAGACTTCGTGATCTTAAAGATCTTCTACAACCTAAATGGTTCCATGATTCTGTGACTCCGAAAGGCACTGGTCACAGCAGAAGAGGAGCAGTTTGCACCAAAAAAGGAGCTGGGATATTTTTCATGGGCTGGATATCATGGCAGGCACAGAATTTGGCTGTACAGGTGTTTTCACACCCATGACACAGAACTCACTCATTTTCAAGAATATGCTTATGTGTATTCAAAAGAGCTTGTGCTCTTTTGTGGTGGGTCCATTGCAAAACCACTGCCTGGATTCAGCTTTCCAGACTCTGACAATATTTGAATTCCAGGCAGTCTTTGTTTGACGTTCTCTCTGCTCCCACCAACACAAAACAAATCTAGCTAATGCAAATAGGATAATCTTGCCAGCAGTGGGTTTAAAGGGTGCACATATAATTAAGCCACTTTTTTATTTGGATTTGCAGTAGCTCCATAGACTTTTTGTTTATACATTTATCATTGTGTAAACATATATTTTGAAATGTGCAGTAAAAGATTTTTGAGTCAAGTGCTTTTCCTTGGGCCTCCATAAGTTCTTGTGGAATGAGATCTGTCTTTTTTACTCTCCCTTCTCTCTCCAGTCCCCAGTGATATTCTATTACAAGCAGAGGAAAAGATAGGTACAGGATCCAGCTGCTGCTGACACTGTTCCCAGCTACAGATTTCAAAGAGGTCCTGTGTGCAATCAGGGAGATTTTCTTGGTTAGACAGGTTGACACAACTCAATTCGTTAGGAAACCCCCTAAACGTGTGTTGCTTTGGTGCCTTAACTCCCTTCCATCCAGTATTTCTCACCCATCTTTCCTGACTGCTTTGTCAGAGGCCAGTCCCCTCCTTCAGGGATGGTGCAGCCCTCCTTATATTCAGCAAGGAAGCTGCTTCTTTCCTCTCTTACTGCTCTGCTCTGGAGTCCCAGATGCTACTCTGCCCAGCACTGCCTGTACCATAGCTGGCGCAGACATAGCTCACTCCTTCCACGTCTCACCCCAAACCTTTGTCAGGCTGATCCTTTGCAGGCCAGCTGGATGCTTCCAGATTCACACAAGGGCAGTGTCATGCCATGTCTTTCTGACCACAGTCTCATCCCAGTGCCTCTCATAGGAACAACCTACATCACCCCAAGGACCCTTTTATCCCAACCTGTCGCTTAGAAACGGTCCTTTCAAGACGTACCTTTAAATCCTCTGCACCCCTACCAGACTCTAGTATATTGCAAAGCTTTCAAAATTCCTGCTTCTTCCAAGGTTTGGCCCCACTTTTCCTGCTTCCCTACTTCCCTGCTGTTAGACCATGTGTCAGTCCATGACTTCCAGCCCTGATGGTTCCTTCACCAGTTCCTGCCCAAGTGGTAATCTTGTGCTTCAAGCCGCAAGAAAGACAGTCCTGTTTCCCTCTCAGCTTATTTCTCTGTCTGCTGAACCATATGCTGCATCTCCTAGAAAGGGCTTCTTACAGCCTAGCCAGATCCTGACAGCCCTTCACTGGCTACCTGTCTCTGTTCCAGCAGCCAGAAACTCCCTCACCAAACATCTTCGTTCCAGGTAGCACCAGATGTCTTCCCTGAGTACCTTCTGTCTTTTTTCACAACAGGGGAAAGGCTCATGTGTCCCAAAGGCAAAACTCATCTTTTTAATGATATTGCCTCTCACCACAAACCCTATTTTGTTTGTCTTTGGATCAGCCTGGTGTGACAGCACTGACCCCTTGGACACACATATCCACCAATAAACCAGTGTAGGTCACTGAGGGATGTTTTGTGATGATTGGAGGGTACTCAGAGCTAAAGAAATGTTGTGTATGGGGTAAGACTGAGATTGAAGCGCCACAGAATCACAGAACAGTTAAGGTTCTAAAAGACCTCTGAGATCGAGTCCAACCATTAAGCCAGCACTGCCAAGCCCACCACTAAGCCATGTCCCTAATTCCCACATCTACATGTCTTTTAAATAACTCAGGGATGGATGCTCATCCACTTCCCCGGGCAGCCTGTTACAAGTGCTTGGCAACCCTTTTGGTGAACAAACTTGTTCTAATATCCAATCCAAACCTCCCCTGCTGCAGCTTGAGGCCCTTTCCTCTGCTCCTGTCACTTGTTACCCGTGAGGAGAGACCATCCTCGCCCGGCTATAGAGAGCTAACAGGTCCTGCCAGGTCTCCTGCGGGATGTGGCCACATTTCCCTGCCCTTTGCCCTCTCCAGCCCCCCGTCCCCTTACCTGAGGTTGGTGTCATGGGGGCGGCTGCCAGGCCGTTCATGTTCAGAGCCGCCATCTGCTGCATCTGGGCCGCGGCAAAGGCTGCCATGGGGTTCAGGTATCCGCCCTGCGCCACCGACGCCATGATCGCCGCTTGCTGCTGCATCAGCTGGAACAAAGAGAGCAGGGAAAAAATATCACGCGGTCACCGCCGGGGCAGCCTGCGGCGCCGGCACCAGGGTGGGACCCGGCGAGGGTGGGATGCACCCCGATGTTTTGGGGTGTCACCACACCGTGCCTGCGGTACCCCCCACGCTCGGCCTTCCTTCCGGCCACAGGGGCAAGGAGCGTTTTTGCATCTTGGGGTCTTCATGGTCCCCACCCCCACCATGTGTTCCCTAGTGTGGGGGTCTCTTGTGACCTGGATTCAACCCACCGACTCCTTGGACTTCTTTGAGGAGAAAGGAGAGAAAAGATTTTACACAGAGTAAACATCCTATACCTGAGCAGAGTGGTTTCATACCTTAGATTGCTTATATCAAAGTTCTGGAAAAGCCCTGGTGGTTACGGATGGGAGACCAGTGCATATAGGAAAAGCGGATTCCTTCTCCAAGGCAGCAAGTTTGTCTAGTTTCCTAGGAATAACCTGACTTTTTTCCACCTCTCGGTAACAAAAATCACTTTTTCTTATGCTGGTAGGAGGCCTCAGGTAGGAGCAAAACCGTGACCAAAACTTTTAACCAGATTATAGCACCTACTCCCAACACAACCAAGCAGAGACCCCCAGAAGAGCTGTACAAGAGAAGGGAGCTTCCCTGCTTTAGAAAGATTAATATTGTCTGATGAGAAAACCCCTTCCCTTTGGTTTTGATCTGGGCTGACTTCCTCAATTAATTTTTTCCCAGAAAGTCGTCAAAATGCCTCTTCTTTCAGGGCACCTACAAAAGGCCGAAGTAAGGAACCCAGGCTATATTTTCAGGCAATTGGAGGTAAAAATCCTGGAGCAGAAGGCTGGTGAATGGTTATGCACGCTGGAAATCCTTCTTTCATTAAAACCAGACGTTGTTATCACTATGTCACACTCGGAACTTAGCACACAGCTGGTGCAGTTCATGTGTACAGTATGGCTGCAGGGAGATTTTAAAATGGCCCTGGTGTGAAGGATAAGACAGTTTGGTTGAAGCTGCCCCCTGTCTCCTTCCCTGAAGCTATATGAAGATCCAGACAGGGTATGTCCAATTGTCCAACCCCCAGTAGTGACCAGTGGTGACTGCTTAGAGAAGGTGTGGGGGAAAGAAAATGTGCAGAGAATGAAACCTCACTCTGTACATTCCCCAGCCTCTGATAATCTGTGACTTGATGATAATAGTGGAGAAGAGAAATGTTTTTCTGTAGTGATTTTAGAAGTGAGTCATGTCTTTGCTGTCTCCAGAATTGGAGTAACTCTGTTTTGCTCTCTGTGATTTCACTCTCTCTCCCATCAGGAAATCATCCTCTGATGCTGTTCTTTAAGCACATGGGACATGCTTCTCAGCATTAAACAGACCTCAGAAGTCATGGCAAGGAACAGACTGTTCCCTTCTGTTCGCATTAATATTGAAATATCAGCTAAATTAGCTGTTCATACACATACACACTAAAACGAACTCTTGAAATCACTGCACTCTTTCAAATGATGAAACTTTCCCTGTCACCATTGGCAAACAGTCCAAAGTAAAGGGTGCTCTGACACTGATCTGCTGAATAACCATGCACAAGTTATGTAAGATTTCTTGCTATTATCTTGCTATCTCTGGCAATAAAATGTGACACAGGATACTTGCCTCCCCACACAGTCAGATCTACAGGTGAAAAGTGTTGTACTGGATTTGAGTATTGTTATTTTTTGAAGCCTAATGCAGATTGGTGGCAAAGTGGTGGCTCTCCCTTTGATTGTTAATTACTCTTTTTTATTACACCCTGCATAAGACACTTTTACATTTTAATTAGTGATATTCTGCTCTTTGCAATTACTGATGGAGTGATTAGACAATCTTTTCTATTATAGCACTATGTTGAGTCCCCTTTGTTTCTAGGCATCACTTGAGTTTATTCTCCAGAGGAGGTACTGAGCAGGTGATTTTAGAAAGCATGCCAAGGAAGCAAATGAGGAAGGGGAATCCATCCATCTTTAACACTGGATTGACTCCAACACTAGGTGTGCTGACTCATATCTCATTTTCTGTTCTGGGTGTTTTCACCTGGGGACAGATGAGGATGTAACTGGCTTGTTGCAGAAATCTCTGTAGCTCTGCAGACCGAAGAAACATCTCTCTGAGATGGACACGGTTTCAAGGGCTAGGGACAGTCCCAGTACGGCCCTTGAAGACTTTTCTCAGTGCTTCTCCAAAGCTGACCAGAGGTGCATGAATAAACCCACCTCAAAACAGAGAGTGGCTGGTCATGTGCGTGCCATGGTCAGTCCTGCTGGCAGATGTCAGCCTGGTACCTGAACCAGAGACCCCCTAGGGCAGGCAGTGGACTATGTTTTTGGCATTTCCCATTGTCAGATTCAGTGAAATAAATACGGACGGAATTTCCCTTGAGCCGGTCACCTATTACTCTTGACGTGATAACAGGGAGAGAAATCTAGGCCAGGATTCATCTCTTCCTTCTGTACCCAAATGCCTCTGGGCAGACAAATTGGAGCTTTGTTTCTCCCTGTTGCCTGTATGTGCAGCCCCAGGTGATTGGTTCAGTTACACCTATCAACACAGTCACAGAAAATCTCCCCCCACCCCTTACCTGGCCCTCAGCAGATATTTTTGGATCTTGATTCACAACAATTTAAAAGAAAGGTGTTAATCCTATATTTCATGTTTCACCTGTGCTTCTGAGAAACAGGGCTCTATCTAAAAAGTTGCTGCATTGCCAGTGGTAGTGCAAATGATTGTACTGGTCTAAAGGCCATCTCCATTTTGCCCTCAGCAGAGCTAGGCTGTCACCTGTGACATTAATTATGGCTTATGCTACTTCTTCTCCTGCTTATGGATGGCTCTGGTTAACAGTGGCAGGTGCTCCTCCTGGTTTGAAAATCAGGTAACCCCAGTGTGTCACCTCTTGTGCATTTGGAGGGATTATAGATTTACACTGGAAGGTGCATGATGCAGAACATGCCTTAGCTACATGCATGTTCCTTTTTGCAGTGTAATGTCATTCATGCCCTTCTGCTACAGGTCTTCGGAAAGAAGAAGGTATTTTCTCTCTCCTTCTGAGAAGAACTAGATCCTAATTGACTGATCCGCGCCGAAGGTGCAGGATCTGCAGCCTCAACCCTGGTGGATTTCAGTGGCACAGTCACTTAAAACTGGCCGTACTCCCATACAGACTGAATTAGGACCTTGAGGAGAAAAGAGGTTAAATTTAGCTTAGGGTTAAAAAGTTAATGCAGTAAAAATAAGGTCTTAACCTGTAATTTGGGAAACTGGACCAAGTGTTTCTGCTACAACAGGCATCCCGCAAGGAAGAGTCACCCAATTTCTGTCATGCTCAGTGCTCTGTGGATGTACTCTACAAGATGTTCTGGAGACCTGGAAACCCCACTGGCATGTTGAAATGAGCTGCAGCCCCTCACACCATGACCCAGAGAATAAAGGCCTCACTGCAGCCTTCAGAGCTAGTCCATAGGGTAAGACTGGGATGGCCTGGAGCTGGAAGGAGTAGAGCATCCCACACCTGAATCCAGCTGTATCCTTCAGCTAACCGGCTTTTCTTCCTTGCCTAGAGAGGCGACCTCAACCATGTTCCAAACATATCTGGACCTTTCAACCCTTGACAACCCTCCTGCCACTCTTCTGAGGTCACAGATCCCATTCAGAGGTGCTCAGGGGCAAAGTTTAAAGGCAAAGAAGAGGGGGCTCCTACCCAGCCCAGTGGTTGATGGTCAGAGCTTGGCTGAGTGCAAGGGCACCAGGAGGGTGGGAGGACAGGAACTCAGTCACCTCGAAAGAAGCTGACAGCATAAGACCTACCTCCGCCCCCCCAGGGTGGCTCCAGGGAAATTTACAGAAGGAGAGCAAGTCCTGCAAGGGTCACCAGTCTTCCTTCTAAAACCTCCAGGGCATTCCCAGTGAAAGTCACCCCACTCCTTCCCCAGCTCCCCCTGAAGACAAATGTCCCATCCACTCTCCTTTCACTTTGAAAGAGACCCAGTGTATGGTCCCAGTTAATAAAGCTGTAGAAAGTGAGGCAGTGACCCCACCAGAGGCAAATCAATAGCAGCAGGGCCCCTGGGTATTGTGTACTTTAAAATATGCCATTTGAAATGCAGATTTTCCCTGCCTGGGCTGGGGCTACAGAGGACTAATCAGGAAGGCAGCAGCCTTATTATCTCAGACTGATCCAAGGGGACGGAGAGGAGCTTTTCTCTCCCTAGCTGAAAGGACGTATTTCCTTTTGCTTCTCTCACTTCCTTGGCATGACCTTTGCCTCAGCACTTAGAGCTTTCTCCCATCCATTTTAAAGATTAGTTTCTTCTTTCCTGCTATCTTTTCTATTGCTCAAATATTTATCTTCTGAGGAGACCAGGAGATGCTACCAGGCTGGTTGCTGCCCTTGGACAGCACTGCAAGAGCTAGGAGCCTGCAGTCACCATCCCAATGCTTGAGAACTGTTGGGACAGGTGGAGGGACATTGGAAGAGGCATCCAAAGCATGGGAAGGGGTGGCAGTGTCGGCTGGTCGATAGGGACACATGCAAGGATTTGTCTCACACATCTTTTTCCTACTTCAAGTTGCAATGGTACTCAAGGAGAGGAAATACTGTCCTTTTCTTACAGGAGGAACAATTGTACGGAGAGATGAAGGAACCTTCTCAGGGAAAAAAAGTCCTCCTAGAAATAGGACAAGGATGCACAGCCTCCTTCCCCATCCCCCAAAAGAAATGTGTGTGAAACTGAAGAAGGGGAAGAGGAAAAAGGGGGATTATTTCTGATGAGCTCTTTGTGAAATAGAGTGATCATTGCCTTTCAGTCTTACTCTGAATGGTGTGATGACCTTCTCCTTTTTTTTCAGTGCGATTTTCTATCCTTGTCTCTGAACCACATGATGTTTTGTTTGACTTTTCATATTCTTCATTCAGTAATAATAATAAAAGTAATAACAGCATCCCACACTTCCCACCTCTAATGATCTAGACAAAGACTTAGCTAATGAATCCTCATGGTATCCCTGTGATAGAAAGAAGTAAGTACAGTAATCAATCAAACAGTAATACGACTCATATTTGGTAAAATCATGGAATTGACAAATTCATGTCTGCTAAACCTAACTGGCCATTAGGAGATAAAACTAAAAATACCTCCCAAGCCTTGAAACAAACAGAAGATAATTGGTAAAAAAATCAGAATTGTCCTTCATACTTTTTATATTTTCTTGGAAACAGAAATTTCTGCTTTGAAAATAAAAGTTAAATGTAATTAGACATTTTTAAGAAACCTAAACAGATATGCAACACCTGGACTCATGCATCTTAGTGTCTTTCCAAAATCTGATACGCAATAGTTTGGGTTTCTAAATTCCTGAGAACCGTGGAAAAAACCCCAAACCTAAAAGAAAGTGTATGTTGAGTCCAAATTTGAGTGTTCATTATTTTTGAATTACCAGGGAGCTGGTGGTCAGAAATATGGTATTAGCCCTGCTACAAAGTATTATGGCCTCAAAATAGCTTCCTTTTCTGGAACGGATCAGCACAAATGATTTCCATAACAGGTAGTATTTACCAAATATACTGTCCCATTTTGGTAATTTAAATGTAATAACTATTATATCCAGAAGGTAGCCTATAGTCATTAATTCTTCCCTGATTTCATAGGGCTAGCTGAGTTTTTTTAAGTATCTTTCCAAAATAATTTCACAGTACAAATTGAAGAAATACTGGAAAAAGCGATTCTTCCTGTCAGCACTATCTCAGATCATTTAGCAGAAATATCCTTTCATCTCCACGGGAGCTGGAGAGGGAGGCAGAAGGGGCACCTAGGCTTTTGTGGTCAGCATGGTAGTCACTGCTGCCCTAACTTCCCAAGGAGACCACTTAAGATGATGACTGAGAGCTCCGCTGTGCTGGACATGCCCAGATTTGCTGCAGTTATTGTCTGCAGTTGGAGAGCAGCAATCATTTGTACTTCTTCAGAGTGAGGAGAGCTGGGATTTGCTGAGAAAGGACTTGCTCCGGGCCGGAGAGCAAATGTTAGCATTGCCTGTGTTGCCTCTGTCCCTGCCTGTCTGTTTTGACACACCAACTCAATGCCTATCCTCTGGTGCAGGGTGCAATCAGTCCCACGGCTGGAGTTTGGCCAGAAGACCGTGGCTAACATTCCCACCCCATTTTTTATGCAAACTTGATTTATGACTTTGATCTTATCTTAAATAATTTAAAAATTAAATAATTTATACTGTATCTGTCACTTTCCAAGGCTCGTTCCTTTGTTCTGGCTTTGCTCTTCTGCATTTTCCTATCTCCCTAACCCTTTTTTGATCTGTGCACATTTCTGTTCTGCATGGTGAGGCATCACTGACATGAGACAGCCACTAACTACTCCTTGGCCTTTTCTTCACTGAAAGAAGACCTGCAGGAACTTTTGCTGCTGTAGCTTGTTTGGGCCAGGACTATGCTACCACCATTCGCAGACTGTTTTGGTTTTCACTTTTTGCTTGTGATTTTGGGCTTGGCCACCCTAAGAAGGTGTGTTGTGCTGCTCTGGGGTGGAGTGTGTGACCGCAGGTTCTTTCTAGACTGGCAGCAAATCAAAGGTGGTGCCAGCTAGCGCCACTCTCCTTCTCTCCAGGATGAGTCCAGATCTATACCTCAGCCTGGCCTTAGACTGCAGAAACAGCTATCAATACCCAGCTGATGTAGGTCCACAGCAACCGGACAACAAAAAGGGCGGTGCCCTGTGCATGTGTGAAATAAAATAAATAATTGCTCCATAAAAGGAGAAGTTAAATGAGTATGGGAAGATATTGCTGAAGAGAAAAAACATAGCACAATCAAAAAATCCACCCTGAAACAAATTAGTATAGGGGCTCTGGGAGCTTTAGGAAGCCATGAAATCTGACTTGTCTTGAGCTGCATACAAAAGAGGTGAGGTGGGTCTGATGTGACTTTCTGTGTCACTGAAACAGCACACAGAGTTGGTGCCAAGCTTTGTCTGGCCTGCTTGAAGGTGGCACAAGAGGAGGGGATAGAAAACCACACACAGTGGAGAATTCCCTTTGCTTCCTCATTATTTTTACCTCTGGGTCTGAGGCCAGATGGCTGCTGAACCCCAGGACTGGTTTGCCTGGCTGATATGAGGCCAAGGTTAAGGTTGTTTTAAGTCGAGGCTGAGGGGGTTGGCAGCGTGCAGCAGCAGGGAGAGCTGTGGCATTTGGCATTTGCTGAGCTGTAAGGGAGGTAACTTAGGGAGAGGCAGGGGCCCCAATCTGTCCTGGTGATGACACTGAAGGTTATCTGTCAAACTTGCAGGGACTTCTGAGACCCTCGCTGCCTCTCTTCAGTGGTGCTGCTGGGTTGGCAAACCTGTGGCTGCTCACCAATCTATAAAACAGCCACACTGTGGGGGTTTCTGCTGCACTGGCCACCTTGGTGCATCCAGACCTTCTTGCAGGAGCTAATCCAGTCACAGTCATGTGCAAGATGTTCTCTGGGGGAAATTCAGCAAGAAACTGCAGCCACGGGGACTTGAGCAACCTGCTCCATGGGGACAGACCATCAGAAACTATTGACAAACCACTGTCATGGGATTGCTTGGGAATTCTTAGATAGAGACATCAGTCAAGTTTGGACTGCAGGGGGATAGCGGGGAGGACAGGCTACAAGTACGATTCAGGGAGCCTGATGTCTCGCGCTTGTTCTGGCCTTACTATGAAACACTGAGGCAGTTCTTATACTTGTGTACTGCCGTTCCACTCTGTGAAAACTCATGGAGAAACAGTACTTCTCCAAGAGAGAGCTGTGTCCCTGAAGGGGGAAGAGAAAATAAATAAATCTGATCATCAGCTTTATTTGTACACAGGGAAACAAGATTGGGGGGTCAAACAATTCACCCAATGTCACAAGAGTTGCTGCTGGCAGTGGCATCACCCATCATGACAGTCCTGTTCCTGATATTTCACCTTCCCTCCTCTTGAGTTGCCTTAGCTCTTCGACTTCGGTTCGGGCTGAATAAAACCGCTGTCTCCCTTTCCCTGTCCCCTATCGATTCCTCCATCTCCTGCTGGCATTTGCGAGGTGCCAATCACCCTGATATCTGAGAGCCAGCAGTCCGAGGTGGATTAATCAGGAGCGAGGGAACGTCACAGAGCCTCGACGCTCCCTTCCTTCCCTTTCATGTGAGACTGCGAGATGGAGCAGATAGGGAGGCTGATTGAGAGACAGCGTCTGAGCACGCTCTGGGTGTACAGGCGCCACACGGAAATGTGATCCCATCATTTAGACAGCTCTGAAGTCCCCAGGGTAATTGGTGTCACCAGCTTGTCATATCCAATGGGTCAAGATCTAAAACTTATTCTTTCCCCCTTATTAGCATATTTATCAGAAAAAAAAAAAAAAAAAGAGTATGGGTCCAATTCTGCTTTCACAGAAATCAACATGAAAAATATTTATTTGTTTCGAGTGGGTGGGAGCAGACTAGAAATTGTTATCACTCTTCGTTCTTCCATAAATCCTCACCTACCCTCGTAATACACCTGTATTATCTGGTAAGAAACAGAGGAAACTTATCTGGTGTAAAGGTGCAGACTGCATCCTCTCATACCAGTATAAACCTAGCCTGGAAATTAGAAGAGTTAATCTAGATTAAAAATAATGCAAGAAGAGTTTTTGGGCCAGAACATCAGGACAGTGGTGTCTTTATCATCTCTCCAGCTGCTTGATCAATGCCTGTAGAGTAACACTGAAGCCACATCTCCTGCCTAATACCTCTGGAAATATTTGTCCCAAGCTGCCTGTGGGTTGCCTTCTGCTAACTCCTCTGGTACATGGGGGCAAACATGTTGCATCCCTCTGCCAGGCTGCTGGCCACTGACCTGGGCTCATTTGGTATTTACTGTCTCTTTTCCTCTTCCTGTCACCTTCCCTGGCCATGAGGACAGTTAAACACAGCCAGACTGGGGAGGGAACAGCTCTTTTATCATGTCAGGAAGGGAGCAGAGGACAAAGGAAGAGACAGAGGTTGACTTTGACTGGGAATAAAAATGGAGATAGCAAAATGGAAGTAAAAATAGAATTTTTCTAGAGGAGAGAGAATAAAAAAGTCCAGAATAGCACCAAGACTTGCAGCTGGGAGGAGAGGAGGAACTTCTGTGGAACTCTGCAGCACGTCCTCACAACCCTGCACGGCTCTCACAAGGGGTAGGCTGAGTTGTACCAGGTGTTCAGTGAGGCACAGGACCCTCAGAGAAGAACAGAAATTTCAAGACCTTTGAGTTAAAAAAGAACATGGGGATGTGATGGGAAATACCTGGTGCCAACACATGAGAAAGAAACAGACGGGGAAAAAAGCAAAACTGCGTGGTCAATGCATTGGAAGGAGTATTGGTACAGCAGAGTGTGATTCCTGAGCTGGCCATATGCACCTAAGGCAAGGCTTAGGTCTCGCTCAGGAAGATGTTACTCTGGAAAATGTGATCAACAGTACTTCCCTCCTGTGCACAAATCAAGCAGTGTACAAGAGGGTCACATTGTGCCATCAAATAGCTGAGGCACCTAGATACACTGTCAGTGCCTGAAAATCCGCTCCAGAGAAGGCAGCCAAAGCCACTGGGCAGTATTGTGCCTGTCCGCTGCAGGCATCACCTCCACCTTCCTCCAAAACATCTGGCAGAGAGTCCAAGTTACCCAAACCTGATTTGTCTTGCAGGTCCTTGTTAATTGTAGCCTAAGGGAAGCTGGTAATGCTGGAGGCATCCATTTCAGAGAGTCATCAAGAGCTCAGCTCCCTGTACAGTCACACTTTCTCAGGCTCCGGGTTTGGTATGTGCATGGGATACCTGAAGTTAGCACAACAGGACTTTTTCCCAGTGTGCTTCAATCACACTGTTTTGGGGTACAAGGACTGGGTGTGAGCATATATCTGTGTGTCCATTTTATTCTTATCTGCTATGCTTTTGTGAACCTGAAAGCCTTTCTGTCAACAGCTGCTGCTTCATCCTGTGGTCACTCCAAAGGATACCCACAACGATGCACGGTGCAGCAGGGTCACAGTGACATGAGGCAGAGAACTCAGATAAACTGAACAGGCTTGTTTTATCCAAATCCTCAAAGGGTAGTTGTACTTTTATTTGACAACAATGGCTTAGTCCCTGTAGGAAGTGTTTTACATGGGACCACACATGATCACAGTGTGGTCACTGCTAGAACTGGCTCTGGCACCTTTGACACACCTGGGACATTCCCTGGTCTACCCTGGATGGCGTGGCTGTTTTTTGCTCCCATCATGTAACCCGTTTAACAGATAAAACACCGCTTCCTCTTCCGCTCAGCTTTTTTTTTTGTCCTCTCACACGTGTTTTTGCTCACTTCCAGGTGATATTCCCAGTCCCATGAACATGCAGAGAGCCAGTGTCTATACTTACTGCCTGTGCATAGGCGCCGTAAGCTCCGAACTGGATGGCCATGGGGTTGAACATGCCCATTTGTCCTGCCATTTGCTGCATGCGCCTCATTGTACGCTCCTTGTCCGTGTCCGCAAACTTCACCACCAGGCTCGAAGAGGCTCCCTGCGGGATGGGAAACAAAAGGAGACACACAGGGGATGAACCTGACGCACACCAGCCCATCAATCCATACATTTATCACAGGTTTAGTAGAACGGAATCCAGCTGGTGCTGATTTTTTCCACGCAACCTCTCAGGTTCTTGATTTCACCCTTGCAAGAGGGTGAGAGTGTTAGGAAGCAGAGGACCCTGGAGGGTGAAGGCCAGCAGCCAGGTTCCTAGCTTCCTCCAAAATTCAAGCTTCTAGCCTGTCATTTAAATTCTCTCTGCAAAAGTTGTTGCCTTATTCTTTCAACCTTCAGGCCCACCATGTTGTCCTAGTCAGAGGACAAAGATCTGGACTCAGTGCAGCAAAAAGTAAGAGGTTTTGCTGGATAAATGTGGTAGGATTTGTGAACCGATTTGTTTGGGTAGAATGTGTGGGCTCTCTGCATTCCAGACCCCTAAACTGGGCCACCCTTCCACACTGCTGTGTCTTGTAACCCCAATGTCCAGTGAAAACTCCCTGCCCAGCCTTGGAGACAGGAGTCAGTATTCTGGGCAGGGTGTATGTATCATCATGAAACAGCATCTCTTCAGCACTATTAAATTAAGGGAGAAAAAGTAGTAGCGGATGGACCTGAGTTTCCTCTCCATGAACAGTAGGAAATAGAGGCTACCATGAGAGACCCCACACATTTCCAGGAAAGATTTACAATATTAGGATTATATCTGCAGTCAACACCAGTGCAGAGCTACAGATGATCATCAGAACTGCCTGCAGAAATCTGTGAAAAATGTAGTGCTTTTGGGAATGAAAGAAATCCCTCTCCTTCCCAAAATTATATGAAAGGTCAGTAGCTGCAATCCTTAAATTTCTGATAGGAGGCAGAGATGGGAAGAAATAGATCTACTTAGGAAGGAAGGCACAAGTAATTTTTTGTCTGGCTTCAAGGAAGTCCTAAGTTCATAGATTGGTTGATTCTCCACAGGATGGTCTCCCTGGGGATAGAGTGGGTGTAAGGGAGAGAAAATCTGGCCACAGCCCTGACAGCAGTGGACAGTTTCCTCAGGAGCTGGATGCCACTGAGCCAGGGGAGATGAACAGGTGAGCTGTCAGGAGACTGACAAAGAACAGCTCCCATGGTACTCTTCCCTTCTGACAAACTGGTATTCACTGGTGGAAATACAGCCAGCAGGGAAATCACCAGCCCAGCCTCTGGCTGTGGCAGCAGGGGGAGACCAGTTCCATGCCAGAGGAGCTGGACTGTTGCAGGAGCCTCATCTTCCTAGCAGAGGTGGAATTTTCTGGGATTGCTCAAGAAAAATATTATTAACTGGCTTACACACACCCCTATGTACCTGTAATGAGAAAAAATAGTCTGGGTGAAAGCAGAGTTGCTCTGCTGCAAATTGGGAAGAGCATAGTAAACCACAGCCATAGATGTACATATATATAAGTCTAAGCTATACATATTCAATAGCCTCTTCAGATCCTCAGTTATGAATAAAGACTTGAGGAATTAACCTGCTAAAAAAAGACACCAGCAATCTAACACCACACAATGAGCGATGTTCCCTTGGATTAGCAGTCTGTTCTGGGAGAAAGCGATTTTCATTGGCAAAGAATCTTTCTTTTTGACCTGTTAGTCTCTCTCTAATAAATCTATAACCCGCTCACACAATGTGGTGAAGTGCAGGGGTTTGAAAGAAGTGCTTCAGGAAAACAAAGGGATGGAGAGATGAATGCTCCATTCAAAGATGGAGAGCAATCTTCAGCAGTTATTATAAAACCAAAACAGAAGGGGGAGTGGAGGAGAGGAGAGAAAAAAAACTGTAGCCAAAATCCCCTGCATTTCTGTTGAAGGCTGGGTGACTTCTAATTTTTTTTTAGGTCACATGATGCAGTTATTGATCCTTCCCCAAATCACACTCTTAATTGCAGCTCATCGACAAATGAATATTTTAATGCATACATTTCCTGCTAATTATCACCTGGACCAGTTCTTAATTAGATTTCAACACTCATTTAATTAACCCTGATCCAAGAGACTGTTTGGTAACTTGAATCTAATGATTTAAACCTATTTGCAGCTGTACTGGAGGGAGGCACTGGTCCACAGCAGATTGGGCTGTTCAGAGCTGCTGTTGTGATTTGCAGAGCAGAGGCTGCATCATGATGGGCACAGTGCAGGATGGAGGATTTTGAAACTGAGTAAGGTGAATGCATACGTGTTATGGGCAAAGGGGTTTTGAAGATGTGACCTGCTCTTGCTGGCACAACAGAGAAGTGTAAATAAGTTGGTGTCCTCTTCCTTCCCCTTTTCTTTCTATCACCATGTGCCCTGGAAGTCTAAGGGCCAGAGAAGTGCCTCGGGCACTTGCTGATGCCTCACGCCGTTGAAAACCAAGCTGTTATTGTAGATGGCATCATGAAAACATGGGTAGCTTCCACATGAAGTGCTTGCCCCTGGAGTGTTCTTCCCTTCTGATGTGAGCCGTGGTGACTGCACAGCAGCCGTTTGACCCGATGGGATCTCACGCTGCCTCCTAGGAGACGTTTTTCTGGGCTGCCTGTCGCAGCAGGGCTTCAGGCCTCTGTGAACATCGCTATCGTACACACAGGGCGGAAAGGCCGCTGGCGAATAGATGCACACGCCACAGAGAAAGAAGAGAAAAGGAAAGGTTTTTCCCAGGACTGCTCTGCAATGAGATGTGCGTGTAAGCGGTTAAAGACGTGTAGCCAGCAGAGATGCTGCATTGCTCTTGAATATGAAGATTGACCTTGGGATTGATGCTTTCAGTGTGTGGTTCCCCATGTGCAGCTCTTTCATGTGGCCCAAAGGAAATCAGACAGTAAACTGTTTCAGATCAGCCAGTGCAGGACTTTTAGCAGTGGAGCCAAATATTGCTGTTCATTTACAGCAGAACAAGGCTACTTTCTACTCCAGTGACTTCTACTAATCCACTGGATAACAATGCCCCAGAATGGGCCAGATTTTCCGTAGGGTGAAAACGCCACAGCCCTTCATCTGGACTATTTATGGCTTCTGCAAGGAGTTAAACCGTGGTGTAAATCAGCTGTTGTCTGCCGACAAAGGCAATAGGTCCTGTCTGCTCTGTCATTTATTAGTAATACATAATCTCCTTCCTCCCTCTGGTTGTTGGACTGGACCTCATATTTTGCCAAACCCCAAGAGAGTTACACTGGGTAGGTCAATAACGTTTGAAATGTACTTCTGCATTTTACTGAGGAAAGGACCTGTTTATTTCTCTGCCCTGCAGACCCACAGTCGGAAAAGACTATCATGAAAGTGAGCATTCCTGCTGGTGCCTCTGCAATAGGCTGCTCGGAATTGGCATTTATCTCTTTTCCCATCAAATCAACCTCCTTTTTCAAGTGCTTTGATACCTACTGATGAAAAGAATGATAAGGGCTAAGTATTATTATGCTTCTCCTATTCTCTCTTGGGCCAGCAAGTCTACTTAATATAACTATCTTGCTTCCCATCCCCCTCTCACACATGGTAATGAATTGCTCCCCTTAGTCAGCAGAGTCAGGTACTCTCTAGGCTGGTGGGGCGAGGGAAAAGATGGAGGAAAAATCACTCTGCGCCACACTCACTTTGTAATCCCTAATCAGAGTTCTCTGTGGGAAAAACTAATTTCCCAGCCTGTCTTGACGTGTGAAATAAAGTCATTCTTGAAAACAGGAGCTTGACAGGTCGCCTGTGAAATTTCATATTCAGCTAAAAATAAAATATCCATCCATTGATATTTCATTTAAAGGCAAAGGAAAACAAATCTATTGCCTGGTTGTTGGAATAGTTTCCCATTAGATATGGTCTTCCAAATGGAGTATATACACAAACTAAGTAAAAGCTTTTCAGGAGGCCAAATATTACTGCCCAGCACCTGGGAAAGTTCACAGAATCAATTAGGTTGGAAAAGACCTTTAAGATCATTGAGTCCAACCTATGACCTAACACCATAATGTCAACCAGACCATGTCACTAAGTGCCACATCCTGTCTTTCCTCAAACACCTCCAGGGACGGTGACTCAACCCCCTCACTGGGCAGCCCATTCCAATGTCTAATCACTCTTTCTGTGAAGAAATTCCTCCTAATGTCCAACCTAAACCTCTCCTGGTACAGCTTAAGACTATGTCCTCTTTCTTGTCCCGCTGCCTCGGAGAAGAAGCTGACCCTCGCCTGGCTACACCCTCCTTTCAGGGAGCTGTAGAGAGTGATGTAGAGGTTTCCCCTCAGCCTCCTCTTCTCCAGGATAAACAAACCCAGCTCACTCAGCCACTCCTCATAGGACTTACACCACAGACCATTCGCCAGCTTTGTTGCGCCTTTCTGGACATGCTCCAGCATCTATCTCAACATCTTTCCTAAATGGTGGGGCCCAGAACTGGATGCAGTATTCAAGGTGTGGCCTCACCAGTGCTGAATACAGGGGAAGAATCACTTTCCTGGTCCTGCTGGCTACACTATTCTTGATATGGGACAGGAAGCCACTGGCCTTTTTGGCCACATGGGCACACTGCTGGCTCATGTTCAGTCAGCTGTTGACCAGTACCCCCAGGTCCCTTTCTGCCTGGCTGCTGTCCGCCACTCTGTCCCAGCCTGTAGAGCTGCAGGAGGTTGTTGTGGCCAAAGTGCAGGACTCACCACCTGGATTTGTTAAACCTCATATTGGATTCAGCCCATCTATCCAGCCTGTCCAGGTCCCTCTGCAGAGCTTTCCCGCCCTTTGACACTCCCCCACAACTTGGTGTCATCTGCAAACTTGCTGATGGCGGGCTCAATCCCTTCATCCAGATCATTAATAAAGATATCCCACAGGACTGGGCCCAACACTGATCCCTGGGGGACAACACTAGTGACTGGCTGAGAACTGGATGCAGCACCATTCCCCGCCACTCTCTGGGCCTGGCCATCCAGCCAGTTCTTAACCCAACAAAGATGCTCCCATCCAAGCCGAGGGCTGCCAGCCCTTCCAGGAGTGTGCTACGGGAGATGATGTTAAAGGCTTTGCTGGAGTCCAGGTAGACAACATCCACAGCCTTACCCTCATCCACCAGGTGGGTCATAAAAGGAGATCAGGTTGGTCAGGCGGGACCTGCCCCTCCTAAATCCACGCTGACTAGGTCTGATCCCCTGGCTGTGCGGTGTGATGGCGCTCAAAGGGATCTGTTCCATAACCTTGCTGGGCACCAAGGTCAGGCTGAGAGGCCTGGAGTTTCCTGGATCCTCCTTCTGGCCCTTCTAATGGATGGGCATGACATTGGCACCTCCAGTCATTTGGGACCTCTGTGGTGAGCCAGGACTGGTAATAAAGGATGGAGAGTGGCTTGGTGAGCTCTTCTGCCAGCTGCCTCATCACCCTAAGATGGATTCCATCTGGTACCATAGACTTGTGAGCATCTAAGTGGCTCAGCAGGTCACTAACTGCTTCCTCCTGGATTACAGGGGGGCTATTCTGCTCCCCGTCCCCTTCTACCAGCTCAGAGGGCCAGTTGCTTCTCCCTAGAATGATATTCCTAGGGCAAGTTTTGTGAAGGTGTTGCCTTTCAGAATATATGCCTGAATTTCCTTTTCCTGTCAGCCCTATAAGTCTCCTCTGTTTCAGTAGGTTACCAGTCTCCACAGATGATTAGACAAAACTTGCGAAACTGATGAATCTGGGCCTGATTCACCAAAGTCATTAAACTGTGTTTCACTTTAAGCCTAGTGAATCTCCTGTTGGAGGCAAGCACACACTTAAGTACTTTAACACAAGGGTGTCTCTCTCATACAGGTGAACCTTTATATCTTTGTTAGCTCAATTGGAGCCAGCTAAAAGTTCTGGGCCAAAAATATTAAAAGAAAATTTGTTACATTAAAGTTCCAGTGACTAAAGCTCTTGAGTATAGCAGATCTGAATGTGCAGATCCTATAAAACACCTTCAAAAATGCCAGCAGTGGATACAAAGATGCTTAAAAGAATAGATGTTTAAATGAATATCCAGATACTTCTCTTTTGGGCAATGACTGTGTTCCTAAGTGTCACCACAGTAATGGGTTTGTTTGTGGTGGAAATTTTGCCTTATCACTCTCTTTTTTACTACAAAGCAGAGCTGGGAGGATGCTGACCTTCAGCAAGACAATCAGGGTAGTATTTGCACACAAGGATCCTTGATGTTATGGCCCAAAAGCTAAAGGAAGATTTCTTTGCTTTGGGCTCTGGCATCTGATTTGGCCATTTGGTGATGCCCCTCTAAGTATGAAAACAAATTTGGAATATTTTGGGAATGCCTGTGCAGCTGTACTGAAAATAGGGCTGCTGAATTAGACAGTGGGGTTTGACCCCAGCCTGGGATTTTAGGCAAGCGAAAAAGAAACTACTGTCCAAGTAAACTGTAGAGCAGCGGGAATTTCAGCTAGGCAGAAGTGTTAATTACCCAGGCTGGAAGGTGACCAGGAGACCAGGACTAACATCCCTCCCATCTTGTGAAATATGTTGTTTTTCTGTACTCAGGGCTTCAATTTCATGTCTCATCTGAAAGATGAGTAGGACAGCAGTCACTAGGAGCTATTTCCACTGTACAGTCCTGAGAGCTGGGTTAGACACACTTGAGAGTGACAGAGATGGAGAGGGGAGAGGAGGCATTCATCCAGGTCTGTAGTGATGGACCCTTTGATAATGCTGCTCCCACAGTAGAGGAGATTCTTCATGCAATGTCTAAGCAGAGAGAGTTGCTGCGGGTACTTCCCTTCACAGGTCTCCGGAGCTGTTAATTTATTTGGAGTGGAAGCTTGATTTAGATTTTATTTGCCCATATACTACTTACCAGGTGTCTCTCAGAGCTAAAGTTATTGCTTTCCGCAGGGCAACAGAATCATTGAGTCCTGGTGTCACTGTACCCAATTCTAATTAGGAAGAACTCAATATATAACCCAGGTGTTAGCATGCCTCTCAAATCAAAGCCAGATATCTGAAAAACCTAAACTTAAAAGCAGAGTTCTTCAAGCACCTCTGCATTTTTCAGCTCAGACTATGAATGACAAAAGTCCTTACAAAATCATTGACCTTCCTTAATGTGTTACGAAGTGGAAAGTATTTTTATACCAGCAGACTAGAAATTCCTACCCGCTATTTAGGAGTATGAAAGCAATAAATAATAATTTTTTTGTCTATTTGAAGAAAAACTTAAAATCCAGAATCCAAAAGAAAATATTGTAAGTTTCCCCTTTCCAATGAAAGTAACATGGTTTGGAAGATTAGGTATGTTTAGTTCTGTAATAACTAAAAATATCCTTCCCCTGAAATTATCCTTATACCAAAAAAAAAAGACAAATTGTTTTTTTATAAATTACTATTACTATTAAGAAAATCTGGGCGGATACATTTCAGCTGTTCACGTGACATAAAGAACATTTCCATGGCACTGAGTTACCAAAAGGCACATGACTGGGGATCCCAGATTACTGCCATGCTTCAAGATTCCAGGTTATTGTGGTGTAAAGCATGTTGCTCAACTGACATAGTAAAAAGATTTGAATTTTTGCAGCATATTTAAACTGAGGGTCGCCAAGCACTGTCCAGCCATGGGCTGGACCAGGTGAGCTTTAAGGGTCCCTTCCAACCCAAACTGTTGTATTATTATGTGGTTAATTGAGAAAATATTCTGTTTTCAGGAAGGTATCACCCATGCTTTAGTGTAGTGAAGCAGGTGGTCAACTGAAGCTATGAAATGGTGTAAATTTAGTGAAGCTCCACTGGTTTTTGGTGAAATAAGAAGTTGGTTTATGCTGAAGGATCTGTCCTTGCTGCATCCCACTCTGCTGAGACTGAAACCTGACCCCTTCACAACCACTGTTCCTGTGAGCACCAACAAGACAGACCTTTGGGATGGGATGTCAGGCCTATTCTTCTACCTGATTTCACTTGCCAGACGACATCTGAGGCAAAGACATTGGTGTCTGGTAGGATGCTTCACATTTACGAATTTGTGTGAGCTTCAACTGAGAATCTTATTTGAAAGTCATTGTTTTGATTCTAAATACGTCTTTGTCCTCTAAAAATTCATATTGAGCTTTGTAAAACCCATTTGGGAAATAGCTACTGCATCACCTAATGCTATGTTTTGGATAGGGATAGCAATCTACCACTTACTAAGGTCTTTCTGCGTCCCTCACAAGAATGTGAAGTATCAATCCAGACCACACACCTGAGCAAGGCTGGGAAGGAATGAATTGAAGGGAAAAAATGAGAAACATCCAGATTGATTTAATGCTGATCCAGAGCCTACTTAACTATGTAGGAAGTTCTCACTGATATAAATGAGGCTTAGATCAAAAGATACAGGAAGGGAAAAGGAGGAAAAAAGAAATGCCCCCAGAGCAAGCAGGGAGGTAAAGACAATGCTGACATCTTTAATCCTTATTAGAGGAAGGTGGTGATGCCCAGTGGAGCTATCTCCAGTAGGCTGGGAACTCCCCTGGCAGGCAGGGACCGTTTTATGTCTCCCAGTCTGGAGGCTTATCAATGTCTCTGATATCCCAGAAAGGTCATTGCTTGTGAATTAATTTAGCTCCCGCAAGTCCTAGTCTCATCCAGACTAGACAAGAGTGGAGTGGAGCAAGGATTGCAGGGGCTGCTGCTGTCACCAGGAGTTGGGCAACTCTCAGCAGCAGCATGATCCTGTTCCTGATTTCCCATGGCCACCTCCACGGCTGCTGATTTAATGCTCAACTCCCCTTGCACCCATGAAGGGATGGGTGGGTGTCAATTAAATCCTTTTTTGCCAGAATGAGGCCCTGTAGCTCACGAGCAGTTATCTCTTGTATCCTGTCTGGAGGCAGTGAACACTGTGTTTCAGAGGGAGCAAGGAAGCCCAGGGAAGATGCCCAGTGAAGCCTGTCATGTCCCACAAGTCACTTCAGTGTCCTGCTGGGTGGCTGCGTGGCTATGGAGATGTAACTAGAGAAGTGAACCTTTGGTGCCAGCATGATTCATACCCCTGTCAGGCTGCTGGGCAGCCTGGATTTCTACCCTGGGACTCAGAAACGTGATTAATTAGTTAATTCATGAAACTAGAGAAGAGGCAGGGAACACAGTCTTACAATTTTATTTTTTATGGAAAGAATTAAGGGAAATTATGGCAACACTGGAAAACTGCTATGCCAAAGCTTGTGGAATCAGCAGTCTTGATGGAAGTAGTGGATTGGGATGGTCTATGAGGTTCAGTTCCCTTTCTTTCAGAACCCATAGCCCAAAGGAAAGCAAAGCTGAGCTATCAAGAATCATTGGACTTTGGTGGAAGAAATGACTGCAAACTAACATGTAGGTACCACACGTCCACTGCTTTTTTCATCTTAAAGGACAACACATGCCTTTATAAATGGTGTTTGGGTAGCATATTCAAAAAATCATTCATTACTGGAAAGAGGGCCTGGCTTGCTGCTGGTGAGTTATGTATGGGTTCCCAAGGTATTATTATTTTTCAATAGGAGGAATGGGTATGCTGTGCTTTGCCCTCAGTTAAACAGGCCAGTCTGTGTGTTACACAAAGATATTGCAAGGAGAGTGTGTTCTTTAGAGAGATCAAGATCAACAGAAATGAGAAAAAAAATGGGTCAGAGTTGACATCTCCATTTTCATCCATCAGCCTCTCCAACATCAACAGTGTGAAACCAGGCCTCAGCCTTCGGCATTGATTTGGACAGAAGGACTTGCATTGGTGGTACCTCACTCTGCCCTAGACTTTGTGACTTTGGGCAAGTAACTTTAGGGCAAAATCAGGTGTGAGTCATGAAGGACACTTAGATGCTGCAGTTTCATCAACTTTCAGCCTGGATTACCTTTGAAAATCTCTGTGTTTCTGTGGTTATGTAAAACTAAAGTCTAGTGACTTTTCCATTTCCTATATTAGTCTCAAGTAAAGGAGACTCAGGGGGGACCTTGTAGATCTCTGCAACTCCCTGAAAGCAGGTTGTAGTGAGGTGGGGGTCTCTTCTACCATGCCTACAGTGGAGGACCAGAGGAAATGGCATTAAGGTGAGAAAGGAGAGATTCAGATTAGATATTAGAAAAAATTAATTAATTAATATTCTGAATCATGATCAGTTTAATTGTTATCTGCTTGCCCTACGGGTTTGTCTGCAGTTCTGTTTATGTTACTAGGATGTTTTGAAGACATTTTTGGGAAGTGAGGTGGTGAACTGAAAGCTTCAATGTTTGATGTTCTTAATGCTGTATTTTCCAGGTAGAAATAAATATTAGGATATAGATGGTCAAATATTCAATAGTTTTTGCTTCTCTACTGGAACCAGGAATAAGACTTGCTGTTGCTTTGGCTAAGAACTGGCTAAATATATAGATTAATTATGTAAAAGACTAGTTCACTCCCAGATTTTGTATTGTTGCTTCTTTTGCTTATCTCTTGTCTTGTGCATTAGACATTCAGATGACCTAGTTGCAGCCATTTGGGGTATCTACTCTAAACTCTCAGCTACTTAAGACAGTCCCTCTGAGGTCCTAGTCCCTCTCCATCAACTGTAGCAAAACTGTAGATGGTCTCGGAGTTTTATACTTTGACTGACATTTTAAAGTAGTTCATCCAGCCAGGTGAACCCTGCTCTTTAGTTAGCAAACTGCTGAGTGTAGGAACTGTCCTGTCAGAGGTTTGTAGGGTATTTAGCACACACATCTAAGAACAACAGTAACCACATTTCCAACAGGAGTAGTCTGAGAGGATGTCTACTAGAGTCTCTAGGAGGGGGAAGCAAATGTTTTGGTTGAGGTGAGACCTGCAAACACAAAGCTGTGGCTCCATGCACCAAGCTCACAGATTTGGATGACTTGCTGAAGAATGTGTCTTGCTGGAAATGGAATGCACTACAAGTTTTAAACAGCACCCTAACTACCCCAGCTTGGTGGAAATGACAAACCCTTCCGAGCACTAAAGGCTGCCATGAGTCTGAGGGGAGAAGGGGAGTGTGCAGCTGGATGTGTGTGCGTATTTGCGAAGAAGGGAGGGGCGATGAGGAAAGTTTCTCCTATGAAAGAAATGATCTAATTTGAAGCAAGTCCCTCATGGGAAGAGCTGTGACAGAGGCTGCTCTGTTCCTGTTAATTTTCACAGTGCAGCTGTCAGCGGGTCTGTAAATAGTACTCTGCGAAGCCAACACTTCCTATCCACACATCAACCATTCAATTAACAGAAGAACAGAAGAAGGAAATAAAGTGCACCACAGCCTTCTATCACGGCTTTGATGTTTTCCAGCAATTTATGAAAGTGTACACAAATCTAATTACAAGCCCCACTGCTTCCCATTTACATGGAGCTCCTCGAGTTCAGAGCTGTTTATATCAAAATAATTGTTAAAAATACCTCAGCTGATCTACGGCATTGTGGCCCCCCGCTCACCGGAGCCACCGGGCTGCTCCTCCCAGGGAGTTCCTGCCGACTCAGCGCTTCGGTGCAGCAAAATCTGCTTCCCCACTGCTCCACCAGCGCTGCTCCCGGGCTGCAGCTCCATCCTGCCCACAAAGGCCCGTTTTCCCTCTCTCCTCCACCTGCTCTGGGCTCCTTCTGCAGACTCCGCGCTGCCTTCCCCTCCACCCCTAATTCGCCTAAATATTCCTCTGCTGTGTTGGCAGGGGGTGAGCACAGCTGCTCAGCCAGTTTCTGTAGTGGGGCTGTGTCTGAAGGCAACTTCGCAGAGCTGTGCAAAGATGTAGCTGCACCACAGGAATGCACAGCAATAACAACAGTAGTCATTAGTGAGAGCCGGGGGTGGTTTCTTTGGTGGGGGACCTGAGCATCTAAAGCCAGGAAGATGAGAACCAGTGCCCTGTATGCCATTAATTTGAAAGAGGCCACTGCACATGACATACTGTCAAAGACACTTGTAAATCCTAGTTTAGTGGGTGGCATCCCTGCCGATGCCAGGGTGTTGGAACTAGGTGATCTTTAAGGTCCCTTCTTACCTTTAAGTTCCCTTCCTACCCAGACCATTCTATGACTCTATGATTCTAGGGGCAGTTTTTGATAATCTTGTATTTGGGTCACTCTTACCTGATAAGCCAAACAGGTGACAAATTCCTTTAGCTTAAATAATGGAAAAAAGTCTCTTATGGTATGAGAGGATATATAGTACATTGTCTAAGGATACAATTCTACAATTCTTTCACCTGGCTGTTTACCATATTTGCCTGGGAATTTTTGTGCTATGAGTGGATTCTGAAAGTACATGGCGGAGAGAGGCTGAAAGTCAACCTTATTCAAGGTATTGTGCCATTCATATTTTCTTGATTAATAAAAAGTGTGAAATATAACATCTAGATATCTAATAACACTGAGCAATAATTGCATAATTTAATATAGGTGGCTCCTGAAGAGAAATTTGAAGTTGTTTTTGTATTTTATGTTGAGAAGAGCTATGTAGAAAAATGTTGAAATTAAAACCCCTAAGTTAACAAAGTTGTGGGTTGCAGTACTTCTGGTTTTTCAAAGTTCAGCTAAAGTGAATCTTTCTCTGAAAGGCAGACGTCTGTTCAGTGCTTGTATCCAAGTCTCACATTTTCCCTGCTCACAAAACCAAGGATTCCATCTGAAAAGAAATTTTCATGGAAGATGTTCAGCCAGCCATAGATAGGTTTGGGATGCTACTGCCTGGATGCAGTGCAGTGCTTTGACTGCTGCAGGCTTCTGTGGTAAAAAAAAAAAAAGAGGACTTGGCTTGTGTGGTGAGGGAAGCCACCTTACAGAAGTCTGGAAGTCTTAATGGCCTTAAATATCATTAATTAAAGAAAGATGTAGACTGAACATAGTGCTGACAATCAGTGAGTTTAACAAGCTTACAGCACATCTAATGGAACAGGAGTCAGGGGACTCTGCTGCAGGACGCCTGGTTTCCGAATCCCAAATTGCTTTATCTGGGAAACAAACATCCAGGACAGGTTTTGCTTTATCTGGGCAACAAACATCCATCCTCACACTGGACACGAATTTAAGAATTTGCTCTAAGCTGCATAATTTTTAGCTTTTGTATTTAGCTTTTATTTTTGAGCAGTATTGGTCTTTTTTCATTCCAAGTTGCACTTCAAGTGAAGAACCACTATTTTGGAACTGGTGGACCATAGAAAACTGAAGCCTAAAATTAGCTAAAAAAGTATGCTTCTATTTGGGCTTGCTTATTAGTTTGACAGGTTTCAAAATCTATTTCTGTAAAATAAAATTTCTCCGGAGGTAACTATTTCCCTCTATTGATTATAATAGAAACATTGATGACAAACTTAGATGACAACTTCAGACATAGTTTCTTAATGTCTGGATGTCTCAAATTAGGTAAGATAAGTCCCACCACAGGTATTCAGTCTAAGGCTGTTATTGAATTATCCATTACAAGGGGACAGGTATGCCCAGAGGGTGATATTGCCCATCCTAGCACAGATAGATAAAGGGAAGAATGCACAAATCTCTGGAAATGTCTCTCTCTTTTTGCTTTCTCCTTTCTGTAGGAATCCTAGAAGATATGCAGAATTGTTCACAAAGTTTCAGACATGAACAAATCACACTCTTCTCTTCTTCTTACCCCTATGCACAAAATGTACATAACAGTACCATTCTACCCCTTCCAGGAATTAATTCATAACCAAAGAAATTTTGAGTTGCCACAGTGGGTAAGATGCTGAAAAGGGTCCAACAATATTGTATTTTTAACCCTCTGTAGTTTCTGGGTAGGATCTGGGTAGGATACTGAGACTTAAGTGTGTGTGATTCTGCCCCTCCACTCCACTCTCTTGAGACCCCACCTGCAGTGCTGCATCCAGCTCTGGGACCCAAAACATAAGAAGGACATGGACCTGTTGGATCTAGTCCAGAGGAGGCCACAAAGATGCTCAGAGGAGCATCTTTCCTGTGAAGATAGGCTGAGAGAGTTGGTGTTGTTCAGGACGAAGAAGAGAAGGCTCTGGGGACACCTTTTAGCACCTTCCAGCTAAAGGGCTACAAGAGACCTGGAGAGAGGCTTTGGACAGTACAAGGGAGAATGGCTTCAAACTCCAGGCTTTGGCCTGGAGTGACAGTACAAGGGAGAATGGCTTCAAACTGATCAGGGTAGGCTTAGGTGATGTCTTAGGAAGAAATTCTTTACTGTGAGGGTGGTGAAGCACTGGAAGGGGTTGCCCAGAGAAGCTGTGGACGCTCCATTCCTGGCAGTGCCCAGGATGAGGTTGGACAAGGCCTTGATCAACCTCTTCTTGTGGAAAGCGTCTCTACCCATGCTAGGGGATATGTAGATGATCTTTAAGGTCCCTTCCAATCCAAACCATTCCATGATGGTTCTGTGAAGTGTTGAGAAGAGTTTATTCTGTGTAGGTGGGTGGACAAGGCCACATCTTAGATTTGTAAGATGTGTTCTGCAGAATGACTCTTCAACATTTGGCTGTTGCCCAGATATGAAGACAAGGAGAGGAGAAAACCAAGCTGAAGATGATGCCTAGGCAGGATCATGACTGACAGGTAGGATGATAATATTGTCCACAGTGATTGAGAATGGAGGTGGAGAAGAGAGAGGTTTTGGGAGGAAAAGTTCAAGATCTCCATTTTATACATATTGAGCTTGATCTGACAGCTAGACATCCACCAGGAGATGCTGGAAAGACAGACCAAGATTTTGGATTGGACAGGAGTCAGTCCTGAAGCAGAGAAGTTAGATCTGCAAGCTGTCACTACAGCAATAGCAGCTGAATTTGTGTTGGTGGATAAGGCTGTTAGGGACAAGGCTTGGATGAGGAAGGGAAGAGGATGATTTGAAGAGACCTGTTTATGTCCCCATATGGATAGGAAACAGAGACAGGAGGGGATGGAGTAATCAAAGCTAAAAGTACAGGAAATGTAATTGCTATAAATATATGATAAATACAAGCCAAAGTACAGGAAAATTATGATCTCTTATAAAGGATGATACAGATATTCAGTAAAACACTAGCATAAAGTTGATGAGATGATAGGCAATATGATCTAAAAACAAAAAAAAAAAGCTCTCTTGACAGGTAGACACAGAAGAAACTTTGAGCCTGCTCAAAAGTAAGGGATTTTGGGTAACTTATTTCTAAAGCAATTTGATTGTGTAAAAATTGGAGTGCTTTAGACCTGGTGGACCCTTAGGAGAAACAAGTGCCTTGCATAGAGAAGTGGGCTTGTGTTGGATGGTGTTCAGGCACTTGTCCAAGGTAAGGTTAATTAAAAAAAAAAAAAAAAAAGAAGAAAAGAACTTTCATAAAAGAAAGTTGCCTTTTGAAACTATTAGGCAACATATGTTGTGTGAACAGGAAGTCACAGTAGAGCAATAATCCTGACAGCTGTGGAGAAACATGAGTCTGCCGCAGGAACGCACGGCCCGAGACCTGACAAGAATGATGACGGATGCCCCGCTGGTGGCACGCGAGGACGAACCAAGAGACGCTGGAAGTGGCTGGGCCACAGGAGCAACGTTGAGTTGGCATCGCAACCGGACGGATGAGGCCAGTCCTAACGGCGAGAGGGATGGAAGGCGGCTGAAGGAAGATGGCAGCAATGCCCCCCTCCTTCCCAAGGACGATGGGCTGCGCCCACATCTCACCACGAGGTGGCTGCATTTCCCTGTGAACATCCAAGTGAGTCCTGAACGACGCAGCACCCCCCCGAAGTACCATGAAAACGAGAATGGGAACAGAGGTAGGCCCAGGATTGGGCCTATCTCATTCAGAGCGCCTCAGGAATTTTGAGGCACTATGGGAAAAACATGTTGTGCTCCACGTCTTCATTGAGTGTTGGTCACTCTGCAGGTCCTCGCGGGTCTGCTAACACATGGGGGCTGACCGTGTTGTACCTGCTTGTAGCTCGTGGGAGACACAAGGCAATGCCACGTAACTCAGCTCATAATGAGGAGGAGGAAATTAATAGTTTCCTCCTTGCTTTTCCTGTGAACTAAGAGTAGGTACTGGGAGGTTCAGCCAATTCATGGAAACTTGTGAAGCCATGGAAACTTGATTCTGAGTCTGGGGTGGGCGTCTAGTAAAGGTTAAATTGTGGTGCTTTTTCAGATGCCCAGGTCTCGTTATTCAGGAACATTTATATAACAGGCATTTGAGTCAGATAAGCCAAGAGGAAAAATGGTCCCGTAAAATTGACCCATGACATGGTCAAATTCTCAGTTGTTTCGTACAACCTAAGCTCACATGATACCACCAGGATGGAGATGTGATTTGTTTTCAGGTGGTTGAGAGATGAGTACTTTTTTTCTCACCTGAAGTGTTCTGAAAGTAGGAAGGAAAAGGACTGGGGAAGAATAAAAATACTTTGGGTGTACTATATAAAATATTGGGTATACTAGATCTACAGAAAATCCTCAGCTCTCCTTGGGTTTGTCTACTTTCTCATGTCTTCTCCTCACCTTTGTCACAGGAGTTTGCAGGAGTTTTGGGATAGGGATTGACTTTTTATTAAACCTTTTTGTGGTACCACACCCTACCGAATTGAAATTCCTGATGTCAGCTTATAGACACAATCACTCTCAGTCAAAGTTTGAAAGAAAGTCACTAAAAGTACCTCTTTAACCTGCCTCAGGAAAGATGTCCATAATACATCAGTATGGGATGTCACCATCAAGCCCAACATTTGATTTTAGGAAGAGACTCTTAAAAGTATTGAAGTACTTAAAAAAATTGAGACCCCATCTTTAAGGAGATTTTTTTCAGTAACATCTCTGGTAAACATTACCATTTTTAAACTGATTTATCTAAGATGGGGTTCCAAAAAATGAGATCTTGATGGTTTGCTAGTTTTAGAAACCTTTTCGCTTGTAAAGAATTTTCCATTTTCATCCACGCAAAGATCTAGAGAAAATCTGTTGGGCCCACTTCGGATAAATTCATGAATTTACATTAGAGTCTCTTACTAAAAGGGAGATTTTACACTCTCAAATATTTTTAATTGAGCTTTCTTGTATCCTTTCCAAGTTGTTGGCATGCTTCTTAGCCTTCCATGATTTACACTGTGAATAATTAGTAATAAAAATAATACACTATTATAATAAACCAAAGTGTTGTACCAGATTTCCTTCTCCTACTGGCAGTGGAATGCCTTACATTCCTCTGTGTCTCACGATAGTGTACAAATACCTGTTTGTGTAAAAAATACACCCTCTTTTCTATTTCCTTGAACAGTCTTGAAACCCCATATGACTAAAAATTTATGCAAGTGGAATGATCCCTCAAAATTTTCCTGGAAGATCCACTTGTTGTTCCGACACACTTTCAAAAGGCAGAGGTAGGGGACCACACTTATGCCTAGCTTGGCGCTTTTGTGGCAGCAATGAGAGGCGCCCACCACTGTGTGATTTGTCTCTGGCTGCTACTACCGTGATGTGAACATGATGCTGCTCTCTGCTGAATGCTGACAAAAAGTTCTTAATTCTTAGAGGCAGGGACTTCTTGAGGAGGGAAAACAAAGAAGCCCTTAGACACAAATTTCTACTTGATTCATTGCTTTGAAACTTGAAGGGTTGCACTCATGGTGAATCTGACCCAAAGCTTTCGGCATCTTTGAGCCAAAACGTCTTTTTTCAGGTCATCAAAAACTGCTGAGAGAACACAGCACCCGTTGGGGTTCTGTGCCTGTGAGAAATGACAGTGCCATCCCAGCCTTTCCACTGATGAGTTAAGCACACCCAAGGCCCTGAACCTTCCTGGATGACGAGTTGCAGAGCACAGATAAATCATCTCTCCTCCTCAATCACGCCCCAGGACAGCCAAGGCTGGGCCAACTCTCACTTGCCCGTGTTGCAGAGCTACTCACCGGCATTGTCTGGCTGCCATGCAAGGCATTGATGGCAGCTTGGGCCTCTGCATGTGAAGAGTATTTCACAAATGCACACCCTGGAAGAGGAAAAAAGAAGAGCGTAAGAAAGGTTGCATGGATACCGTGAAAGCCCATCTAGCTTAGTAATCTGTCCTCAGAACCGGCCAATAAATGTGGTTGTGAAGAAAGTATAACAAACAAATGCGTTTTGGTCCTTTCCAGAGCCCAGTCATCAGCAGCCTGAGGCCTTCTTAAGGCAAAGCTGCATCCACAATTCCCACGCTGCTTGTAATGAGCACAGACAGGCACAAACTTAGCAAGTACATCTTGAATCTAGTCATGTTTTAACCTCCATAGCTTCCCATGTTAGAATCTTGCACAATTTTACATTTTGTTGGGTGAAAAAGACTTTTCTTTTTATTGTGTTAGACTTAATGCTGAGTGTCTCTCCCTCTGTGGTTGTGAGAAACAGGAGGGAAGCAGGTGTACGTTTTCTGAAAGCTGCACATTCTTGATACAAGCAGCCACAGGAGAAATGTACAGAAGGCACACAAGGTACTCCAAACCCACGAGGTACCTTATCATATCCTGTCTGGTAGAGTTCCGTGACAGACTGCCCAGAGCTTGTCTTGGCTCCAAGCAGCTTTGGTCTGGCAAAGCGTGAGACAGCTTGTGGTGAAGCAGCAGGGGTGGGAGAGGTACCCGTGTGTTGCATCACCATCTTGCCACCACCAACATTTGAATCTTAGTATTTCATGGCTGCAAAGTCAGTGCCTGTGTAGGTGTTCTCTTCTGGACATTAGAGGAATGTGGGCAGTGTTTCCCTGGCCTGCATTGCCATGTGAGGAATCTCACACTGAACCCTTACATAAGGTTTTAGGGCAGAAAGGTGCATTTATGAATACGTGCTGGAGTGCAGAAATGATCAACACTTCAAAGGGTTACATGCACCACCAGGGTGGGGGAAAGTATTGCCAACACTGCTAGCTACAAGCAAACTGACTCAGAGAGAGGAAGGGTAATTTCCATATGCTAAGGCGGTTTTTGGAACAGATTGGGAGAGATCTGAGAAGTTTTGGCTTCCATCCCCTTCTATTACTACCAAAGACTTTTGAGCTTTTAATCAATTTGCAAAGCCCTCCCCGAAGGGGTGCAGATTCCAGTGCAGGGGATGCCAGTCCTGACAGTGGGATGGCTCTCCTTCAGGGCCTATGCAGCATCTTTAGGAGGTCCACACACTCTTTTGGATCCCTATAGGGCAGGGTTAAAAAAAGCAGCAGTAGAATTTCCAAACTAGAACAATGAACCCCAAAAGTCCGTAAAATCATCACTGCAGGCTGATAGAAGTGAGACTGAAGAAAGTTGTGATAGCCCCTCCTACAAACAATATGCACATATAAAATATCTTTCAGTTAAGAGCTGTTCACGTCTCGTCACTGTCTCAGCACTGTGCTCAGGCTGTGTTTCAGGAAAGGCCCAACGATTATTGCTAATAGTTGGATCTAATTTATAAGGAGCTGAGAGGAGACAATCATGAGAAAATGAGATAGATAAACTTCAGCTGGAAACAATAGGGATCAATTATGACATAATCCCAGCCCAGCATTCCCGGGCTCCTGAGATACTGCGTCTTCCTCTTCATTAATCAGAGATAATCCAGAATTAGGGTGTTTAATTATTTGCAGAGATTCTTTTGTACTTTCTGCCTCTAAAAAGAAGGTGCTGATTAGCAAATATACAAAAGCTTTCCAGTTCCAGTCACCCATTTCATTTAGAGCAGAATTTTTGGCTGCAGTGTTGCTATCATGTTGAAGGCTTCACTCTTTTCAGGTGAAATTCACCCCTGTGCTGAGGGTCCTGATGGATCGGTGGAGCTGGATAAAGGTGGGAATGAAGGGAGTAGCAGGCATTTATCTTGTTTAATGCCCAAGATGCTAATGGGATCCCTCCTACTGCTTCCTATTAACTGCTTCCAGTAGGTTTTGAGGTAGCAGGACAAGTGAAAACTCAGTTTCCACTGGTGTATGGTGGCAAGGCAATAGCAGAGATCCCCACATTGTGTCCTTTTTGTTCGTGCATTCAATGGGATGGTTTCTGTATGCAACACCAAAGGTGCACATGATCTTCCTTCCCATTGTCACCAGAACAGACTCCGGGAGCTGCTGAGCCGAGGACGAGAGTCATGTCACTCTTAGAACAATGGTGTCCTTTCGACAGGAGCAACTCTGGAGTGTGAGGGGATTTTGACACACAGACAGACACAACCTGTGCTGAACAGGGTGATACATGTGCTTAAGTTTTTCTAGTTCCTTTGCTGACAGAACACAGAGCTGGAAAGGCTGCCCTGACTGTTTTGTCAGCTTGGAGGAGACTGCAGAATCAGGCCCTGGGATTATAACTGCAGAGGGTGGCAAGATTCCTCTTGTGGAGGGTGCTTTGGAAAATTTTTACTTTCTGAGTTATTGAGGCAGACAACTGCTGAATGGGGAAAAAGCAAAAAGGGAAAAAAGAATAACTGCACAGAGAGCAGCAGCAATGAAGATTCAATGGGTCCTTCCGGATCCACTTCAGCTCCCTCACCTGAGGAGTCCTGCACTCCTAGGTGCACACTGTGAGCTTCACCTGAGAGGATGCAGAATCTCTCCATCCCCTCCCTGGAAAGGCAGGTGCTACATTCCTCTTCAGGCAGAGAAATTCCTCAGTCCCAGCTCTTCTGCCACTTCTACTTGCTCCATCCACTGCTGCTATCACCGTGACTCACACAGGACGTATCTCTGCAGACCCTGAAGGGCATGCTCCATGGCTCAGGGCAGCACCCACGGCTTCAGGAAAGGCTCAGCCAGCTTTTTTGGCTATGACTGGACTGTGATGGCACTAAACTGGGAAGCTGCAACCTAACTTTTAAGAACAGTGCTTGCACTGAGCTACTCAAAGGATATAGAGGCTCACCACAAGGATACCTGGTGGGCTGAGTAGGACTGAAGTCTATGGGATCTGACTGCTGTCTGGAATTTACACAATCTGCTTAAATCTCAACTTACGTAGAATTTAAGCCTTATGGGTTTTACCCAAAATAAGTAGCTCACAAGCAATGTGTGTCACATCTTGGTTTCTAGCAGATGGAAAACATTACAGACTGGGAATAACTTTGTGGGAGTTGTGGCTTGCCTGACTGTCTCCTAAGATAAGGGCACTAGCCTTAAGTTTTCCATTGGATTGACTGCTCCGTGTGTGTGTGTGCATGCACGAAACCCTGTGTGTGTAAATTAGGAGCTTCACATTCTCAGTAAATAGCACCAGCAAATGGAAGCTGGTAATATTAACTCTGTCAAGGCTCAGTATTGATCCTGAACAGCTCAGTGAAACGTCAGCCTGAGACTGCAGCCTGCTAGCACTAATAATTAAACTGGTTAGCAATATGGAGCTGCCACTCAGATTCTGTCCTATAATGAAATTGTTTTAGAAGGAAAAAAAAAAGATAGAGCGAGTATGAAGACAAGTCTGTGGGTTGGATCTCCTCTGGAATTTGTTTCTTGCAGAACTCAGACTTTATTGCCTTTATTATTACTCTGTTTAACTCCTTTGTCATTAGATTTCATTCCATACAATTCCAGGTGGAAGCAGGCAGACATATTTTTTTGCTTTTCCCCAATTTACTGATTTGTTCAGTGAATGAAGTGCTTAACTGCCTGCTGTTATGCTGATTGCAGCTCCTCTAGGGCATCCTAGCCTACTGCTTCCCAGTGGGGCAGCCCCTGTCTTTGGGTGTCGTGGAACTAAAGTCACCACACAATTGAAGAAAGCTGCCCACAGCTTATTTGCAGCCATTTATTTCAGCAAGGCTGAGCTGTGCTGATGTGTATTGAACAGCTATAAGGCTGGTGTGAAATATTTTTTTTTGGCCACCAGTGATTTTATGGAATAACAATATCTTTCTCTGGTGCATTACCGTGATTTGGATTTTTTGCCTCCCTGTTGCAAAAGTATGCTGGTTGATGTTGTCACTCGTCAAAATAGCCAGTGAGATATGGACTATCTCGGCAGGACTGGTCTCTTCTCTGGTGCTGCACGTGCCAACACAGTTTGTCCTATATTGTATTCAGATCAATATTTAATGGACACATTATGCTGCCAAGAGAAGAGGGTTTCCTATTCAGATTGAAGTTACTTTGTCTAGACTGATGGGGGAAAAATATGACCTTCCTGCACGAGAGAGAAGCATCATTCTTACACCTGGGCTGAAGCAGATCTTTTGTGTTATCCAGGTAAAACAAAGGGGCAGAAGGAGGAAAGGCACATAGTATAGCAATGAAGCATTTGCATGTTTCAAAAGGTGAATGTCTAATGAGTGTAATATTTAAATTAGCACCTGTACCCTTGTGGTTGGGATCACTGTCTGGTGTGAGTCCATGCAAAGACCAGGTGTAGAAGGGAAAGACCTGAAGCTGACGGATGAGAGATAAGCAGGGTTGATGGTGGAGCCACTGAGTCAAGGTGTAAAGTACCAATCTTGGCCTTTTTTTGAAGAAAGAATCATCCTGTTCAACGGGGTGTGGAGAGCACATCTTGAGTGAATGCAAAGGCCCTGTTCAGAGGGGGAGCTCTGCCCAAGCAATAACAGGCATCAGCTTGCACATGGCGAGACACAGCTCATTGGAGATGTGGGTTTTAAAATGCAATCAGATTTTTCCTCTCACGCACAAGCAGAGAGTGACCAGCAGAGTAACGGCCTGCCTTGCCAAATGTGACCCCTCCCAGGAAGATGTGCCCTTCTGGGAGCTACATGGTGCTTTTGTCACACCAGGAAGTGATATGCACACGAAGACCAGGTCTGGCTTGACACAAGCCATCCCTTACCTTTGCTGTTGCCATCGGGTCCCCGAAGGATCGTGCACTCCTCGATGTTGCCAAACGCCTCGAATAGCCTGCGCACGTCGTCTTCCGACTGCTGCTTATTGAGCATGCCCACAAAGAGTTTTCTGTCTTCTGGAACAAAATAAAGAGATGCTTACCATATTTCAGGAGGGATGTGAAAGCCAAGACGGCTCAACATCACATGCAAAACAAACGGTGGCTTCGCTGAGGTGACATATCTCAGAAGCTGCTAGTCTTTTCAGGTGGCTGGCTAGGAAAACATTAACAGCCTCTGACTTCCCATGAGCATTTGAAAATAATCCAGCAAATTTAAAAAAAAAAGCCAAACCAAACCACCAAACAACAAGTAAAAGTGGCTTGGTTATATATAAAATCTTTAACTGCCTCTTAAAATCGAGGCACCGAAGTCTTCCAAACCGGCTCCTTCTGATCAATTTTTGCAGTCAGTTTGCGGTTACTGAAATGACAACATTGCTCAGACTGCAATCCAAGAGGAATAGGGATAAAGATAGCATATAGGAACCAAGTCCAAATGAAAAATAACATAAGTTAGTAGCCCTCGCAATACTAAATAAGTTGCAGGAAAAAAATGTTGAACATAAGCTTTTTAAAATCAGGATATAACGGAAGTCACAGCCTGTAAACTGGAGATTTGTCATTCATGCCCACTCAGAGATACATATCTACAAGTTTGGATGAGATTTTTAATATATTTATAAGGTTTGAAGTAAACCCAAAGTTTTTTGAACACAAATTGTTTTTTGAAACATAAAGTTAACTTATATGATTGCTAATATCTGAGATAGCTCAGGCAGGTGCTATTTCATGCCAAAGCAGGAGACGATGTGGTAGTGGATAATTGTATTTTGAACAAGAACGCTCAGTGTGACCCAGCATGGTGCACTCACAGCCCAGAAAGCCAAATGTGTCCTGGGCTTCATCCAGAGCCCCATGGGCAGCAGGGGAGGGAGGGGATTCTGCCCCCTCTGCTCCGCTCTGGTGAGACCCACCTGGAGCTCTGCATCCAGCTCTGGGGTCCCAGCACGGGAAGGACATGGACTTCTTGGAGTGAGACCAGAGTGGGGATTGGAACTAGGTAATCTTTAGGGTCCCTTCCAACCCAAACCATTCTATGATTTATACTTGGACTTACACCAAGTTTGGGGATCTTCACGAGACATCTTCAGAAAATATTGGTGAAAACAAACCAGAATAATGATGGTCGGAAAGATCTCAGAGGGGGCTGAGTGACGCCTCTCAATAAGGTTTTGCTTCAGACACTACTACCATTACACCAAGAAAAAAAGGAAATTTACATAGTTTGCATCGTGTGTGTAAACAGGCCATTTGCACATGATTCATAAATGTCTTATTTATCATTCATTAAACACTATGTAAATGTGCGAACCAAGAGGTTTTTTTCAGAGCATGTTACAGAGCAGATGTAACTAATTTGAATAAATATATGTAAATATCTAAATAATTTTATTTTTTATTTAATTTATTTTTTAACATACAGGTTAACTTAAAGCTGAACAAAACACTGGTTTGCAACAACCCTCTTCTGGCTGACTAATTGGGCAATTCATGTCACTTTTGTTCACCGAGAAATCACTGGTGTAGGCAATCTGTTCTGCTTCAACCAGTGCTTGATCAAAATTCCCATCTCCAAGATGCACCTGCACATTGGCAAATTACTTTACAGCCTTGGATGTGAATAATTTTTCATGCAGTGGCTATTGAATGAGGATATTAGGAGCTTTCAACACTGCAGTCGAGTTATCCACAACAACAAAAAGTGAACTGCCCACAGAGAAGCAGGAGTTATGTTGCCTTCGGTTAGGCTGCTGAACTGGTAGGAAAAATAGTTTTAGGAAGATACATGTGCACTTCTGATAGGTGAGAAAAACAGCAACAGCCTTCTGATAGACATGTTAAAGGAAGAAATATTCCTACTTTGTGTTGGAATTGATTAAGCAGAGAGGCGTTTCGAGGTCTTTGCTGGCAACACACAGTTCAGACTCTGGTGATGCACAAAGCCCTAACTAACACCATGTAGCTTGTAGGTTGTCCCCACCCCACGAGAAGGTGGTTTGGATGTGTGAAATGTCTGTTTTCCCAATGGCCAAGGTGTCCTGCAAAAGAGTCTCCCGGATGACAGGTACAAGCCTTAGGGCAGCAGCTACTGAAGTTCACTGTGTGCTCTGGGCAGTATCTCTCACTCTAGGGCGTGACAGAGCCTTAGGAAAAGAGTCCGGTCCAAAGTCCAAAGGTTTTCCAGCTATTGGACGAAAACCCACCCACCAAATGAGACCAGCTGTCCTGCACGATATTTTAGGAAGGGGGAAGATCAGTGGGAAAGAACTGGGAACATGGAACGGCAAAAGGTTTTGCCTGGATACTTTGTGTCTGGTAAATACTTCCAGCGCAACAGAGGTGTCTGTTATATTGTACTTTATACAGCTTCCCCTGTTTCAAATAAGCTGCATCAGCAGAAGCACTCCTATATCTGTGTAACTGTTTTCACCAGACTTTTTGCTAATATAAATGTATCATTTAAAAAAAAAAAAAAAAAAATCACATCCCTCCTCTGTCAGCAAAACTCTCTAGTGTGGAACTGGCCTGAAACTGCCTTGTCTGGTCTAGTTTATGCAAAGCTAAAACCTGGTGTTTTAGGAACCACTCAAATTTTTATTTTTCCTTCCCCCACCCCATTCCCTTGCATCTCTGCAGTACACTGGGACTGCACTGGCTGGCAGATGATGTGGTGCTTTGGTGAGCTGTCCATAAGGCGGTCATCAGACCACCAGGAACAGGCTCTGTCAAAGGTGAGGACCACCTTCTCCAGGAGCTGCTGGTCCAGGGAAGATGGCATTAAGGGAACCCCTATAGACAGCCACTGCTTGGACATCACCTCCAACCCCATCTCCAAAGCAGCGTCCTGTCTCCCTCCTGAAAAACAGCACCTTGTGTAGGGAAGCGTTTGCTATATCTGCCATCTCAGAAATGTACACAATCACACACTAGACTGGTAAAAAATGAGTCAGTTTAACAAGTTTTTTCGCTCTGAGTGGTTTTTATAACAAAGTGCTGCATTTGCCTCTCACATCCCAGCTCTTCCAGGGAATTCAGCACTGTGTTTTAACAACACCCTTCACACATCCTGGGTGGAAAGAGAGAGGGAAGAGCCCAGCAGACTCTCAAAGTGCTCCAGGTCTTGGCTAATGAGTTTATCCTCTAATGGTCTTGTATGAGACTCTTACACCCTGGGAGTCATCATACACTACTCTTCTGTATCCCAAACAAAAAACTGACGTGCCGTGCACCAAGGCAACTACTTCTGATTTGTAAATATGTCTAAACAAGGCCATGAGGTTGGAAGAACAAAAAGAAGAGGGGAGTTGCTGGTGTCATCAGGGCGTGTCTTGAGCATATGAGCACACCACAGGTGCCCCCTCCAAGGCATTTCCAGGGTCGTCTGATGAAATCTGAGGCCACTACATCCTTCAAAATTCAGAGTTTTAGGCTGCATACAAACCTGGAGCAGTCCTAGATCATGCTGTCCCTAAGTTCTGCCTGCCTGTAGGGTTCATCTCTATGAACCATTGTCCACCCATACCATTGTCCTGAGTCCCACACTCCCTCCTCTTTCATTGAGACACTGTTCCAAACCTCTGTGTCTCAGGATCCACACCTGAATTTCAGAGCACTGGGCAGACTCAGGCTCCTGTCTCCTGCATTGCCAGACTCAATGCTCATTGCCATTTCAGCCTGTTGGACTGTGGGTGAAAAACCTTCAGGCTGGGCTTCCTAAGACCTGGTCCCAGGGCAAATCGAACAGTCAAGCAGAACAGGAATACCACTGTCCAGGGCAGAAGAGAAGGACAAAAAGAGGCCAGGCATGAGCCCATGATCTGGGATGTCCCCAACTTGAGCTGTGGACATGGCCACATGCTCCAGCCCAAACTTGCCCATGGCCATGGAGAGGGAGTTGTACTTCACAGTACCATACAGCCTTGCTCAACAGAGATGGGCAGCCCTGAGGAGCATCCTCCATCTCCTTCCTATAAGGGGAATCAAGACAGTGAATTTACTCAGCATGTCTCAGAACAGGTGTGATGGAAGAAGCCTATTCCACGTAGCCTCCTCAAGGCCACACAGAGCTGTGCATCAAGTATTGATCCACATCTGAGCATCTTCCATTTGTTTTTGTCAAGAAGGACCTGTCCAAATTTCTATTACATACTCCCAAGAGACAATTTCAGTTTCTATATCATGCCCAAATATTGCATGTTAGTGAGGACACCCCACTAGCCTTGCTGCGGGGCCAGCCCTATAAACAGCAGCACTGTGAGCAATGACAATGCCCTGCAGCATTGCAACTGAATGTAGTGTCCATGTGAGCCTCTTTTCCTCATCTTTTTGATTTCCCTCATTATTGTACACCCCATTAGCAGGCTTCTTCCACAAGCTGAGTTCATCGTGCGTGCTTTGCCACGGAAATATTCAACCATGGGTGGATATTTTTGTTTGTGGTGGCACCCAGGAGAGCCAAGGAAGTTTTTGCTGGTGTACTGTGATGACACTGAAAATGAAGTTCCTCCCAAGTCTACCCCATTTTGCCATAAACAACTGAAAGCAATGACAGAAGGCAGCACCCACAGTTCCTCCCAGGAGGACAGGAAGGGAAAGAAACTGCCACAGCAATGGCAAATCAGAGTTCTCAGAGTTGTCCCCTTGGTGACATTTCCAATACCCCCACGGAACCAGGCTTCCCTCTTCTTGACCACTCTGCCAGTGATGGAGGCTCGTGCCTGTCAGGGAAATCTGGCTGCGAGGCACCGTGGTGAATAAATGCAACTTGTCAGATAAATATACGGCCTCCATAGATCTTCCTGCCGTGTTTATGCGAAGCCTCGGCACCTTCCCCAGTGCAAATAGGGGTTAAATTATTCCCTGTTCTATTTGTATTTAAATGTTATGTTTCTATGATAAGTGTAAGGCAGAGGTGTCAGATGGGCTCGGGCGAAGGAGACAGCACACGTGAAAGGTGGAATAATAGAGCGCTGCAAACCAAGTGCTGAGAGGAGACGGGAAGGGGGGACACGGGAGTGAGGGGGAGAAGGGGGAGGACGGGCACTAATTAAAGAGACAGAAGGGACAATGAGATGCAGGATGTTTGACCCTCTGTGGAGCAAGAGGACAAGAACAAGAATCACAGCAATTGTGGAGGGACTGGGGGAAAATTAGGGTCACTCGCAGGGAGACATGACACAGGATTGTGTTTATCCAGATAGCTCTCACTAATGTATGTGTGTGCGTGGGGGTACATTTAGATAAGGGTATATAAATACACTTGTGTTCTCGTATTCCTCATGCAAAACAAAGAGGTTGAATCCTTGTATCAGGAAAGCATAAGCCAGCTTTACTCTCTAGAACATTGTATCCAAGGCCTTGGAAATAAAGAGGGACTGATTTACCATCTCTGTGTCCCAGGCTAATTTATATAGCTAATAATTATTTGTCCCTGCTGCTATTCCCCTCCTTCCCAAGCACTGCTTGCACACACAGAGGGGGTCCAGCTGCAGAGCTTTGGTCTGGGCACTGGGAAGGCCTTTAATCTTATCTCACTGGCACCACAACAGAACAAACAAGCAGCCTAGAGAAGATTTCTGTGCAGGTGTGGGTAAGAAGAAAAGCCAGTGCATAGCACTAAGTGGCATATTTACCAGGTAGGATGTAAGAGGCAGAGTGGATCTTCCTTGCCCACTCATCTGATTCATCCTTGACAGAGAGGGGAGAGGAGATAGCACTGAGGGTGTTCACCACAGACTCACACAGAATCATAGAGTGGTTTGTTTTGGGTTGGGAGGGATCTTTGAAAGTCATTTGGTCCAAACCCCCAGCAGTGAGCAGGGACATCTTCAACTAGAGCAGGTTGCTCGGAGCCTTGTCCAACTGGACCTTGAAATTTTCAAGGGATGAGGAATCTATCACCTGTCTGGGCAGCCTATGCCAGAGTTTCACCACCTTCATGGTAATAAAAAAAATAATTCCTTGTATCTAGTGTGAATCTGCTCTCTTCTGTGTGAAAAGCAGAAGCCCTTGTCCTATTGGTGCTGGCTATATTCAAAAGTCTGTCCCCAACTCTCTTACAAGTACCCTTAGAGTATTTAAAGACCTCAAAAAGGTCTGACCAGAGCTTCTCTTCTCCAGGTTGAACAACCCAGGCTCTCTCAGGCTGTCTTCATAGCAGAGGTGCTCCAGCCCTCTGGTCATCTTTGGGGCCTCCTTTGGATACTCCCTAACATGTCCACGCCCTTTCTCTACTGAGAGCCCCACAGCTGGATGTAGCATTCTGTGTGGAGTCTCACAAAAGCAGAACAGAGGGGCAGAATCACCTCCCTCAACTTTCTTTTGATGCGGTCCAGGACAGGGTTGGCTTCTTGACTGCAAGAGCCCATTGCTGACTCATGTCCAGCCTTTCATTCAGCAGAACCCCCAAGGCCAAGCAGTGGGATGAGGAACATGCCAAAGCCACAGGAGGAAAAAAGAACTATAAACCTGTGTTTGTTTCAGACATTTTTGACCAAGGTATGCTTCTTGGGTCAAAGAAGAAAGAAGGAGCAATAGAGCAGAAGGGTGAGCTGCAGATGCCCTGAACATTATGACAGTTTGGTTTGAGCTCTGAACTCAAATATGCAAGCTCAAACCTGTCCCTCTCTCGAGCCATAGTGCCCCACCAGTCCTCTTAACCTATGCTAATCAGGTGATCAATAGGCTTTTTAAAAGCAGGGCACTTCCCAGGGCCTGAGCCTCACTCTCCTATTGCCATTTTCACAGCAGTCCTACAGCTACGTGATGATGATTACCACCCTTTCCACAGGGGAAGTGATTACGAATTCTGTTGTAGCTAATTGTAAATTAGCTAATTATCTTTTCCATGGTACCTTGCTGGAAAATACATGAACCTTGTAAAATAGAGGTGTTTCAAAAATTAGGATGGGGGAAAAAAACCAACAAGATTTCAACCCGCTCTCGAAACAACAGAAACCTACTGTGTACTGTAGGTACACAGCACATAACTCCAAACAATAGCAAACAAATCCTCCTTCCACCTGCTCCTGTTTGGCCCCTTTTCCCTCCTCCTCCCCATATCAAACAACACCCTCAAGGGGCTAATTCCGCTGCAGGCTTTAAAATGTTTGCTGAGTTCACCTCTTCCTTGCAGCTGGGTGTTGTGGGGCATCCCTAATCACATCTTAGCAGGAGTGATTTCTTTGTACAGATCTCTTTCCCTCCTCCCTCCCTGGTTTGGTTTTACTTAACAGATCCTTTATATCCCATACGTTAGCAGATATGATTGCACAGCTGCTGGTCTCCAACTGCTGGAGACAGAGGCTCTGAGACACCCAGGCTGGAGAGAATAACAGCTAATCTGAACAGCTGTGTGATGGGGACAAGCGCAAATGAATGTAAGCCCAGGTGTGGGAGCATAATTCTCCTGCACAAAGAAGGAAGCAGCTTCATCCCACAGGTGCGTTACTCTCCACTGTTGCATGTCAAAAACTTAGTTTGAAGGATTTCTCTTATTTAATTGCTTGGCTGCACTCTGAGCCTTGACTTGGACATGGATCCTGTAAACAGAGTGAAAGAACAGCTGAACAAGAGACAGAGGGTCTGTCTGACTCGGTGTGCTGTCTCTGGCAACAGCCAGTTGTGGATGTCTAGGGAAGAGTAAAAGAACAGGGAATTTTGTTAATCCTCCCAAATATTCTCCTAGAATTCAGTGCTTTGCAATTCAGGGAGTTCTGGAGTCTCCAGTGTTGGGGTTTTTTTTCATATGTAGTAGTTTCTGAAGCGTCTCTCTTTGATGTAATTGCTCAGTGGACTTTTGAACCCATTTGAGCTTGTGAGCATCCACCACATCCTGCAGCGAGTCGCTCTGCAGCTTCAGCACGTACTGAGTTAGGAACCTCTTCCTTCTGCTTGTTTTGAACATGCCACAAACTATTTTCAATAGATAGAACCTAGATCTTTCTTTGGGAAGGACTGGAAATCATTCCTGATCCAGTTATGGAAGAGTGGACCCACGAGGATATTCAACAGCTTGGCCGAAGCTCTTTTCTGTATGTTTCAGACTGGTTTTTGGGACTCCTGGGTCCCATCTCAAGCTGTGCTTTGGAAATTGTGGAAGGCAAAATCACTTTTCCCTTCGAGTGATTTGTTATTCCTGGTAGCAAAGAGATGGATGACTGTGCAGTTACTGTTATTAAATACTTACAATATATCTCTGCCAAGGACAGAGGCCTCAGTGGAAATATGGGCTACATAAATTACCCAGCGCAAAAGGCAGCCTCAGTTTCCCCACCTGAGAAAAGACTAATTGGTGTTTGTAACAGGCAAAACTGGGCATGGGTGTGGTTTGCCACACTCCAGGATCACGGGGAGCTCTGGCAGTAAAAATGAAAGGCCTGGCAGGCTGGGGGTCAGATCTGTGTCTGAACCCTATGGTGATTTCTTTCAGATTAAAATGGCTGCAGCTTTCCCAACTCCTACTTCATGCAAGAGACATCCGTGAGGTGGATAAATCAAGGCAGGGTTTAGTCCTGAATGAAAGCCTACTTTTGCAAATGATAATGACTGTGAATCTTGGAGTTATCATACAGGGAGAGATTTTGGTGTCCTGCAGTGGTGTGATTCCTAAAGACAGTGTCACGGTGATCTGGAGCATGTGTGCAAGAGAACACAGGTGTTGGCTGCTGTTGGCCCTATGAGAAACTGGGAGGCAAATTAACTTGTTGCCAGATGGTGAACCCAAAGTTTAAGATTCTGTTTTTAATTAAATGTGGCTGGGCCATTCTCTACTTTCAGTGTCCTCATCTATGCTACAGTCCTATCCTCCTGAGCAAAGACCTGTTTTACAGGGAACTGGAAGAGGTCTTTGACGTGCATCAGTTGCTAAACCACGTCCAGAAGTTGTCTGGGACAGCAAGAGTAGGAGCAGGATGGATGAACTGCAGAGCTATGATGGAAAATGGAAGGAGATGGAGAAGACGGTTCCGAACAGGAGGGTGGGTGTGGTTTGGGCTTGGCTGGTCTGTGCTGCTGTGTACCTGCACTGGAGTGAAATCCAGCTGTAAACCTGGAGCCTCATCTGGACGGCTCAGATGAAAACACACTCAGGCTTCCTCTGTGCTCGTGGGGTAGGGACAAAATATGGCCACAGGCCAAGCAAAGCCTGCCATGAAGACATAGCCTAAACGATCCTAACAGCAGACTCCTCTTGTACAGCTGCAGATATTATAACCCCGAGACAAATGTCTGCAGTTCTGACTTGCTGAGCAGCGCCGTCACGACTGCCCACTGCCAAGAGAAGCTGTTCCCTGCGCAGATCTCAAAATGACAGGATTTATGGTGTTTGATATTGAGCCGGGAAAACAACTTGCAAAGACCCACTCTATTTGTAGACCTTGCTTAGGAAAGTTGTTGGTGAGAGAAGTCTAAAACCCTGCGCCAGGCAGAGCACAAAGCCTCTGCCTCTGAACTGTGCCTGGCAGCACAGTTCGTCCAAGTTTAGCCATTATCTGAAACACACAACTGGAATATTCATGAGAACTATTCATGAGGCAATGCTTTTTAGGAAAAAACTCGGGAGTCAAAATCTGATCTTTCTCAACTCAACATATAGCCTAAATACCCACTTTCTTTTCACAATCCCTCCAAAACAGGAAGAATATCTGAATTCAAGTCAACCTTCCAATCATGAAAAAAAGAAAAAAATCATGCCTCTTTCACTAGTTATTAGCAGCATGAGCACAGTTCCTATTTCCTGGGAACACCCCTGGAACCATTCATGGAAAAAAGCACCTAGGGAGATCCAGCATCGAAGAACAGATGTGTCCAGCTGTGCTGTGACTAAATTTCGCAGGATTTTGCATGACTGTTTAGGCCCCTGCCTCCTGTGAATCCACAAATGACCCAGCTTGATGGATTTTCCAAAGCAGAAGGAGATGAAGGAGAAGGCTGTCTTGTACTATCAAATGACACCTCAAATGAACACTGAATCATGCTTTTACACTCATCTTTCAGAGGCAGCTCAGATTTGAATACAACTCCTACTGCCTTTGGTTCTGGGGAATTTAACAGATCTTAATCCCTATGTGTAACATCCCCTTTTCACTCTGTGGCCACACAAGGTTGAGGCTGAGCCTGAAGGGCCATTTGGTTTTCACGCTCATTCAGAGCAAAGCTTAGAAGCTTCTTGACAAACTCCGCAGGGTCAGTGGTGTCAAGACTGGTATGTCAGGAAAATAAGTTTCAGTTCCTAAACTCATCTCACTGGTGACCTGTCGGGGTTTTGAAACTCTTTCCAGAAGCCTAGAAGGCCAAGACATTAATCTGTGGTAGCACTCCAGCCTTGAGCACCGAGGACTATTGAAACAGCATAGGCATGGGCAGGAAGGGGGGTGGGAAGGACATATTTTCTCTTGCAGGAGCTGGGACGACATTTCAGATCAAATTAAACTTCAGTTTTTAAAGACTTCAGTGGAGGTAATTGAAACACTTCCTCACAATTGCCTGAACCTAAGTGTTATCTCTCTTTTCCTCTGTATATCATCCCTTTTCCCCCAAGCCTGAGACAGCCCCACACGGCCACAGCCTCCTTAATATTAAAGACGGTGATTAAATGGGATTCGCCAAAAGACAAAGGGCTGAAAACCTGCCAATTGTTAATCCCTCCTTTGCTGTGCTTAAAAATTCCATTTTCTTCATTTGAAGAAAGGAGGGGGGGAAGAAAAGAGAATTATACGCCTATGTCTAATTTAAATTCTGGTGTCGCGGGTCCTGTTCCCTTCTCCCTCTCTTGACGTCTGAATATATTCCTTTATTACCATTATTACAGCTTTCTGATTGCATTAAAATTCATCCACACGCTTCTCTCCACATTCCACTTTTCTTTTGCCCGTTTTTTTGCTAATTCCCTTTTTCTCTCCCCCCTTTTCTCCCCACTTTCAAATTATACAGAATGTCATTAAAGATCTCCACAAAATGCCTCAACTCCCTTCTCTATTGCTTTTATAAACTTGCTGGCTTTCTTCCTCTCCATCCCCTCTCTACAAACAAAGAAAATGAAGAAAAGGCAAAAGAAAACAATAATAATAAAGGAATCCAAGCAGCACGTCTCATAGGTCTCAATAACACCTTTCTTACTTCATACAGCTCTTAGCCTAATGTTCACTCCAGTTATGAAGCTGTATTTCACACAGAAGTTTTGTGTATTATTTGTTTGATGCTTGTACCTGGAGTCCTCAGTTAAAATCAAAAGTGGAGTTTGCCAGGCTGTGTATGTGAGCATGGAAAGAGATAGTCTTGCATGTAACTGTAAGCGGAAAAATAAGGAGATTGGAAAAAAGAAAAACTGTAATTTCACCTTGCTTTACGGAGCAAGACCTGAAATCCTGTAAGGATTTGCTTATGGATGCGAGCAGTGTAGCGGGGCATGCAGTGCATATGGCCAGTTGCAGGTGATTAGTGCATTATCTGAACCCCAACAGGAACCACCCATTTAATCCTTCACACGTCCCACGGGCTGCTAGGACACCCTAACACTGACATTTTTTCCCCACAAGGCAGATCACCTAAAAAGAAGGCATATCTTTTTTAAACCAGTCCCACTCTATCTAGGTGGAAGTCTCATTTATGGGATTTTACAGATAAAAATGAAGGTGAGAATTGGACTCTGGTCCTGTATAGAATACACCTGCCTTATGGGCAGTTGAACAATAAGGTGGAGGCACATGACATGGTGCCAGTGTGATTAGCCTGGGCTATCTAATCCTCCCAACCCATCCTTGTGACTCTCCTAGCCCAGCTAGGAGGAAGAACCTGCAATTGTGAAACTTCAATTCATTCTTGCCAGTTCTTCCCAGGGTGCCTAAGTAGGTTTTTTCTTGGTGGTGGTAGTTTTTGGTTTGGATTTTTTTTCTATTATTATTTTTGCTGCTGTCACCCTCAATTACACTGATATAATGAAATAACTGAAACTGGATAAAAAATGGAATTTCCTTTCTGTAAGAAATACTGATGTCTCAAAAAATGTGCTTCCACTTTGAATTGGAGAGGCCAAAGTTCTTGTGAAACGGAAATTCTTCAGTTGTGAAATGTTACAGGGTATTGTCTCAGAGGGATAAAAAGCCTTTGTCTTAATAACCCAAAACATAAAATATATAAAGCAGAATGGCTGTGGTTTTCAGCCAGACAAAAGAAAGTATATTTTCACACACTATATGAATAAATAAGAGACATTTCTGTCATGGGATGTTGCTGAACGCAAAAGTCGTAAATTAGCTCCAAGGCGAATAAGACAGATTAGTGGTGGTTATGTCCACTCAGTGCTATGAAACATGAATATCCAGATGCAAAATCTATCTTAGTCACTAAACCTCTGTCTGCTGGAAGCCGGAGGGTATTAGGGGAAGGATCACTCTTTATAAAAGCCCTGTTCCTGCTCTTTCTGATGGGCACTGCTGGAGCAGAGGATGCTGGACTAGGCAAACCTTTGGTCTAACTCAGAACGGAAGCGAGTGGTTTAATACAATACAGACTTGAAACAAAATTAAATCAAAAAGATCCTGTTCAAATGACAGATTTGTACCTCCTGAAATGAGAACTCAATGCATTAATTTAAAAAAAAAAGATGTCCCCTGGCAAAAACCTCATTGAAATGAACCTGTTCCAGGGGAATGCTTTGCCTGTTACAAAACTGCATGTTGGGCTAGACAACTGTTCCTTTGAAATGCTCTGGCCAGCTCGACAAATGACCCAGGAAATGAAAGGGTCTGCTTCAGGATGCTGCCCAGCAAGATCTGGCTTGACTTATCCACATACTCATTTAGACTGTTACCCTAAAGTGTGTATGAGGAGGAACATTATATTCCAGTGATGTTACACCAGTGCTTGAAATAAACATCGGGGATTCAGGGTTAGAGCTGAAGCTTATTGAAGTTAATGAAAAAGAGTGCCACGGAGACTTGCAGGCTTTGGATCAGACTCTCGATTTGCTGAAAGGCTGCTCAGATGTCTCTGCCACTGCTGGGTACTGCAGATTCTCCCTGATGCAGAATGGTGCATTACACCCATGCCAGGAGAGACCTGGTGAGGACAGAGCAGGAGAGCGGAGCCTGAACGATGCCCATCACACTTTTTGTGTGCCAGGGTTTGGGGGTCAGCATGTATTTCCCTGATTCAGCCTGTTTCCTTAGACTCCTTTCACCATTCTGTTGGAGTACGGAAAAGCAAACAAGCCCTCTGTGAAATCTGTGCAGTCAAAACTCATCTTCCTCTGAGGAGAAGACTTTCCTGCAGGTCTGACCCCATGTTTTAAAACAGCACTGCAGTGCAGTGAGGGAATGCAGGAAAATTGGGATCAGGCAGGGTGGCCTGAAATGCCAGGCAGGGCTTGCAATAGAATTTATAACCAACACACTCACAGAGGAACTTCCCTTTAGTGACAGTAATATTCAGCACACACTCATCACTAAGCAAGGCCTGCTGGACCCAGAAGGAAGGAATTCATAGAGGTGGGATGTCCAGTGCCCTGTTCTGGAGCCCCCCAGTCACTTTGCCTCCCTGGATTTGGCCTGGTTTCAAACCCAGAGGAGACCCATCCCATTTGGCGCATTGAGCCAAAGATTTCTCCTCTCAGGGAAAGCAAGACTCCTCTGATGTCACTTAGCATCTCCCTACAAACATTTTATTGAAGATTATTTCTTCCACCCACCTTCCCACCCCCCCAGCTCTCAACTCCGACTGGCTTTAAATGCCACCGTCATTTCCATCCGCTGACAGAGCTCTTTAACTGCGGCGCCGAATGGCATTCGCTAAAACCAACTAATAGAAGGAAATGAGGTTAACCTTTAAGAAAGGTGAAAACGAGCCGGGTGCTATGCCAGCAGTAAAGAATTAGTTCATAAACAGCCTCCCGCTGCAGAGGCAGTTCAGTCCAGGCACCAAAAGGCACAGCTCCCTTCACATGTTTTAGTCAGCCCTTGCCTGGCGAGCCTGTGGGGACAGTCCCATGACTCTGATCTTGGCTGCTGTGGTCTGAACTTGCAGCAAACAGGCTTTGGTTGTAGTGGACGTGTATGACATATTGGTGGCTTGCACCAGCAAAGCTTTTCTCCACCATCATCCCTAGCATGCAGGAAGATGGGAGTGCTTAGGGCCAAATCCTCCCTTTTCTGTCTCCCATGTTGAGTTTCTCTTTTCCACTCGTCTTTTTAAATCCTCCTCAGCTCAGCCCAACCCTACCTAGTAACTCTTACTGACTGACTGAGGGCTCTGTTTCTGTAGAAGCAGTACAGCTGCGTGGTCCTGAACTGTCTGAAGAACCATTATTGTCCTGCTGTTTTCCTTCAGGATTAATGAATTTGTTGCCTCGTTCATCAAGAATTAGATAAAATCTTGGCTTTAAACCACAACTATGTCATGTGCCACTCTTGAGCTCGCACCTGAAACCCTGTGCTATGCAACTCATGAAGGAGAGCAAACAGGAAGAGCTGGGGACCGAAGACTTCCATACAACAGCTGCAAGAGAAGGGGCATCTCTTAGTCTACACAGGAGACTCAGGTGTTCAAGGCCAGGTTGGGTAGGGCTTTGAGCAGACTGGTCTGGTGGAAGGTGTCCCTGCCTGTGGCAGGGGGGTTGAACTAGACGGTCATTTTCTTAGCTTAACAGCAGGTGAGTCTTAAAGGAGGGAACTCAATCCCTTACTAGTTTGGGTATTAGAAGAAGGAGATGCAGCACAATGCCATGATGGGAACAAGACAAATATTTGTTAAGTAATTTTCTATTGACAGTGCTCTGCTTCATCTAATTTTAATTAGACCGGAGGGCCTCAAGGATGCATATACTACCAACTATATTAACAACAACTGTCAGTATAGGACTGAGTCCATATGAAGTGAGGATGTTTGTCTCCTGTTTTCAGTCAATTTTCTCCACTCAGTTTGTGTTATGCATCTCTGGTTTTTTCACAGAAGTGCGCTGAAGTTGGTCTTTCATCTTAGCCCTGTGCAGTGCTGCCCATACTATTGTCTTTCTCTTGCCATGGCATATTATCCATGTCAAAAGTATTTGAAACAGAAAATTATGCACCTGGACCAAATGATTAGTAAGCATAAATCTACAAAGCTTCCTGAAACAAGGTCTTTAGTAGGTATAAATCAACATTACAAACATACGCCATGCAATGAATAGAATTATTTGTCCGACCAACGCAGCTATGGCATGATCAGAAAATATAAAAAACAGTTATCCCGTTCCTACTCAATGTTAGTAATGGGAGAAATTAATTCACTAATTCAGGGTAAAATCCAAGTCTCAGAAAGGTGAATTTCTAACTGCTAGAGCTTTACTGTCCAATAAGGAAAAAATGACCGTCCGCAGGCTCTTTCCACCTCAGATTTCATAATTTCTAATAGTGCTTTTTGGCTAACAATGCTTTTTGGGGTGCCTGGAGAAAGCAGGGCTGTGCAAACCAGATCTGAACCTGGCTCTGGTCCCTATTACTGCAACAGTACTGTAACTGTGCTAAGGGGAGTCATCTCTTCCCTTCATCAGTAGCCAGGACTCAGAGAAACAGAGAGAGACAGAGAGCGAAGGTGCTGTTTTATAGCAAGCCTTTTCTGAGCTTGAGAGCTCACTGTGCCATTATTTTCCCTTTTCCCCTCATTTCAGGCCTTTTTTGTGTTTCATGTTTGGCCCTCGGCAGGCTGAGAGACGTGCTGACAAGTTGTAACTCTCACTCGGCTTGGCGAGGGCTTTGTTCTCTGCGTGCGTGGCACAGACTCGCTTCCTCTCTCGAAATGTGACAGCGAGCGATAACACCGACACACGGAGCCGGCGCCGGGGCTCGGCACGCTCCCCGTGCTAAAGACCCTCTTCAGTGATCTGCGGCGTCACTCAGCAACCAGCCATGGGCACTGCACAGGGAAAAATACAGTAGTGGCAAACCCCTCCTTTCTCCCCAAACCCCCTTAACCCCAGGCTAGTCGGAGGCTCACACCCCTGACTTCTCAAAAGGGATTTGTAGCGGTCTGGCCTCTGCCCTTCTGTACCGGGGATGCCCGCAGAGCTGCCCCTGGGGGGCTGAGCCACCGTGCTGAAGCCATTCTGCTGCTGCCCCGCAGCCATCCCCATAGGCTGTGTTTTGGCTAAAATGTGTGTCCTGGTGAGGGGCCAAGTCTTACTACGAGGACAACAGGCAGAGCAACCGACAGCATCATAGTTTGCTTTGATGTGCATCCTCTTGTGACAGGAGCCTGTCTCTGACTTCTCGCTTTAATGTGCTTGGCATCGCGTTCAAATTAGAAAAGTTTCGGAGAAAAGTGCAGCCTCTCTCCAGGTGATTAAAGTGCTCTTTAGTATATAGGCTATTTTCCCAGAAAAGATACTTCCATAAAGACCCAAGTCTGTTGGAACTCTCTCAGGCAAGGATGAGCTCAGCTTTTCAAGCCTGACACTTAGAGGCATCTGTTTCATTTACACAGGTTTTTTTAAAAAACTATTACAATTTTCAAAAGATGAATGCCAGGCTGGGATCAGTATTCCTGAGTACTCTCTCCACCAATGCCACCTACTAAAAAATCATCTTTGTCCTCCAGATTCCTTGCTTGTGTATCAAGAGGTCCCATTAGATGGTTTTGCCCACCACCACGCTGGGAGCTAATGTTGGCTTCCTCAGCCGTGCCAACCACTTTTCTAGGTCATTGCCTGGGTACTTTTCTAGGTCACTGTCTTATGAAATATAACCCCTCTTTCTTTAGGCCTGTTTTTTAGCCCTATTCCTCCGTGAGTCAACTTGGATTTGGTTCTGCAGAAACACGCACATAATGTCTTAGCCAGCCAAAGCTCGTTCAGAGTGACCTGAGTGACTTAGATGACTCTGTATAGGAGTTCTGTCCTTACAATTTTCCATTTTGTGTTATCCACAGATTTTATCAGCCGGGATATTTAATTCCACATCATTCATGACAATGCTGACTAGCATCAGAGCTGGCTACTGATCCGTGTAGAACCCTGCTACAAATGCCCTCACTCTATCATGCTTTCTCTTTGACAACTGCATTTTGAGATTTGTCCATTACCCACTCCTTAATCCATTTAATGTCCACCCTCTTGAACACTGTGCTCAGCAAGAACTACAAGGAAGTTCCAATTCTAGAGAACCTTTGCAGCTCAAGATAACTTATACTGATAAGGAAAACTCAATCAGTCAGTTTTGCCATGGGGAAGATAGGATCTCAAAGACACATAGCCCCTCTCCTCCCTTCCCTTGCCTCTGGCATTGTTCCTTCTGCCAGCTTGAACAGCAAGACTTCACCTCTGCTGCAGCACCATTCTCTGACAATAGCATTTAAGGAATACTGTATTTTCCTTTCTCCATATATTGCTGTAAAAGTTGGGCATAGACCTCAGTTATTTCTGTTCTTTGCTCTCAGTTATTGCAGCTTATTTTTAATGGATGGTTCACTCACAGGCTGTGTTTGCTATGCAGGTGTAGATGTTATCTTTGCAAATAACAGTGACTCAACTATCCTAAGAAGGACCCTGTTCTTCTTTATTATATTCTTGCCACTTTATGTCTGCGGGACCCTGGGATTAAATACCCGCTACAAGCTACTCCCACAGAGATTGTGAGAGCTGGGGAGACCAGCAAGTAGAGGAAAACAAGGTCATAATTCCTAGGAGTGTTTCATGCAAAGAGAAACGCAGGACAGTTTTTTTTCCTTTCCCCCACCTCAACATCTTTTTTCCTGGGAGCAAAAGTAATTCTATTGTACGCACTCAGAGATTTCCCTGCACAGTGAAGCAATGTAAAGGCAATAGGATTCTTATCATTCAGCTTCCCTGAACATTTCTCCGAGCTGGAAACAAAGCCCAGGTCCCAGTTGGGATGACATTTATTTAGCATATGTAATGTTAACCAAAAGATGTCAGGAAACATGCGTTGAACCCTGCTTTGTCTCTTCCACCATTTAACTATTGGCTTGCCCTGTCTGATTTTTGACCTGTTCCAGCCACTTTGTCCCAGACTGAGGAAGGTCTAGCTCTGGGTGATTTGGTCTTTAGTCTTACAGGCAGCTACTGGACCTGTCTTTCTTCCAGGTAGTAGCTCACACCTTGTCTAAGTGGAAGCTAGGACCCAGAGAGCAGTGGCTTGAAGAGTTTGGTGCAGGCTTTCCTGAATTTTAACAAAACCACTGAAAGTTTGCCCGTCAATAACCCACTCATGAGTAAGATACAACAGTTTGTCCCCAGCTCCCTAAGGATTCACCTTGCATTCAAGAGACAGCCTTTTATCTCGCTGTTTCTGCCGTTAGATGTGAGAGCAGTTCTGGGCAAATCTCTTTGTTTTCTTTTTTTTTTTCATCTCTCCACCTGCAATCCAGGGGAATTTTGGCCTTGGTTGTTTTGATGCTCAGTTCTGAAAGAACGTGCAATCACAGTAATGATAGCAGAGATTTAACGAAGGTCTAACATAATCATTCAAACACTGCCCAAGTAATAGTAGGTGGTGGTGTTGGCCCTGATTCAGACTTGGGGTGACTGAGTCCCAGTGAAGTTAAACAGGCACACAGCCTGGAACAGACTCTGGGAATTGTGAGCGCTTGCCTTGCAGCACCACCCTGCAGAAAGCATGATCCTTTTCTCTGGGTCTGGACTTTTCCACAGCACTTTCAGAAGACTAGTCCATAATCCTGACTTCAGAGAGCTTTCCACAGGCTGCCTAAATTACATTAAAGCACAGGATTTGTAGTTCAGTTCACCCAGAAAAATCGTATGTCTGCGTGTTTGCATATGGATGCGTGCAGCGTGTGGGAGTGATTCCCTAAATAGGAGGCGAAGTGCCTATCATGGAGAATAGACCTTAAAAGGGTTTTCTGAGCTGTAAGTGAGAAACCAAAGCCGGGAAGAAGAAAAATAAAGCAAAAAGACAACCTTGCCACTACCACCAGCAACTCAAATTAAAAAGCAATTGTGTGTGTAAGGAAAAGGAAGCTTTGGAAATACAGAGATAAATGACATTTGTTGTGAAAGCCTCCCCCACTCCTGTCCCCAAGTGATAAGGAAATGAGCTGGATGCTGAGGGAACTTCAGGTTGCATTCAGGAGACAGAAACATTTTCAGGTCAAGCTTCATTTGATGTTAGCTTGAGTTCCTCCATTAACTGGCATTGGCCAAAGGTGCCACTGTAATCACTTTCAAAACCTGTGTGTCCCCACAACTTGATGGAGACATGGACAGGTGCCCATGGGCAGGTGGCCCTTTCATGTCTTCCCCTCCAGCAAATGCTACCACCAAAATTCCAACCCACCCTCTGCTTTTTGTGCAGACCAGGTGTGCGATGGCATGTCCATCCCAAGATCCTAGCACTGCCTTCCAAGGAGCAAACCTTCAGAAGGGCTTGGAACCGCTCCTCTCCAGGAAGGCATGTGTGACCCAGGATCCTGGCAGGACTCTCCACTGTCCTCGTTCACTTTATGGAGAAGCGGGGAGCCAGGCAGTCAGGGCTGCCAACTTCTGGGCATCTGAGGGAGCTGACAGTTGTCATTCGGTGCTGATACAAGTGAGAGGTGAAAGGTGGGCTGGCAAGAGCGGTGGGTGCCTAGAACAGGCAGAAGGAAACCAACTGAAGTGGTTAAAATGCCAGAAAGAGTGTGAGAGAGTATATTTTCCTTGTCTGTGCTGGAGTTGTGGTCATTGCCTCACCTCCATTCCCACCACCCAGTGAGGCCTCAGGAATCTCTGCATGGTCCCGGATCCAGCCCAGCACTGAGAACTGAGCACTGCCTTGGAGGTGTTGAAGGGCTGGCAGGATGGGGACTGCTGCTGATTTACTTTCTCGCTGCTGTTTGGGCAAGCAGCAAGGTAGGAAAGGGGGGATGATTGAAAGGAGTGGGGAGAGAAGACGAAAGGGGGAAGAAAAGATAATAAGAAAGCCCCCACTGCCCTCTGCCATTGTGCTGTTCACTAGAAGACTCCCTACAGAATTACGCTGTCGTCTTGCAGGAAAGCATGTAATAACTGAAAATACAGTGTCAAAAGGAATTTTTCAGGCTTTGACAGCTCATAAATTACAGTTCGTTGACTTCTTCCTGTGTCTAGATTTAAATTAATAGGCAAGCAGATATATATTTCTTTTGCTCCTTTCTCCTGAGCAGTAGCAGTTGTGGAAGTGACGCGGTTTCTCGCATCTCTATCTCCCCTTTCCCTCCCTCCCTTCCTTCCTTACAGTCAGGCTTGCCCTGATGCAGACCAAACCTCGTTCTCAAACCCCAGGGTATGGCACAGCAGACCTCCCGGCACTGCCTCTCCCCAGCACACCTGTGGGCAAGCAAAGGCAAAGAAATTCACTGTTCCCTAAAGCAAATGGTCACTTTTTAAAATCGAGCCCTTTCAGAGGAGGTATTTGGGGGAAAATGGTCACAGGCAGTAAAGGTCAGAGATGCTCAAGTAAGTCAGTCATGGCTGTGGCATCCACAGTGAAAGCAAGCAAAAAAAACCAGGCCTGCCTTCTAAATAAATCAAAGTGAGATGAGATGGCCATCGATGAGCAAAGGTGCATTGCCCTTTCCATGGAAATGTAGGTGCTCACCTACAGTGAGAATAACAGTGACTATGGGAATGGATGGATGGACGGATGGATAGACAGCTGAAAGTATTGGCAAACAGACTAGACAGGAGATCCTTGCTCCAGAAGGTACTCATGCCCTTAAAGGGGTTACACTCTGTCTTCCTCGAATCTTTTGACGCAATGTTAGCCTGCATAGTAAGTCTGCTGGTCTGAGCTGAGCAGCTCCAGTATTTTGCTGCTGGGAGAAATGATCTGGGAAGATGGAAGCTTGCACACCGCTGACAGTGCTCTGGTGAACAGGGGTGCTCAGAAGTGGAGCTGTTTGGTGGTACATCAAAGCACGGTGGGGAGCTGTTATGCTGCAGAAGACCCCTCATTCTTTTGTATGGTGACGCATTCGTGAGTTTGGGGCAAGGCGACCTGAGGTCTCTCTGTGAAGTTGCTCTGCAGGTGCAAGGAGCTCAGCCTGCATCAGTGATGGCTGTGAAATTCCTAGGAGGATGTGGATTTGCAGCACGTAGGTAGTGAAATGCGTCAACTGCTTTTTGGTCCTGCAGTTTGAAAAGGTCTCATGTTGAAAAGGGGTTATTAATAGTATTAATGGTTCCTGCTACAAGTTTGTAGTCTGCAGCCGCCTAAGAAGCTAGGGCTAATACTGGGATGCGTGCTTGGCAGCTCCTGGGAAAGAGCATCCCAGGACATGACTGTTTTTTGGGAGGGCGGCAATGACTCAGAGCCGGGAGCTGAACACTTCCCTCACTTGCCATAGTAGCACAAAGAAAGGGAGTGAAAAGTACAGAGCCAGAAGGAACACGGGTCCTGACTGCCCTGACAGAGGTGTGTGAAGGGACAAGTGCGACAGTCACACGTTTGAGTCGCTTGAAAGGTCTTGGCTCTCTCCCTCCCAGCCGTGTTTTTGCGGGTGCTGAATGGCGGTCGTGTCCCTCCGAGGAGGCAGCTCCCTGTGAAGAGCTGCGGGCAGTGGGTTCAGTCACCTCTCGGCTCAGCATTCCCTGTGGGATGCCCTTTGCAGTGGGGCTTGCAGAGCTCAGAAGGCGGAAAGGGGGCTGAGGGGCTCTGGGGGGCTCAAGCTGGGCATGGGAATGGAACAGCAGGAGAGCCAGCAGCCAGTCCCAGGTGTTTGCCCTGCAGGGAGCCCTCCTGTGCAGCGGCACAGGGGCATTTCTCATTGACCAACTCCACTATGAAGTGACCACTCAGGGTGGTGGTTGCTGAGATCTCCAGGTTATCAGCTTCAGTGCAATGACTACAACGATGAAGGAGGGACAGAAACTCAATTTCAGCTCATGCAGGAGAGAAATAACCTATTTAGTGCCTAAGGTTTCTCATTCTGCAGTTACTTGAGGCCTAAACTTTGACTGTTTAGAGGGGGCTGCTGTTTGGGTGTGCTGCTGTCTTGAATGGGGAAAGTACTGAGACGAGGTGCTTAAATCTATTAGATGTGACTCAGTTCGTGAAAAACTGTTCTGAGGAAGTCACTCGTTTGCAATGCCTCATTCAAAGGGGTATGGAATACCCCTGCAATGGTGATCCTGCTAGGGAGGTGTGGGGTGGGTGGGTGTGACAAGTGTTGACATTTGCAGCTCAGGTGACAATTTGTGGGGCCGTGGATAACTATCAGTCTCGCTCAGAGTCTGACACATACCTGTATTGTCACTATTTCAACTGGAGTTGCTATAAAAAGAGTGTAAATTAGTTCCAAATAAGAGAACGAATTCTGCAACAGATTTTCCCAAACCCGCTGAAGGCCCTTTTCCGTGGCTCCCAGACCACAACAGACCACAGCAGTGTAAAACTGCTTCCAGCCCATGCCCATCACCACCAAAGAGACTACAGTGACAGCCAGCCTATGCCAGTTTGTCCTAATTTCAGCTCCTAACTGTTTTCCACCAGCTCTTGCTTCTGGCCCCTCAGTGGGACTATCTAATCTGTCCTGCCCCTACAGCCCTCTCTGCAGTACTCTGATGAATACTTGTTGCAGCTCCCAGCTTTATGATTTGCAAAACAGCATTTGGCAGAGGACACAGAGGCAGAAGTGACAGAGAAATAAGGCAACCTTTCAATCCATTTATCAAAGCCCTTGAATTTCCCATTTCAGGGAAACAATCAGAAATACGGAGCATAAAAATTGAATATGAAATCCAGGGCATTTTAAATAAATGGAAAGGTTAACAACAAAGCCAGTTCCCCTTGATGATAACAAAATAAAATCAGGCCTGAGACCTGTTGATCCTGAATGAATCTTGTTTATTAGGAAGCACTAATTGAATGTACTGATAGAAGAAAAACACAGAAATATAATGTTTATTAATGTCCTGTTTTTGCTGTCTTGGATGCTTTGTTTTGCAAAGTGCAAAAAATAATGGGTCCAATATGCTGTAGCCAAGAGAGACACATTTAATCACACTCAGTGGGTCAGTCCACATTAAGCCATGTGCTGTTGAGCTGCGTTGCCCTGGCAAAGGCACCATGAGTTGTCAAAGCTCACCTGTACAGTGCTGAAGACTGAGAGGCACGGTGAACCACCCCAGCCTCACGTGGAGATGGCAACAGGTAATGCCACAACCAGACAGGAACCTCACAGCTAAGCTTGGGAGCCCAGAAGTCATGGCCACGGATTTACTGCTGCCCATTAGACTGTCTCCTGGTTAAGGAGAAGTTTTCCTGATAGTTGCCTGGCATAATTATTTTCAGGCATAGAGATATTTAAATAATGAAGTTCAGAGGTGCGATTTTTGAGCTGAGATCTCAACTATTTAGGTGTTTACAGCACAAGTGTCACGATGATGTCTCAGCTTCAGGCTCAATGCACCAAAGAGACCTTTAAGAGGTCGTATTCTTCCATGTCTGTGAAATCTGTCAGGTTTGCTGTTTCTTAGTCTAGAAAGTTTGACGCAGTCTCTTCTAAGGAAAATGGTGCTGGACTACAGGACTATGGGTCCTATCTCCTGCTCATTAAATGTTACAGCTCCAAGCTAAAATGAGGAATGGATGGAGAAAGGCCAGATCTCTTCTGAAGAGGGAACTGGTTAACTGCAAGGCAGACAATTAGTTTCCCCCTAGGGAATGTGCAAAGCAGCCTGTAGGAATGTGGGCTATTTCAGGAATAGTTGAGTAACAAACTTTCTTGGGCTGTGCAGGAAATCTCAGGTGCTTTTAATTATTGTTTTTCTGTAATTTTGATCACTCAGAGGCAAGTGTCACCACTTTTTTTACTGTCTAGAATGTCACCACTTTTTTCACTGTCTCCAACAATGATCTTCGGGAGTGTCACAGCTACTTAGAATCACGCTTCTCTTTCTTTTCATTTGTATATCCTTCTCCTAATTTCCCTTGCTAGCCTGTGCCATTAATATATTTCCCCTCCTTGCTGCCAGTGTTGGAGGTGGTGGTGGCTGCGCTCTGTTCCTTGCGAGTGTGGATGGTGATGCCTCGAGCGTCACAACTGACCACGTCTGCCTGTGACAGCCTCGGCCAGGCAGCTGGAAAATGAAAGAGCAGAGGAGCCCATGCTCCTGCATACCCCTTGGCTTCAGGTGCTCTGGGTCAGGCCCGCAGGAGGCTGTGGGGTAGATTACTGTGCCTGTCTCGTGACTAAGCAGAGGGCTGCTGTGCCCAGGGTGCACAGTCTGACATCTCTCACCGTCATGAAATGTACTAATTGGGGTTTTGTGTGTGCATTTTTTTATTTAATGGTACTCTAGGACACTGAACCTGCATTATGATCAGAGGCTGATGAGTTAAGGATATGGGGAATTAGGCTCAGCTGGGCATCTCTGCCATGGGCTACAATAGCTTATTATAGTCTGTGCAGTATTTCCAGCAATGCTTTGAAATCGCAGAGCACCTTCTGAGTGAGGGACAGGGAACTCTTTACCATCGAGGAGGCAATGTGGGAAAGGAAGCGGGAAGCTTTTAACCCCTGTCAGTCATCTGTCTGCTTCTCACATCGAGGCCCAGAAAATCTCCCCCTCTAGCTGATGGAATGCCTTTGCCATGACATCGTCCTGACAGCTCCTCTCTCCCACCCCCACGCCCTCCCCTGCCCCCGCACTGAAACACCCGTGTTCACGGGCTTGTGAGGGTGCACTTGTGTGTGTGTGCAGTGTGTCTGTGCATTTAAACACAAGCAGTTCCACCAAAATCTGGCACCACCTCCTCAGCATCCCTGTGACACCCAAATAAAAGAAACCCCAAACAAACAACAACGCGACAACTCCCCCTCCCCAGCTTGCGTTGAGGTCCTAACCTTCATCCCTAACCTAATCCCAACCCCCTACTTTCCTTGCCCTGCATTGCAGAACAAGTTGCTTGCCTTGGCATGCAAAGTGCAAAGGAGTTTTCAGCGCTAGATTTTGTTCCACAAGGACTAGCTGTTTCTGGGACTTGGGAAGAGACAAAATATCTATCACGCAGGATGAAAGCCAATGTCTAATTCAGGAAAACTGGCAAGGAACTGGTTTGGTGTAAGGCTATCTTAAAACTGCCTTCTGCTTCTACTAGAGCACCTGGTGCTTCTGAAAGCTTGATTGAAAACAGGCTACCAAATTCAATTTCTGTTTTCTTTATCCAGTGTTGCTCTATTTCACATAATTGCACACATTTATTTCCCCTCTTAGATGTTTGTGCAACCTAATTAAGCACACATGATCTGAAAAGGGGTCTGATTCTGTTGGAGATGATGACTCTGGGGTTCACGCCCTGCAAAAGACAATGCAGCAATATCTGCGTGGCAGGGAAAAATAAAGCCACAAACATCATCTGGCATGAGATGCACAAAAGCACAGAGTTTCGTGAGGTGTGATTAAAGCAGGAAAAGGAGTACTGGAAAGAAAGAGAGCAGGAAAGTGAACAAGAAAAGAATGAATGTGATGGGGGAATGATTGCACCCCTCAGTCTTACATTTCTCTTTCAGTGCAGTGACAAGAGACGTGAAGAAGTCTGTGTCTGATGACGTGCATGTACACGGCCAGGTCAGGGAACAGCTGGTTCTTTCATTCTGCTTTCTGGTCTGCTGGTCCACTGACTCAAGGTAGGGCTCTGCAGGGCAACAGAGGGAGCTTCTGGGTCTCCCTAAATTGAGTACTCTGTTAGCTGTGCAAAACAGGTGATACCTTCTATTGAGAAGGTATTAGGAAAAAATCGAAGAAATTCTTTACTGTGAGGGTGGTGAGGCCCTGGCACAGGTTGCCCAGAGATGTTGTGGCTGCCCCACCCCTGGGGCTGTCCAAGACCAGGTTGTACAAGGCTTGGAGCAATCTGGTCTATTGGAAGCTGTCCCTGCCCAGGGACAGGGCTAGATGATCTTTAAGGCCCATTCCACCCCAAAATATTCTATTGTTCTAGCAAGCTAGAAAGCCTCCCTTCTTTCAAGAAAGTAAACAATAGGTAGGGTATTTTAAAATGTACTGATTTTCTGCGCTTTTCCTCAATTTCATAGACAGCCCCACTGGCCATTGGGATCCCTGGAGAGACAATTGAGGGCTTTTGGGGGGTTCTTGAAGGGCACTGAAGCAACACCTATGCTGTGGAGTCCAAGCACAGTTTTTTATAACCCCAGAGCCAGGCTGGGAAATATGTGAGAGCTATGGATGCGAAGATGTTCCTGTATTTACCAGGAATATTTTCAGGTGAGTTGCTCATGTGGCTCTTGTACCAAACCACCTCACCACAGGCACACGGGCAAAGGCTTCTGCCATCTTGTAAAGGCACTGGGAGGGTTTGTGCTGCTTGCAGCAACCCAGTTTCTATGGAGCACATCTGTCCCGTTGCACCGGATGAAGGCGATTTCCCTCTGTGATCTTGGAGGGTCAGAACCAATTAGCATAGTCCTTCCCACCTCCCCTGGGGGCAGGATTGGGTGTAATGTAGCCCAGGACTGATCTTGCCATGCAATATCATCGGGGGTGACACAGCTGAGCCCCTGATGAGATGTTGGCTGACATGTGTCAGGAAGGATCACGGCATGCTTCCCTAGGTGCCCAGGTGGATTGTGGGTATCACAAAGGAGGCAGGGGGCTTGTAAACATTTTCTAATATGGCATTTAAGACAAAAAAGAGTGAGCTGAGGCAGAACAAGACAAATTAATGTAGAATGACAACTGCCTTAAGGAACATCAGATGTCCAGAGAAAATCAAAAGAATTCTTCTCTCAAGACTCCAATGCAAATTTATATTTCTCTATCTGCCTAAACATACATCTGTAGGTCTGTGTGTACATGTGCATGTTAAGGAGATGGTCAGCTGGTACTCAATGGTAAAAGTTCACTGAATTAGGGAAACTATGTGAAGATGCTTAAACAGTCATTCATTACCTATTTGCTTCCTTCACGTATGGATTGAATGATTTGACTTTTATGTATACAGGTGTGAGCATGTGTAAATATTCTTTTCGCTCTCTCATCCATCTGGGACACGGAATTTTTTCAAAGGTGACTAGAATGGGCAAAGGTTAGGAAGAAAACTTGTGTATATTATGGATGTGGCATCTATCTGGAGGTGTATATAAAAGCATCAAGAGAAGAATTGAATTGTGTGATTCATGGGGCTTTGACTGCATGTCAGAGAGAGAGACTAAGGAAGGAAACTTCCACTGAATAGCTTCTTGGCTTTGAATTCCTAAATCTGAAGAACTGCTTTAAAATAAAGGATGTGGAAATACCACATTTTGAGGACCTCAGACACTATGTGACTAACATGCACAACCCTGGAACAGCTGAAACAGGCAGAGATAAGAACTGGTGAGTGTATGTGGGTTTCACATTATCAAATCCTGCTGTTCTTTTAAGTTGATTTACAAACACTGAGATGCTTACAGACTACTCAGCACTGCAGAAGCCGTCGTTGTTTAACCGAAAGGAATGTGGCACTCTCGGCATATCTGCCTGCATCAAATAATTGAGTGTTCATCCTCTTAACGAAGCCATACCTCTGAGGTGTGATTTAAATTGTGGGTTAGAATACCCACACTTTTTACAGATAATCTGGCCTTTTAGGTTGCCAAAGCCGGTGGAGAGATTGTTGTACAGTCAGGGGAACTCAGTACACTGTTCCATTTACCCTGCAGTACACACTTACCTTTGGTCAGCTGCACTGATCTCTGTTATCTAAGAAAGATCAGGGAAGCTGCTCTGAGCCAGTGCTCACTTCTTTCCAACAAGTATGAAGGGAGTTCAAGCAACTACTTTAGACTTAACTGTTAATATTCAGATGGCTAAATTTAGGGGAGACCAAGCCTGCCCATAGCACATAAAATAAACACACGTAATCCTCAGTCCCTAACTATGCCTCCACGTATCTTCTTGCTGGATCATACATATCCTAGTTATCAGACTGATAACCAACACAGCTGGAATAGCCAATACCAAAAAACCACAGGGATTTGCTTTGTGATGAGATCTACAGAGGTAAAAAAAAAAAAAGTTCAAAATATGTTTCCTAATAATGACCTAAAATTCCTGTTTGATGAAACCCATAATCTGCTTGCACATGGTGCATGATAGAAGAACAAGTCATAAGGAGTGGGGAAAACCAATTATTTTCAAAGTATCACACCATTAACACAATATATTACTGCTATCTGCAGAACAACTTTCTTAAATAAAGAACAAAAGCACTACAAAATGTGGTGATATCTGGCAAGGCACTGCAGCTCCTGAGGTTTCAAGGTATTTTAGAGAATTAATATTTTGCACATATGCAGCAGGTTTCACCTGAAGATCTCAAAGCACTTTGTAAATATATATGCATTAATTAATCTTCACAGCAGCTCTATGAAATAAGCACTGTAAATATAATTATCTTGATTTTACAGATGGTTAACTTGAGACTCAGAGCACTGAAATAACTCCCCCAAGTTCACACCATGAATCAGCAGCACCGTAGTGACTGGAATCCAGTGGTTCCACTGCCACTTCTCTTTGCTAACCCAGGTGACAAAAGTCCCTTTGCTTAGGGTAGCAATAGGCTCCACACACAGAAAAGAGCTGCTCTGGGACTTCACACTTTCTAGCTGGTAAAGCATTTCCCACCCTTCGAATAGGGGACATGATAAATGCACAGGGTGCTATTTATTATTAATACTCTCATTAGCATCTGCATCGTTACCACAGGAGGGATGTTATTGATAGGCAGTGCTGGTGAGCAGGTCAGATGCTGCCCCAGTATTGAACATGGCCAGTCCTGGTGGCTCTTTGCTGCTTAAAAGGACGATTTCCTTAATAAGCAGTTCTTAAGAAGGCACAGGCAGCAATCACGCTTGCTGCACATCTTCCATCTTCATTTAGTGTGACATTCGTGTTGTATCTTGTAAATAAACTGTGGTTGTCCCCACCGGGGAGAGGCACAGTTTGATATAATGTCAGCCAGAGCTAAAACTGAGGCAGCTGAGCTTGCTGTGAAGGGGAGGGTCTCTCAAGCGCCCACATCTGAAATCTTCAGCCTACTCTTACCTTATTAAAAAGTCAACCTGCCAGCATGTAAATGGCAGTGAACAAAAAAGGGATGACATATGGCAAACACAGGCAGCAGTCAGTGGGAACGCTTGTGTATGGAGGAGGCACTCGGGCTGTCAGTGCTGAGGGGCTTCTGCAGGGGCACCTGGTGGTCCTCTTTCTCCTTAAAGCCATGAAGGTCCTTCCCAGGGTGGGTGATGCATTTTGAAAGCATTTAAAGAGGAAATTATTTACCATTTTCATCTACATTAGATTCTTTAATATCATTTAATTTGATTTTGTTCTGTTTGGCTTTGTTCTTTACATGGAGCTCATCTCTGTGTGGTACCTTTGTTTGCGGCAATCTGTGTTTCAACAGTGTGTCTTGATTTTTGTTTTTGGTGAAAATTATATATATTTATATATTATAACATTATGTTCTAATGCCTCAGGACTTGGACAGGTATTTTTACCCAGTAAGATCCCAGATGTATCCCTTCAAAGCCGTGCTGGGTCTGGGTATCGCTCTGGGAATCCTGTAGGTTCATACTCTTTCAGATTCTTCCCAGCATATTCATGTCAAATGGTATTAGACCTTGCCAGTTTTCCCTAGTAATGGTAGCTCAACCTCCATTAGAATGTTTTAATATTCTCTTTTCTGATGTGACAGAGAACAAGGGTAAAAAGCATCCCCCAGATGCTACAAGCTACAGAGACAGTAATTTGATCTGGTGAGGGTCATCACAAAGGAGCATTTTAGGCTGACATCAAAGGCCACGGATAGTTCCCACTTCACTCCAGGAAGGCATCTCCCCTGCAGCCTAGAGACAGCTGGATGTCAGATGTTCCCCAAGGTCACTTGTGCAGGGGTCTGTGATCACCCCATCACCCTTGCCCCCATACAGACACTTGGCACATTTTTGGGGAAGTCAGTGGGGCAGAACCTGTCTGTCTACATTTACTCCTGGGCATCTAAGCCTGACTGAGGAGACACTCAGTTTTCATGTGAAGTTTAGGATATGTCCTCCTTTCTTGCAAAATCTTGGCTGAGGAAATCACTTGTGTGGGTGGCAAGCCCAGAGGACAGAGGATTGTGAGCGTCATTCAAAGCCAAATCCTGCCTTGGGTCTGCAGCATGCCGCACTCTTCACTGTGTGCAGTCCCGGGCTCTCTGTTTTCCAAAGATGTCATGCTTTCCTTTTTATTTTAATAGAGGGTTACTTTCAAATCCACTTCTCAGCTGTGCCTGCAGGGAGTTCCCAGCTGAGGCCAGTAGCAGATGTATGGAGACATCTGAAAGCAGGACATGTCCCTGAGCTCCCTCTCTCACACCACTCCTCTGGGGATGGACCTTGACTACAGGGCATCACAAACGATCCCTGAAGACAGCACTCACCAGTTTTACCCACTTGTCTTTCTGGAAGCACACAGAGGTGAGAGGGTGAAGGAGAAGAGCGAGAGAAAAGCAAGAGGAGCCTCCAAAGTCAGGTGAGCAACATCCACAAACTCTGTCTGAAGCATCACATGATTCGTTCCCTGCCATTTTTTTCCCCAGGTTTGAAAGATACCCTGAGGTAGATTGCCATATTTGCATAGATTTATTTATAAAGGGGAAGTTCTGCTACTGCGCATATGCCTGTTGATTGCCACATTGTTATAGGCACCTGGGGAGTCCATAAAGGAATCAAAGAATAATAAAAAAAAAGTATAATGTATAAAAAAAAAAATTGCAAACAGCAAAAGCCATATTGCATTTTCTGGGAAGTCCTGAAATGAGGATTTCTCAGAAAGGAGGCCCAGGAGTAAAGCTGATACAGGAGCACAGCTCTTGGTGTAACAGATAACCCCAGACCTGCATCCAAATCCAATTACCATCTTTGTTTATGAGTGTATCTGCTTGTGTGGGCCCTTCAAACTACCTCAGCATCCTTCCACTTTATTGCAAACACTGATTGTGCAGAGCAGATTGAAAAGTGAACAAGGGTAGAGAAACAGGGGAGAAAACCCACCTCATCTCCCCAAAAAGCCATGACAACTGCACCTTTTCTTAAGAGCAGAGGAATTTCCTCACTGCGAGCTGATATGCTGTTCGGGAGACATGGTGCATCCTGCTATCCCTAGAACTGGCATTGCTCACCAGCTCTTAAAAACCACTTGTTTCCGGACCTCGTGCCATATGGCACAGGTCACAGGACCTTCTGAAACCTGGTGCTCTTTGGCTCGTGGCTCTCATTTAAAAGTGGAGATGGCTTTAACTCTGGAAGGTGGAACCAGTTCACTTTTGCTTCCACCCAAGCCTCGGAGGTACCTTCCTGCTGCAGGGCTGTACAGCAGCAGTTTACAGCTCTCCTACAAAGCGTAAAGCACCACGGATTTGGGATTCTACCTTGAGCGATGGCATCTGGTAAGCTTCATCACCCTGTGCAGCCAGGACTCACTCCCAGGCTCCTCTCCCTGAAACTGCCATGCTAGCTACATCTGCCCGTTAGCTGACAGCATTTGGGGAAGTGAAAAGAGACTTCAGTGCTTTATTTTATGATTGTACAAGTTGTCAGTCTTGAGTTTCTTTGACTAACTTCTGCCCCCTCCAGGGACAAACTGTCCTGCTCAAACAACAAGAAATGCCAGTGATGCAAAACCAGCATCTAAACATCCACATGAACTCAAAAACGGCAGGACAACTCATGGAAGAAAAATCCATTGAAAACTACTGATACAAAGAATGTACCCCTGACTCAGGAAATCCCTGAGCTGCCAATTGCAGGAAGCCAGGAACGTATATCGCTCTTGCAATTTTCCCTCTGCTTTATGACTGACTACTCTAGGAGCTGGGCTATGTGTCAGAATGACTGTTGGTCAGACTGACTCTAGTTGTTCTATGTTCTTTAATTTTTTCCTGTTTTCCCTGGAAAGAGTGAATCCGTGCTGCTGGAATTCAAGACAAGACTGGTTCCCAGAATGGCACTACTGTTTATTAAGGTGGGGGGAAGAATTGGAAGAAAAGAAGGTTTTCTTTCTGGCCTTCTTCTCCCAACAGTTGCTCAAAAATTTTCGATGAAGAATACTTGCAAATAAAATGCCCAGCATTTAGAATAGACACAGGCCATCCTTCCAGCTGGAAGTGGAAACAAATAACTGGTTTTAAAGGAATTCTTTGGTTGTGTGAGAAGAAAATATCCTCTTTTACAAGTGGGTCTATTTGCAGCATGTACCTGTGAAAAAGAAAGGTTCCTGCAAGTTCTTTTGAACCATTAAATTGTCAACATGCTAATTTGGATTTGTAACAAAGTGTGCTTAAGCACCACTGACAGAAACTTCTCTTAGTGCTCACTAAACTCTACAATTCCTTTAATAAACAGATATTTCACTAGAGCTAGCTGACAACCCCCCCCAAGCTCTAGAAAAACCCTTCTTGTTTTAAAAACCCTCAAAATATTCACGAAGTTCTCGAGCACCAGCTCACAATGACTTTTTTTAGGTTCTCAGGGATGCTACCAAAACCAGGGAACTAGGCCTTTCACTTCTCTAGCCCCACACTCCAGCCCTGATTGATTACAAAAAGCTGAAAAGCAGCTATTGCAGAGAGAAAGGTGGTTTAACTCAGGAAGGTGAGTTGAAAGATGAGCAGATAGAGCTCGAGGTGGTGGGACTGATGTTGGATCAGGGAACTGCACAGATGAAACCTGACTTTTGAAGTCAATAACTAGGTACAGCCTTAGCACTGTAGACAATTACTAAGATAAGATGCAGTTTTACCAATTGTACATCTGTATGTCAAGCAGAACAAATGAAATCCTTGACAGTCTCTTATAGGATACCAATCCAATTTAAAGTGCATGGTACAGGGATGAGAGCAATAGACAGAGGTTAAGATAAATCTTGCTGTTTTGCTGTACTTTCCCAGATAATTTATTCAGTCTTTTTATTTATTATTTCATAGTATGGAAATTTCTGTGCATGCTCCTTCCATAATAAATTTGGGCAAGCATTGCCATGAGAATGGGGATTGACAGATAGGTTCTGCCTTGTGTGATGATTTTTTTGTTTTTTTTTTACTCTAAGGTACAACATACAGTTCACTAGTAGTCCAAAGCTTTGCTAATTTGATATTAATCCATACTAATTTGATATTAATTTACACTGAGGATATACTCCCTTGAAAGATGCAATTTTTAGAGCAAAAGTTTAACGTCACTGCACAGGCTCACAGCACAGATAAGGTCCATGGCTGAAATGCATGGCAATATTAGAGACAATGAGTTTGTTTCAATGCTTTTTTAGTTTCAAACTTTGTTTTTCTGCTGACTTCAAGCAGAGAGAGCTGGGAAAAAAACTGCCAGGCTTAGTATCAATAAAATCACTACAGATTTCATGTGGGAGAAAGTTGTTTCCTGGCTCTGAGTTTACTGTAACACAAGATATGGTCTAAAAGCAATACCCTAACTGCTAGCCATCACTCCAAGGTCTTCATTAGACACAAACTTCGACAGTGCTGTCAAAACCTTAAATTAATCTGCTGGGCTCATGACTCCACTGGTGTAAAGTAACATTATTTTTTGAAATCTGTAGCTCTGCACCACTACAGAAATGGCTATGGTGTGTAAGAGCTGCTGTGCTCTACCCCAAAGGAACAGTATTTAAAGGGCAGCTAGGTGTTATTTTGTATTTTTGCCTCCTATGACCGTTATGTACATCTGTTTCACAGTGTCATTTTCTACTTGTGTTTCATTAGTGCTTTGAAAAAAACCTCTGTAACTTTTCTTTTCCCTGTTCTCTTTGGGAAAAAGTTAAAAGTCCAAAATATTTCAATAGGAATACATGACTGCCTTCCACTTGGATGAAAAACAAGTCCTGTTTAGCTTCATCCAGATGAAAGAACTTTTCCTTTGGAATCCACTCCCCCCTCAACAACCATTAAGTGTCACTGTCGTGGAAATCTGAACGGATGCAAAGGGAGACTGGAACAATCAACTCAAAATCAGCCACCCTGCACCAGCTGTGGTCATTGGTGAGACACCAAAGCCTCCTTCTAGCATCTTCCTCAAGGAGCTGCACTAAGCAAAGGTAAGGGGATAGACCCTGCTGATTGCAACCATCAGCTGTGGGTTGGAAGCAGTTGTCCCAAGTGCCCAATGCTGGAACCTCACTTTAATGTTTAATTCCGTGTTTAATTTTTAAAATTTGATTTGATCATTATCATAAACATTAAACAATATTTCCTGTTTAAATATGAATAGGCTGCATTATTTGATTGAAATGAGTGTTCAGATGGCTAATGCGTTTTATTATGGCCATAGAATTTTACTGTTATTTCCCCTCCAGCTGCTGCTGTTCCAGGGAACTCAAAGGGATTCAGTTTTCAATAAGATGGGCTCTATCGGATGGCATGGTGTGGTACACAAGCTTGCCAAGAAGAGTCTTTCCCAGCCCGGGGATACTGCTCCTGGTAGTTTTATAACACTGATGAGTGGCTGTTATGGTTCAATGTCCATACAGGGACCTCTGAAAGGCTCCTCACAGCCTATCTCCCCCCTACCTCACATCCCTAATTTGCTTTCGGAATGCCAGCTCCCATCTTTGGTTATCCTATGATAACATCCTCTATCAGCCAGTAATTGAATTTTGCAGACAAGTGTCTCATTGGTTTCTCCCATGCTGGCCCTTTAGGCATGGTAGGAGCTCCTTAAAAAGAACTGCAATCCCATCTCAGGATGTTCCCTGAAATTTCTCCAAAACTGGTGCCCCTTGCTATGATGCTCATATATGACTTTGACAGTGCTGTGACTATGTGTGTGTTGAAACCACTTCTCTTGCTATGAAACTTTTATTTTTCTCAGCTGTTTTCTGGTTTTGTTTCTTCTTCTCCTTTACCAATCTTGCATTGTAAAGAGAGCTTGTAAATACTCATTGGGGTTGAGTGTGGTTCTATCTGGTCTTTGTAAAATGTTCCCACAACAAGCATTTCTCAGCACTATCTTAATTAGGGTGAGGTGGGAAACAAGAATTCCATTTAGCAGAAAATGTCAAGTTTTCATACGTAATTTTTGTTCCGCACCAATGACCTTTAAAATATGGTTGGACCGACATCATCACTCTTCTCCCTTGAACACCCATGAGCGCAGGCATTGGGATATCCCAGCAGCACAGGTGACCCAGGCCATCAGAGTAGGGATTACACATTGGAGCACTTGCTACTGCACAAAGTCCATCCTGGAACTCAGAAACCTGTCCTATAAAAAATTTACTGAATCCTCTATTTTTGTCTCCAAAGTCTGAATCATGAAAAATTAGCATTTTTGCTTGAAAAATTACCTCAGTCAGTGCTAATTATCATGTGGATAATAAGTATTTAAGAAAGTTGCTTTCTAGCACAATGCCTCACTACATCCAGGCCAAATGTTGCTGGCAAAGCACAGTGGGTAATGGAACTGGAAATTGGTAACAGTTCTCTTTGATTAAGAAAAGAAGCATTTACAACTTTGTTAAGATAAAGGTTTAGTCCAGTTAAATCTTCAGAACCATTATAGTGAGGAAACAAGCCCTTACTACAAAATCATTATGAAACTCCTCCAGAAGAGATGAGGAGTGGTAGGGTTGCAAAATTCTAAACATTCACAGATGGGAAAAAAGCTAGTTATGGGTCTTCAAATCCAACATTTCTGTTGAAAGGAATTTCTCCAACATGGAGGGAAGTAGCTATCAAGGAAGGTATTCTTCTCTGACTATTGTCATCTAGGAATTTACTTAAGATAAGCTGGCCAAACTCTACAGGAAATGTGGGTAGATACAAGTGAACGTCCATAAAGTGATTCATCCTCACCTGTTTTAGAAGTGAATGAATGACTGTATTGGAAAACCTCTTTTCTTCTTTATTGATTGCTGAAGCATCTCAGATGAGATTCTCACCTGAGAATAACCACCTAAACTTCGTAAGACAGAAGGTATTGGAGATGAATATACTCTGCCCTCAAATGTCTTGCCCCAAGTATTATAGCAGGAATAAGACTAGAATTCTGCTTTTCTTATTTCCAGACCTGTTTCTGCTGTCTGACAAATGGTGACCTCTGCAGTGGCAATACTGAGAAAAATCTATAATCCATAATATTTCCAATCATGTATTTTGCAGTATATTCTCTTCAATACCATCACCATTTCTGATTGCTTTGAGGTCTTGTAAAATGTATGTATTTTGGTACATCTGAATTTGTTTCATTCAAAGACAGAAACAGATTCAAAGTATGCAGAATGAAGGCAGTGCTGTCAGACAACACTGTGGAGATGACTTACAGTAATCAAAAATGAAAAAGGCTCCTTAGTTTATGTGGGTCTCTGACAATATGTCACATCTCCCCACTGAATATTAAAAAATATATTGCCTATCCTCATTTTAAGTGGTCTAAATAACAAGTTACGTCTCCTCCCTTTGGGGCCCCAATCCACAATCTGAGAAAATTCACAAAGAGGACTTTTTCATTGAGATTTTTATACATTTTATAAATATTGTTGGACCTCATGATCTTAAAGGTTTGTTCCAAAATGATTCTGTGATTCTATACAATTGCCCTTTACTTGAATTTTTCACAAAAATAGGGTTTCTCCTACTTCCTTGGAGAGTTTAATTACAGACCTCTAAATTGTCTTATTGCAGAAACTCAAGTGCACACACGTGTGTTTGCCAGCCATGAGAACCACACACGTCCTTATGCAACAGAAGATGCTTGCAGCAAAAAGGACATATCCTGCTGAGTCTCTGAAGGTGCTAGATGCTATTAATAAATAGATATGATCTATCACACAAGGGCAGATACCAGGAAACTCAGAGCTGTGACCCTCTAAAGGTTTAAAGTGGGTATCCACCCAGGAAACTGTGTGCTCCTTCAGCAATGTGTGATCTCTGTAATAGTTGCTTCAGCACTGAGATGGATTCCTTGCTGCCACGGGCTGAACCAGAGAAAATCACTGCAAGTCCTCTCCAGCAGCAAGACAGAGTGTGTAGCCCACACGATTGTGCTGTTCCTGCCTTCTATACAGATATTTACAATATGCACTTACATGGTGCTCCACATCGACAAAACCAGGCCTTAATTGTATTTGATAATCAAATCTGCTTCTCCACTCAGGTATTGTACAGCTGGCAATTCAGAATGAATATAACAAATAGGTTCAATTTTTTTTTTTTTAGTGCTCTCCTTGATTTTCCCCTAAACCCAGTGCAAAATACAGCAGGTATAAATGATCCAGGAGGCATTCCCAGAGCCAAGATGTTTATATTAATAAAAAATACTGGAAATGGGATTATGTTAATGGAAATCAGTCCCACTTGCATTCTGAAAATATCTTCTGCTCCATCTTATGAGTAATATTTGAAAAAGAACTGCTTTCTCTCTCCAGCTTTCTCTCTCCCTCCTCCCTCCTCTCTCCCTGTGTCTATTACTAGGATTTTAATAGAAAGACATTCAAATTGTAACACTCAGCAGCCCATGAGAATCAATTATTATTTTTTTTTCAGTTGCTGGTTACCATATTATTTTGTATAATTGTTGATGTCTGTCATCTATATTATCTCACCCAAAAAAGCAATCTCTCTCTCACTTACACACACACACACACACACACACACACGGGGGGAAAAAAAAAAAAAGTCTAAACCCCCTTCACAAATCAGACACAACCTTGAGGGAAGGAAAACACAAAACAAAAGAGAAACTAATAATAATAATAATAATAATAATGATAATTGTAAAAAAAGAGAACAGCCCATCTAGCTTGTTCATCTGCCCAGTAAGTGCATGTGTGTGGTGGATCAGATAGGCTTGATAGCAGGTGATGGGGGTCGGGGCTTTGCACACACTCTGAAAGGGTTTTGATGGTTGCAATTACTCGCCCACGCTTTGACATAGCACACAATGAAAGACTACAATTAGACAACTATTATTCCTAACTGCTGATACCAATGATGTCCATACAAAGGCAGCTCACTTTGTCATTGCATTATTCACACTCGAGGTACATTTGTGTATGTGAGTTTGTGAAGGGTGCCCGTTGGTGTTTGTATTTGTGGCATTGTATAAATTATCTGGATTTATGCACGGTCTCTGTAAATCTCTGCTTGAGCACACAGCCATGCAGATCCCTTTTCTGCCCCTATCTGCAGACTTGCTCTCATGGAGATGCAGCACTTCCCCTGGTCTGCACTCAGAGCCCACAGAAGGACTTACACTGACATTTCTGGGTTTTGGATGAAGCTCTGGACGCACATGTGGGAGACAGGGATGCAATTTTTGCCCTTAGCTTGTGTCTTTTCGTCTCTCTGGTTCTTTGCTCTACATTTCGCCTGCATTACTGTGTGCTAAGCAGTGGCTTCTGGATGTGATCTTGTTGCAAAGAGGTTTACTTTGCTGCAGAAGATTAAGACAGAAAATTTCTAAAGTGATTTGAAAATGGTAACTCTTACCTCTGCTCAGCAGACACAGCCCAGTGCTGTTGGTGAATGCTTTAAACTGGGAGTGTGGGGACCTTCTGCTTTAGTCAGAGCACTCTGGCCATGGTGTGCCACTGGAGATTTTGGGATATAACTAAATGTGGGGAGTTATTCTGGAATCATCAGTTTCTAAGAACTAATATTAATAATGCTTAATAAGAGAAAGTGATTGTTAGCAAGAATATCCAAAGTCGATTAATCTAATTTGGGCTACAGTAGTCTGACTGCAAAAAAAGCAACTAGACAGGGAATTAATTAAGAAAAGCTATTCTTTGCTAAATGTACACTATACCCTAATCTGAACGAACGTATCTGTGTAGAGAGCCCTTTCGAGAGCCCTTTCGATTTATTTTATCCTCTGGTAAGGGGAATTCTAGTCAAATGTTGCCAAAAGGAGTTAAATCACCAATGGGACAAGGCTCTGTGCTCTGTGCAGGAGTAGAGCTGCAGGATATGCCGTGGCCAGGTTTAGCCCTTGCTCTTGCCTGAGCTGTGTGCATAGCAGTTCTCACTGCAGATACCAGCAAGATGATCACTGCGTGAGTAATACATTGTTAGATTTATACTGACTAACTTAGGTCATGTGAAATCCCTAAGCTAAAGCAAGTTAGCCACAATTTTACAATCAATCATGTTTTTAATTGATTTACTGCTGCATCATCAGGATGAAAACATCCATTGAGCCCTGCAACACACTCATATCTCCTGACAGTAAACATTTATTCATGGAGGTTCTTGGACTGCACTGAGAATTCCTCCCAGGAAAGTCAGTCACAGTGAAATGAAATGCAAGTGTACCCATTAATGGCCAAATCATAAGGCACAAAATAATAAAAAACAAGAGTAATAAACCTCTCCAGGGAATGGCATCATTGTTAACGAAGCACATAATCAATAGATCATTGTTTGAAAGTGGTGCTTGTTCCTTGACTGCTTAGATGGAGACTTGAGTAACAGCAGCATCCTGAAAAAGGTATCTTGAAACTAGATGCTCTGTGAGAATTGTTTGGGAATCATGAAGTCTAGGAAATTTGGGAGGTCTTTTGCTGATGGCAGACATTTGCAAATCTACAGATTTTGTCTCTTCAGAAAGGCAGCGCCCAACTTTTTCTAGCCCCTAAATTCCAGGTTGGGATTTGCCATCGGGAAATAGCAATTTTGGTACCTAAAGCGATGAAGCTGCAAGAGACTGAGACCCCAGGAAGGTGCTCCGGTGATCCTCCCGTGTGTATATCTGTGCTTCCATCAGTCCTTGCTGTGGTTAGGAGACTGACCAGGGAAAAGCAGGAAAAGCAGCAAGTAGGGAGTCATGGCCAGGGTGGTGCAAGAAATTGCAGCAGCTCATGCCACTCTCTCCCAGAGCTGAGGATCTCTCAGCCAGGGGTTTCTCCTCTCACAGGAAGAGAAGGGACAAGAAGGATCACGAGTGAAACACCAGCACCATCTTTCCCTTTGTCTGCTTCCGTTTCTAGCCTCCTTCCTTCGGGGCTGCTTCACCCAGGGAGCCAGCTGTGGAGGTTTCCTAACACGAGTGCCTTTGGCCTGAGTCAAGGCAGTTCCTTGTTGTGAGTCTCCGGGGCTTGCTTTGGGGAAGCTGGAGTTGCTAACAGCACGCCTGGCTTTCCCAGCTTTCGGAATGGCTGCATCAGGTAGCAGGTCTCAGACCTTGTCACTGTTTGTACATGTCAAGTGGGGAGCAAAGGGAGACCACGCATCAGAGTTCAGGGCCGGGGAGATGTGCTTTGCCTCCTGCCCCCTCGTAAACTGTCCAGGCTGCCCTCGTCTCCCCAGCGGGGTTTCCAGCTGCAGACATCTCCGAGACCCGACAGAGTGGTGACAGCCCTGCTGCTGGGCCCGTGGGCGCACAGCAGAGCGGGCAGGGGGTTTGCAGGGGCTTTTTTTTCCAGAAGGAGAGAATGCAAATAGGGCATGCTATTTGCCAGAATGCTGGGGGTGCTTGCTTTGGCGAAGCATTTGGCGCCCCACAGGGTAGCAACCCACACCACTTCCTACTTCCTACTACCTGGTCCTGCTTCCTACACTGGGCGTTTTGCAGCAGCTCCCTGGTTTTACACTGCTGAGCTCTGTAAAAAGCCTGTCTATCCAACCAAAAAGTGATGCACCATGTTTTCAGTGCTGCTGTCTAACTGCATGTGAAACTGTTGCTGTGAGTGCCTGATCCATAAGAAGGAAGCTTTCCAGCTAAAATTCCCAGCACTCAAGAAATGAGCCTGTGCTGGGTGGAACTTCACTGGCAAAAACGTTCATCCTAAGCACACAGATCCCAGCTTGGATTCACATCTGGGAGCCACATGTCAGCAAGGGCACTCCCTTCTCAAGCTGACTGTTCAGGACATATGTTTTCCTGCCTTGGGGAACCCTTTTGGCTTTCCAGGACCTCAGCACAGAAGCCTTGCACAGAAGAAAAGGAACTCCCACAGCAGATTGTACCTTGGACCTTGAGCAGCTTATGGGCATCACAGTCTGTACCCCAGCATTACACACATTCTTTTAGAGATTATGTCCCAGAACTCAAAGCAGGTTAGTCTTAAATACAAGAGCAGCTCCATTGGCTTTGGTGAGATGGCACAGGATTTAAACTATGCATGTGTTTAAGCACCTGGCATATGAGCCTTTCTCTCTAGTGCACTTCTCTCTCCCCTGGGCTTAATTTCAACTCCTTCCACTTTATAGTCTGTGGCCTCTGCTGTAAATTCAGAGAGCCAGGGAACTAATTTTTAAAAAATATTTTCTGCTTGAAATATTGCAAGTAAAGAGCAGATGAGAATATATATCAGTTAAATGCTTTTTTAAAGGCATGTATGACATGACACGACACGACACTGGATTTTAAAATGAAGTACAGTAACGAGGAACCCCCAGTTGGAATTTCCTAAAATATGACTTTCCTCCTCTGGAACCACTTTTAATTTTAAGTGCTGACTTTCCTGACCCAGAATAAAGTTACAGGCAATGTTTGCTAGCCAGCATAGAAGGGAATTGCTCCCTTATTGCATTCCAAGCATTCAAGCCACTGAAAATCAATATAACGAAGTAGGAAAGAAAGAATAAGAGCATACCCCTCCTCTCCCCCCTCCACACTCACCGACAGACACATCCATAGAGCTGTCTCTCTCCTCCCCACTATGACAGGTAGTGGCCCTCTCTAACCTCAGAGGCTGGCAGTGAAGAAAGATGAAGTTTGTCACATTGTTCCTGAGCAGTAAGTTGTACAGCTAGGTCACCTCCAATTTTTAGCTAGTCAGTCAAGGCTACCTTTGCACGAGCAGTGCGCAGCTGCCATTCCCCAACAAATAGTGAAATGATGAGCCCATGTCACGGTGGAGGACACCATCTAAACTCCTGGTATCCCCTTCAGCTCGGTAACATGATGGGAGATGACAGGGACATGAGGTGGGGCTGATGCGAGGCAGGAATCTCCAAAACAGGTCTCCTTGTGGAGGCAGCGAGGGGCTGACCTCTGGGCATTTCAGAGACACAGGGAGCTGTGAGGAGGTGGAAGGCCACGTCTGAAAACTGCTACTTCAGGGCTGGAGGAAAGAAGCTGATCACTACTTGACACCAGAGCCTGAAGGCAGACAAGATGCTCGGGGAGCAGCAGTGATCCAGAAGGCATCTTCCTGACGTCTTGTTTTCTTAGTGCACTTTGGTGCCAAGGTGGGAGGAAGAGGAGAAAAAGGAAGGAAGGAGGAATGACTCACTTGTCAATTCTGCATCAATTGCTAAAGTTTCTGCAGAAAGGCTGCACTGCTCTTAAAAGAGGTTGGATCTTTGTTAACTAGGATCCTTTTGATTTCTGTGTGGGGTGCAGGCTTGTTTGTGGCAGAAACACACCATTCTGTCTGACACTTCGTGTTTTGTCTGAATTCTGCTCTTTCAACACCAAAGCAGAGGTCCAGTGCAAAAATGATACTCCCTCCTGTCTCCCCATGGCACGGTCTGACTGGGTGCTGTGCTCTTTAAGTAAGATTTTGTTTGCTGGTGGGAGCCTGAAAGTGCTTTTGACCCTGGAGGCATGCAGGGCAGGTGTCTTGTGAACCACAGGGTTAGCAACAGTCACCAAGTGCTGAAATCTGTCACCTGTGCGAAGATAATGTAAGTGGCTTTGCCATCTCAGGCGTTTTTGTGCCACAAAGGACTTTTCTCCCCTGGTAATAAAGATAATGTAGAAGAAAAAGACAGACCCCTGATTATCTGGCGCTGTGAACTGAAGGCTGACCAAAGATGAAACCTCTGCATGATCGGCAAACCGATCCTTCTACCGAGCATCTCCAATCTGTTCTTAAAACACATCCCAGGATGTATCTCTAAAAGTCACAGTCCCTGCGAGTCCTCAGAGGCCATACCTTGCCTGCAGCCTGACAACTTTATCACCTCCCTCCCTCCTGCTCCCTTTGACTTGTCTTTTGGTGCATGGGGTATTCAGGGTGATGGCTAGTGCCAGTGTCAATGGGAATAACACTTGGAGGCTGCTGGAAGGAATCAAGGCCTCTGTCTTCCCAGGCCATCACTACTTTGCAAGCTCTGGCTCTCACCTTTAATGTGGAGTCAGCTTTCTTGGCACATGGAGGATTCACCCTGTGGGATATTTCACTGACTTTTCTCTTCACCTTGACTCAGACATGCACAATAGAAATAGCAGCTGTGGACTCCCATGGTTTCAGACCCTGCCCTGTTTCAATTAGAGAGGCACGCGGGTTTGCAGAGGAGGTTTTCAAGAAGGACGTGTGGGTTTCCTTTTGGGTCTTAGCACAGAGGAAAAACGAGTTGCACTGAGCTGCCTGTTTCTCCTGAGTGCCTCCAAGCAGCAGCAGTCAGTGTCCTGCTACCCTCCTCGTCTGAAGGGGAGGAGCACAGAGTGTGCTCGAAGTGCATCCCTGCCCCTTCACACTGGTCATACTGACACAGTTCACCTGGTTCCAGTTTTGGGCCTCTAGTGACAAGAAAGACATCGAGGGGCTGGAGCGTGTCCTGCTGGGGAAGGGTCTGGAGCACAAGTCTGATGAGGAGCAGCCAAAGGAGCTGAGGGGGCTCAGCCTGGAGAAAAGGAGGCTCAGGGAGGACCTGATCACTCTCTACAACTCCCTGAAAGGAGGGTGCAGACAGGTGGGGGTCAGTCTCTTCTCCCAAGTAACAAGTGACTGGGCAAGAAGAAATCAGGCTCAAGCTGCACCAGGGGAGGTTTAAATTGTATATTAGGAAAAATTCCTCACTGAAAGGGTGGTCAGGCACTGGAACAGGCTCCCCAGGGCAGTGGTGGAATCATCATCCCTAGAAGTGTTCAAAAGGTGTGTGGATGTGGCACTTAAGGGACATGGTTTAGTGGTGAACATGGTGGTGCTGGGTTAATGGTTGGGCTCAGTGGTCTTAGAGACCTCTTCCAACCTTAATGATTCCGTGACTCTATACAAGAGTTACTCACAAAGTCCTGTTCTCCCAGCAGAAAGACATGAGGATAACACCAAGGGTGAAGGGCACTGCTGAGAGGAAGAGAGCTTGGAGGTGCAGAGTGTTTCTCACCTGCATGTCACCCTACCCAGGCAGCTGTGGGTGACTCGGTGCAGGCAGGAGCGTGGCTGTTGTGGTGACAAGGTAACCTCTGCGGACAGCTTAGTCCTGGGGAGCAAGTGACCCTACGGCAGTGGAAGGCAATCTCCCAAGGCTGCAGGAAAGTAACATCTCCCAGTTATCCTTTCCCAGCCCGGGTACATCAGGCCTGCTGGTGTGGAACTAAGCAAAACCTGATTTGGTCCCCAAGAACCTCCTACTGCTGCAGGAGATGGGAAATAGGTGGGAGAGCAGAAGGTGATGCCTGACAACTGAGCACCCCTTGATGGGCATGCTCACACCTGGAATGCTCAGCTTTAGGGTATCCTTGGGTCCTGGATGGTCTCTCAGAAGCACCCAGCACAATCAGAGAAGCCCACCGTTACCTAAAGAATGAAACCACCTCCACAGCTTTTCAGAGGTGCTCTCGTTATCGAACAAGACCTGAACAACCCTGGCCCTGCTCCTCCATCTCCCTCACTCACCTGGGGGTAAAGAGGATAGATGATCTTCAATGTTAAGCACCATCCTTTCCCAGGAGAGGGGGGAAGAAAAGGAGACTCTAACTACAAAGATGGGGAGCAAGGGTAAACTCAGAAATAGTTTGAAAAATAGAGAGAATTAGTTTTACATTCAGTTATTCTTTTTGTCTTTGAAGAATTCATATGAAACTGTTCTAAAAAGAGTCAAGCTAACATCTTGCCTGAGACACTCACCTCTTGGCCCTGGGGAAAGGCTGCGTGCTCTGCAGCCTCCCACGAGGAACATAACTGGCTACAAGGAGTAGTGCCTGCTAGAGGGTTGCGACAATGATAGGGCTTAGAAACCCATCAGGATTTTTACAGCAATCTCAAGCTGTTTGAGGCCTTGCCCTCTGCTGTCATGTGCACACTTGAGATTTTTTTTCTTTCTTGTTCAATAAATCCCCGGTTTTCTAGACCTCAGGAGTGTACCAAAGTTTGAAAGTGACCCAAGTTCAAGCTAAAGGCTCAGCAGGAGACAAATAAAGGAACCTAAACTCTATTATTAAATGAGTAAAACCTCACGACGTCTTTAGGTCTGACTTATATTTTCTGAGTCCTTGAAATTGCTAATAAACACCAAGAAAATGTCTGGAGCTTTGATCCTCTGGTAATATTTGGGAACATATTCAGAAGTATCCTTGTATATTTGAAGACTTTAGAAAACTCTCCACCTTTTCAAGTTTGGGCAGCTCGTATACAGGAAAGGTTTTGCAAAGTCAGGCTGTATTCGGTTTGAGTAGCAAGGTTTTGGTAGTGGGGGGAGCTGCAGGGCTACTTTCTCTGATAAGGTACCAGCAGCTCCCCTATATCTCATAGAACCAATGCCAGCTCTTGTGACCCCGCACTGGAATGGCCTGTTCCTGAAGGACTGACCCATGGAAGGGACCCACACTGGAACAGTTCATGTAGGACTGTCTCCCCTGGGAGTGACCACATGGGAGTGACCCCAACCTGGAGCAGGGGAAGAGTGGGAGGAGTTCAAGCCCCGTGGAGGAAGGACCAGCAGAGACAACTTGTGAGGAGCTGGCCAGAGCCAGAAATAGGGAGTGAAGTTAAGCCCAGGAAGAAAGGAGGAGTGGGGTGAGGTTGTTTTAAGATTTGGTTTTCATTTAGCATTACCTTCTTCTGATTTGGTTGGTAATAAATCAAATAAATTTCCCTGAGTTTAGTCTGTTCTGCCTGTGTTGGTAATTGGTGACTGATCTCCCCTGTCCTTATTCGACCCAGGAGCCTGTTGTGGTGTTTTTTCTCTCCCTTGCACAGCTGAGGGCTGGAGTGATAGAGTGGCTTGGTTAGCACCTGGTGTCCAGCCAGGGTCAAACCCCAGCACAGGCTTTTACCTGCATGTATTGTTTTTCACATCTTTAATATGGAATCAGCAAGGAGGAGAAACAGAGGGGTCTCAGGCAGAAAGCTAGCATTGAAGTAAGAGTAGTTTCCCCCAAGGCACAGCTCTCCTTATTGTTATTATTTCAGCTGCTGAACAGTGATTAAAAAAAAAAAAAATTCTTCCTCATAGCCTTCAACACAGCTTTACCTTACAATCCATTTTTTGAAATGGCCTAAATAAAATGCATAGTCATGGTCATGCATAACCTTGACCTACAGATATTCAAAATATAGCTCCTACTCAGAATTTGCTCCCTGAAGGGTAGGATAAATTTAACCAAACAGTCCTCCTGACTGAATCTCAGCACGGACCGGCACCCGTTTCACTAAAGATATCATAAGGACCGTGTTGCAAAATAAGCATGGCCAAATGTGAACTCTGAAAGTCCATGAAATGACTTTCAGCTTGTAGAAATATTTTGCTCATATTAATTACACTTTAGATCACCTGGCTTAAATAGGAATAGGAAAACTACTTCAAAACTGACTTTGAAGTTTGCCTGCTGTGAGCAGGAGGCCAGACTGCATGTTCTACAGACCTCCATTCCAACCAAAATGACACAATTTCATGAAAACGCTACAAAGCTGTTGAAACACGGAAAGTCAATTGATGAGACACTGGGATTTTACAACCGCAGGCCACATTATTCCTCCAAACCGAGGAATAAGGAGGAATAAGAGGATGAGTGCCACAGTCCAGCCTCACTGTTGGCCATCCCCATCCTTCAAACGCCATCCAGTGCCCCCAAGACGAGCCTGGGGATGCAAGCTGTGTCTGCTGAACAATTGCACCACTTTCAGAGGAGGTAAAAGCATGAGGTGCTTGAAGGTGTCTCTGTCTGAGCAGATTTGCATGGCCAGGTCTATCAGCAATTGCTGTCTCTGGCATGCCTGGGTAGTCAGATGCTCTTCAAAGACTTGTGGTGGGCAGTTTTAGCCATGCATCTTTTCATCTTTTATGGCTACACTCCTTATGTTGGAGCCGTTAGCAATATCTCTAAACTCCCTTTCAATCATGTTTTACGGTGCCTGTTCGGAGCATTGAGGTACCTTTTATGGTTGAGATGACACTTTCATTATAAGCTGCTGTTTTCAGTGGTTTATAACTTTCCCCCAAAATTACCTTTGAGGGTTGAAATTTTCTTACTCTTTCTTATTAACAGGCCAGCAGTGAATTTATTTAGAAAGTTGGAGGATAATCTCCACAGCTCTTTTGGAGCTATCAGAACTTCAGGGGGAAAAAAAAAAAACCACAACAAAACAACCAAACCAAAACTATTTTTGTTCATTAAAAAGAGAAAGTAGGCATACACTTCGAACATTCTGTAACTCAAAAAAATGTGGTGACCACGGGGTCCATGAGACACCTCTTCATCATCATTAAATTTAGGCAATGAAAAAAATTAAAGACAATGAGAAATTGTAAACCACTCAGATACAGTGCAAGCCTAATAGTAAGAGAGGGAAAATGTAGTTATGTTTATTGGAGGTTGAAGGACCTTTTTTGCTGGCTTCAGCACTTTGATTTTCCTGAGCTTTGTGCAGTGGACCCTTACTAGAGCATCAATAAATGCCTTTTGAATTCACAAGCCAAACAGTCTTATCCATACAACAAATATATAAGAAATGCAACTAAGGTGTTTATCCACTGCTCTGAAGGTATTTGCTCACTTTTCAGTACATGTGTGTTCCAGATGGTCCTTGATAATGCTTATTGATGCCAATTATTTTCAGACTTTATTTTGGCTGAGGAACAGGAGTCACAGTCTGGGCATATGCTGCTTCCAATTGTGTCTGCTTTTCTTTTCAGGGAAAGAAAATGAGTATTGCCTTCTTTCCTTCTCAAGGTTTAAATCTGTTCTGGGATGTATTTGCTTGTTTGTGTGACAGAGGCTTTCATTTGGAGACCTGAACAACATCAGCATGAGGCTGCTGGGGGAGATGGACACCTGCTTTGATGTAAAGTGAAATAATCTTCACAACAAACAGGTAGATATTAAGGCTGCTGCAAATCTACCTGGGCTTCTTTTAGGTATATTTCAAGAGGAAAATAAATACGAAGACAGATTTGGTTTAGATTATTCTCCATGGATCTGCTCCAATGTTGGTTCCAGCCAGTGGGTCCCTTTCCATTGGCATTAATGGCTTTCCAATCAGGCTCCAGGGTCTTATTTTATGTTCAATGACCCAGTAGTTCATCACGAGGTTTCAGCAATTTTAAAGTAACTGGTGTTAGATATAAATGGTTCACTTTCCTCATAAATTTTTCCAAAGCAGCTCCACCTACAGGATCCCCCAAATTAGTGACAGTTAAGCAACTTCTGCAAAAAGGGCTATGAAACCTTGCTTGAAATTTTTAAATTTGAATTACCCTTCTGTTAGGATTCCCCTGTGCATATTAACCTGTGCAGGACTGTCTTAAACATTATCTCCTTCAGACTTGTAATGGTCTCTCTCTCATATGGCTAAACACAGAAATCACCGCTTTGAGTCCAAAATTCTAATTCAGGGAACTCTTAACAATACCCCTTTTGAGCAAAGAACTTAACCACCTTATTTTAATTTGCAAAGCAAGGAAACCTGAACAAACTCTCAAGGAAGCACTCAGTTAAACATTAGGTAGTGCTGAATGGTCTCAGCATGCCTGATCCCAACTGAATGAAGCAAAAACCTTTGCCCCCTCATCAGAGGTCACAAAGAAGATGATGTTTTCTCCTTAAAAGGTGAGTTACTTCATCCTGCAGTATGATATGCTGTATTTAGCACTGCATTTTAAGCTGCATTGAGCTCAAATGAATATAAATACCCAATGGTCATTCTCTTTATTAAACTGGAGATACACAAAGGACTAATAATCTGGTTGTCTTGTTGTTCAGTCTAATTATAGCAGGGAGTGTGAGGAATCCCATGTGGCTCCTAACTTTGGATGAAAACAATTAGTCTGCAGCTTTCCTTTTTTGGCTTTTATTATTATCATTATTTCAATTAATAAACTTCGTCTTCCACTGCCACAGTCTACTAAAGTACGTGCTGCAGACCAGAAGAGAAAGGGAAAATGAGATATTCTCCTTTTTCACATGATTTCTGCCTTGCTTTTTGGATTAAATTTGTTTTGTATATCAGGGCAGTGTGCTCAAGAGCTGGATCCCAGAGAAGGATATTAGAACAAAATGCTCAAAAATATTTTTGTTAATGGAGGCTGCTGTCAACATTTCTCAAGAATAGGCCAAGCACAAACCTTGAAGAGGGGCCCTAGGGAATGATTTATAGTACGGACTGATACAGTAAATGCAATTTGTTTTAATTAAAGTGATGGCTTATTGCATAATTCACATTGTGCTGGCTGAAATGACCGCACCAGGTAGTTTTGGAGAATCACAAGCTGTTCTCATAAATTCCATTAACTGTAATGCAGCAAATCTTGCAGGAAAAAGAGTTTCATCAGGAAACATAAATGCAATTTTCCTACTTCTCGCAAGTTTACACCAAAATTAATTCTGCAGAATGTTCTCATCTAGTAGCACGTATGTATTTGGAAGCATAGTTTTTCATTCTCATTCCCTGATTCACTTATCAAAGCTGTAAATATGGTCAACATTCAAAACACCCAGCCAAAGTAGCAACAGACAGCCTGGTGCAAAGGAGGCAAACATAACCCAAAGCCCATCCAGCTGATCGTGGTCCCTAGAACTGCAGAGGTTGCTACATTGATGTACTGCAGCCTACACGGTACCTATAAGAGCGTAATTTTAAAAAGAAATTGCTGTTTTGTTTGGGAAAGGGTGTCCATCACAGCCTAAGATGCCTGTGCTTTTCAGAATGGACACAAGAAGCTGATTCACTCCAGCTTTGGCTTTTGCACTGAGTTTTAACAGTCCTCAAAACCCCCCATGTAATTAAGCAACCAAAAAGTGAATAATGAAATAGAAATACAATTGAGAATAATAAAATTTGCCTGAGTCAGCCTATTATTGGCATTGTCTAGCATTTTCAGCAACAATTTTGTAATATTTATCTTCTTTTAATGTCCCTTTGTACTTCTAAGATGAATATCATGGAATTGTTAAGGTTGGAAAAGACCTCTAAGATCATGGAGTCCAACCATTAGCCCAGCACTGGGAAGTCCACAACTAAATGATATCTCTAAGCACCATATCCACATGATTTTTTATCAGTTCCAGGGCTGGTGATTCCGCCATGCCTTGGGCAGCCTACTTCAATGCCTGACCACCCTTTTAATGAAGAATTTTTTCCTAATATCCAACTTAAACCTCCCTTGGAGCAACCTGAGGCCATTTCCTCTTATCCTGTCTCGTGTTTCCTGGAAGAGACAGATCCCCCGCTGTCTGCACCCTCCTGTCAGGGAGTTCTAGAGCAAGAAGGTCCCCCCTGAGCCTCCTTTTCTTCAGGCTGAGCCCCCCCTAGCCCCCTCAGCTGCTCCTCATCAGACTTGTGCTTCAGTCCCTTCACCGACTTCATTGCCAGCCTTTGGATACACTTCAGCACCTCAGTGTCTTTAAATAAATGTATCAATAAGGATAATATCTATAAATGTAAATGAATATATTGACCAGCCTATATCTGGTATAAGGTAGAGAGTAGAGTATTATATATACTATGAATAGAGTTAGAAAGAACATGAGGATCTAGAAAAACTAGGTGCCATTTAGTAGTTAAATATTTACTCTTTCAAATGAATCACATTGCACTTCAGTTACTCCAGTCCCAGAAAACTGCAAAAAAATCAAATACTTGAAATAGAAAAAACAACAACAAACATCTTACCACATTAGTGAGGTAATTAAAGAGAGAAGGGAAGGAAGGAAAGAGAAAAGATCTCAGATCAGCACTGGAATTCATGATTAGATACAACCACCTATGTATTTCCTCAGTGAAACTATGATAATTTAAGTAGATGTAAAAAACTGATTCCTAATAGTCTGTCATGCGTTTAGCTCACTTAATACCAGCTGCCTAAAACTTACACGTCTATTCTGTCTCTGGACAATAGCTGCAGGTTTCCAGAAATCTATATACCGTCTGGGGATAGGGTTTTAAAACAAACAGGGTGACCCAGCAGGGAAGTGAATTTAGATGGGACCAGCTCCCAGTCTACTGCATGGGGTTAGTGGCAGAAAAGCAGTGTGGTACAGGTTGTACTGTCTGAATCCCTCTTTGTGAAGCAAACCTTGGTGAAGCTGAAATTTCCACCTTGTCAGGGATCCAGTGGCATTGCCAGCCCTACACCATCTGGCTGTGGTGCTCTATGGACACACTGGCAAATTCCTTCTGCCAGGGGTAACTGGGTCACCCCAGAGCCAGCCCTGGGACGCCCCAGCGACCGACAGCAGGGACAGATGGAGAGATTGACTTGGTCACACCTTTGTATCTACATCTGCGTAAACAAAAATGATGGGCTTGCAATGCTTGTGTTCAGCTTCAGTTTCCTCTCACAACTGGGTAATGGAACAACCCTCCTCGTTGTGTTGCTTCTCCCTTCCTTTGGTGCTTGCCTTGTCTATTTGGTTCTCTGCTGGAGGACTCAGATCTCTTCTCTGTATTTGGGCAATGCCACAGTCTCAAACTGAGGAGGGAGAGGAGGCAGATTTAGGTGCTGCCCAGCTACAGATGAATGTCAGCTTCTCCTGAGTTGGTGGCTGTGCTCTTTCCTTCCCCTCCCACTCTGCTGCCTCTGACGTGGTGTTATCCGTTTGCCTCCTGCTCTTTCTTGTGGAGCATCGTAAATATAACAGCAAGCCAAAGCTTAGCTTTGAGCAAAGTTCCTCACTGCATTATACATGAGTTTGGAAACAAGAGGAGTTTCTTCCGAATCCCACTTAGCCTCATGAACTTTCACAGGTGAATTTCAGGCCTATTTGGCTGGCTAAAGCTGAAGTTTGAATTATTGAAACAACAGGGGGGCGCATTGGATCTCCTCTGCCAGGAAGGCTGAGGGAGACAGCATTTTATTTTCAGCCTTATTAGAACTTCTCTATAGAGAGGAAGTCGATCTTTTCAATTGCTCTTAATCTCCAGAGAAATCTCCCACTGATCCCTAAAATGCCGAACTTGCAATCTTGGAGCAGTTTTTAACCTGCAGTGCTGGAATGTTTCTAATGTTTCCAATACTGTTTAAATGCATCTCCCTTTGCCGATTATCCTGCTGTGGCTGGATTCTGCCAGAGCCTACCATGGCGTTAATTTGCACAAGGACAATGCTGGTTGCCCACAGACGTCTGTGACCACCTGTGACAAGCTATGCTAAGTGCTGGACCCTGAGATCCCGGGTCCTGGGATAGGGATGCTGAAGTACAAGCCTGCAGCACAATTTCAGGTCTTTGATTGCCAGAAATGAGAATCTCACCTAACTCTGGGAGTGGGATTCAGCTCCAGGCTGCGCACATCCGCTCCGGACAAATGTCTTTGTTTTTATGCGGCTGTCTCCGTGTTTTGACAGACAGATTAGCCACATGTCCTACAGCAAGGTGTCATGTTTGTCTGCAAAATGCTATCTGGGCAGGCAAAGGGGCAGAGGGACAAAGAAACCGCACTCCTAGGGGAGGCTGGGAACTGTGAGAAAACTTTCCCTGATGTCGATAGGATTTCGCTCCTGCCTGTGAGCCGAGGAGCGGAGCTGAGGCAGAGGCTGCACTGGGATGAGATGTTCCGCCTGAGGGGATGGAAGTGGGGGAGGAAAGGAAGGGGGGGGGGAATTGTCAGCATCTAGATCAAAATGAGGTTTGCGAAGACAAAAGACGACATCCCGTCCAGTAATCTGAAGGCATCGGCTGAGCCTTACCTGCTCCTTTAACGTGCCCTGTTTAAAGATGATGAGCGTAAGATTAACATCCTTTGTTTTCAGATTTTAGCTGCCTCCCTTCCTTAGCCTGGAGTGATTCTTTATCTCAATTGCCAGCTTTGCATGTCATTCAGTTCAACTTAATCGCAAGGATCCACAAATCAAGCGATTTCAGGCTGGGGGCTCTGCCTTACAAAGCCTTTGCACGTCAGCAAATAGGATTTTCGTGCACTTCCTCGCGCACTTAACAAAGACACTTGCTCTCAGTTTGCAGAATTTACAGAGAGCAATTTGGGCATTTCACAGTGCTGTTTGCATGAGGAGCCTTTTGAAGTCGGCGATCTCGGGTGGCCTATATGAGTGAATAGGCATTAGTACTGCATATACAATCGCATCGCGGCTGGAAAGCTCCTAATTTAATGACCAAGCAGTTAAACCAGATCCGGGCTCGAGATCTTCAGCTGATTTGAATAGCTGGAAATTTTTCACACTTAAAGGTTATGCGAAGAATTACACCGACCGAAAATTACACCCTAATATTGGGTTATTAAACTGAGTTATTGTGAAGCGTTCACCGTGATTGCTGCATATATCCTCAGACCTTCGTGCAAAATAGCCAGCACACCTCAGTGGACATGGTTTGCCAGAATGTGGGAGAAATCTGGGTCTGAGAAGTTGCACCCGGTTGCCTCTCAGTAGTCATCGTACAGTAAGATATGCAAGATATGCAAATTAGTAAGATAAGCAAACCCAAAGACATATGGCACATGGCTGGCTGAGAATTTGTGGGGTTTTTTAGGTCCATTGCTACATTCAACGGAGAGGAGAACTTTGTGTCAAAATTTAAATCGTGTGTGATTGTGGATCAAGGAACATTTAAAAGTCAACTGAAAATATTGCCCTTCTTGGAGCAAATACTTGATCCTGCATCAAAGCACAGCTGTTGGTGACTTTTTGTTTCAAAATAATATTTAAATTTTTATCTAAAATTTGTCCTGAATTCTAAAAGAGAACGAATGGGTTAAATAACCACCGCATTAACCACAAATGTATATTTTATGTAAAAAGTACATTTTGGTTTGACCCAAAATAAAAATAAATTAAAAAAAATAAATAAAAAAAGAAAGACAGACTCACTTTAGAGGACACTCTCTAATGTTCAGGGGATTCATATAATTTTAGTCGAAATGAGGAGAGAGATGTAAACCACAAAGACTTTCAGGCTTTCTGATCCGGTATTATTATATATCCAGCAGAGATCAATGCCTCAAAGAAAAGTGTAAAATCCCCTGAAATGCCCCATTAAAGGCTATACATTTGATAACGATTAGGATATGGATGTCTGAGGTTCCACCTCCTCTCCTTGTTAAGAAAGTCATCTCAGTTACCTCCGTTTCGTGTGATGTCCCCCATCTGGGCACCTGGGGTCACAAGAATTTGTGTGGAATTGAATCGGAGGAAAGAAGAGAAGGGGTCTCTAACCCCAAAAGCTGTAGGTTGCTTTGCTATCTATAGAGTGGTTGCCCTGTTCTTTCAGGATTAATCACTCTTGCCTCAAAACTGAGCTCCTTCTGCGGGAGATGTGTCAATACTTTGTCCCGCCATGACCAAGTGTTTAGGGAAGGATGCAAGGTGGGATTTTGCAGCCAGTTGCTGTGGTTGTGTGAGGCCGAATGGGTATGTAGATAGGCATAATGGACCTTTCAAATTGGAATTTGGCTCTGGGAAAATGTGTAAACTGTTGCAGCTTTCCCAGAAGTGCCATGTTATCTGAAACAGCCACACGCTTATGGTTATAGGCTGTAGGCTGTGCCAAGGAATTAGGCACTGAGCTGTTTCACTGGAGCTATGAAAACTGCTTTCTACAAAGTTGGAAGCTTCATTGTTTGTAATCATCTGAGATCAAAGACAGAGAAGATGCATTTGTTGTTGCTTCTTCATGTCTTAGAGAGTAATGCCATTTGGTTCAGACAGTCTGATTTGTCTGTCTCTGCTGACATGTTAATAGCTCATCAGACCCAGTACTACGCTGTGTAAAGAAGGGAAGGGATGATGCAGGGAACTTCTCTCAGCATGAGAAAGGCCAGCATGTCTGATCCACCACAAGTAGTGGATTGGGAATGGCAGGAGAGATACAACACTTGTTTATGTGGAACTGTGGGAATCAAAACCTCTCTGCTCATTCAGAGTTTTAAAAACCCAACTGCTCCCAGATCCATAATGAAGAACTTGTTTGTTTTGAGAGCTGTAAGGCTGTCAGGAATCCTTTCTCCAGAACCTGTACAAACATGAGGAAGGCAATCTTAGCCCAAGCTGACTAACCCTTCAAAACAGAAGCAGGCATGGGGAAAGGTGGGAACAAACATGCTTTGCCAGGGCCTCGTTTCCGAATGCACATCCCATGTTCCCTGGGAGAAGGATGTCAATCCTTTTTTTTTTCACTTTTTCCCTTGCTGAGCAACAATTTCCCTCCTAGTGCAATAAATGTGGATGCAATCACCTTTCATAACCGATCAAGTCTGCAGGCTCTGTTTCAGGGCTGCTGAAGTAAAAACAGTGGCATTGCTCTGCCTCGCCCTTCCCACAGAGACAGCCGAAGCCTCAGCGGTCCCATCACACCATCAGGCTTGTCAGCATAAACCCACATCCCTCAGAGGCTTCTGCTTGCTATGCTGAAGTGAACTGAGAAAAAACTCATGTTTTCCAGGTCAGAGTGGGCTTGACACACAATCTGAGCACATTTGGGGTGACCTGTCCCTAAACCTCTTTCTCTAAGGACGCAGGTACGTTGATGGACACTACAGGAGAAGCTGGTGGCAGCTTTGAGAAATTTGTTTCCACGAAAGGGACGTCCCACTCTCCGAGCCGCAGAGCAGCCAGTCACGTGACTCGCTGCGTGTTTGCTTTTCCACATCAGCTTTCAGGAAAGGCGGAATTAAACATTACACAAGATGCAAACACACACACACACGCGTTGCGTGCAAGGGTAGCTACACACGTACACACACACACACACACACACACAACCCACCCTGCCAGGGCTGGTAGCAAAGAGCATTCACTGAAGAGTGTGAACACCTCCTAGTGAGGAGCCTGTTTTGTCTTTGAGAAAAGTTGCTTTGCTTTTACAAATAGGCTATTCTTTTAAGCTGATTTTTTTTTTTTTTTTTTTTTTAGGTGTCAAACATAAAAATGAGATGAGACGTCAATCAGGGCCCAGGGGGTTGGGGAAGGGGAGACAGAGAGAGACAGAGAGCCTGAAAAATGCTTCCAATGCAGGCAGCTTGTTTAAGCACAGAGCGTGTTGCAGCCAGCTGGATCTTTGGAGAAAAAGATGAATTTCTACTCATTTAAGCACGAATAAGGTGAGATGAAGGGAGGGGGAAAATCCATGAAGGTGAAAAGCCTTTTTTTCCCCTTTCCCTAGTTGTGATGGATGATTTCAGCCTAAAGTACTGAGCCTTCCAGTGAAGAAAATATCTACAGTGATTTTGATAAATAAACGCTTAGACCTTGCATTTGCCACCTTGATGTTGGAAAGAAAGAATTTTAGGCTTCATAGTGGGGTTTTTCTGCAGAGTGCTCAGAAGGCTGGGACAATACTTCTGCCACTTTTACACTAAGAAGGGAAACTTAACTCTTGGGCATTATTTCCCATCGTGTGTTTTTTTTGGTTTGGTTATTTTTTTTTTTTTTTTTTTTTTTTTTTTTTTTTTTTTTTTTTTTTTTTTTTT
>JACAXG010000204.1:317868-357425 GCA_018881555.1 Amblyornis subalaris | reverse complement strand
TTTTTTAAATATACAGAAAAAACTGGAACACCCACAGAGGCTGGTCTCAAGATAACAACGGGCAAACTGAGGATGGCATAGATGAGAATGCCAAGTGCTTGGAAAAGGGAAGGAAATGGGCCACTCTGTCCTCCAGTGCTGGCTTCTCTCTTTTCCCATGTTTTTAGCACAATGCTGTGTCCTGGGTGACTTGCAGGCTGTCTGCGTGGAGCTGTTAGCAACTACCTTTGGAACAGAAATAAACTCCCAAACCTCAAAATGTTTTTTTAGTGGAGACAGATGCACACATTCTTTACATGAACAAGCTTGCAGGGTTTCTGAGGTGCAAGAGTTCCTCATGGCTGCCTTCACAAACTACATGGGTTGAGACAGTCCCTTTTCCTTCCTTCAGACTATAGCTCCTTACTCAGAGGGGCTGTTCTACCATCTCTTGCAAAATGAGGTCCTTCTGTGGCAGGGCATCAGGGAATACACCAAAAGGAATTATAGTTCTCTATGTTTTCGAAGGAAAATAAAGAAAAGTATTCAATACCATTGCACACACAATTGGCAAAACACAATAGCCCAAGCTGGAGTATGGGTCATAAAGAATATGAGCGAAGAAGCCTTTGAAGCACTACCCAGGACTTCTGTTTTACAATCCAGAGATGTTCTAGGGAAGGGTGCTAGGGAAGTGGTGTACAGTCATTGACCAACTCTGATTTCTACAGCAGCAGTATTTCTCCCCCTGGAGCACTCCCCATTCTGCCTTGGCCGGATTTAACACTGCTTCGCTGATGAGATGTAGACAGATCAGAAGTGTCAGGCTATGTCTTGGAGAAACTAGACTCTGGTGCTTCTGTTGGGCCCTGAATTAGAAACAAACATTGCTGGATTTCCAACCCAACCTTCATTTCAAAAAAAACCAAAAAGAAAATAATACTGAAAAAAAACCCCAAAAAACATTCCTTAGCTTTTGGCATACATCTGCTTGTGTCACTTGTCCCCTAACTCCAGCTTCCAAAGCCCACTGAGATCGTATCCCATCAGCACATGGGAAAGGGCAAATGAGGGCACAGACATATTCGAGTGAAGCATATACCCAGTCCTTTCATTCCCTTCCCCAGCATGGCGATTCCTGATGAGGACAGCTGTGTTCCTACAAAAGGCAGCTGTAATTCCTCTCCCTCATTCCTGCCCAACAATGAGGGGTCTGAGGCTGCTCAGCATGAGTGTGGAGCTACAGAGAACCTGATAAAAAAGACGGAGCTAAACGGAGAACACGAACACATCTCAGAGCTACACTAATGAGAACATAACTAATATGTTGCATATTCCCAGCAGCACGGAGGAAACCTAAGGGAAGCACAGGCATTCAGAAGTATTATTTCATTAGCTGTAAGCTAGTTTAATTCACACAAGGGTCTATCTTCCTGTGTATTTAAGTTCCTCTACTGGTTTCTTATACCCTCAAAAATGCCCTAAACTTTGATTCTGAGACTAAACTGCTTGGCTGTCTGTGCAAAGCTACATCAAAACCCAGGATCCAAAGTACAGTGGGAGGGGTGAGCTTTGGTTCAGTTAAGGTGTGGAGAGACTCCTGAAATCCTGCACGACCCTTTTTATTCCCTCTGAAGTTTGCTCGGTTCAGTTAGTAACCACAGAGCTTCTGAGAGGCTCCAGATTCACCCCAGCTGCAAGATGAAAGGAGGGTTATAAGGAGGGCTATAAACAAGATATGTATGGTTTTTTTTCCCTCTGCAAGAAACTGTGGCAGAGGTGGCAGCAGACAAGAATGCAGATGTCCGTATCATTTGCTCCCCTGTATATCAGGGAAATGACAGGTCAGCACTTGGGTTTGCAGTGATTTGCATTTCTGAGATGAGAAGGGTGACAATTTGAGGTGGCATGACAGCAGGAAGTGTTTGTAGCTATATTGGCCCTTAAGAAACCAGGGACTGGACAGACAATGTGACATCTCTTATTTGGCCTGTGGACAGGCCCTTTCAGGGGGATATTTCCAGAAGAGGATGCCCATCCTAACACCTGAAAAACATGTGGGGAAGCTTTTCTATTGGACCTGTCACAGGCTTTCCTTTTCTGTGAGAGTGAGGACAGCCAGAGGAAGACAAGAAACTGAATTTTATTTTGTTCTTCCACCCACGCTGTCACATCCTCGCCAGTTCACTGTGCAGATGTGGATAAAGTACAGCCTACCCTTCTTTCCAATTTGGTGCAGGCACTGTGTGTAACAGGAATGTGCCAAAAAGCAGCTGTCCTGGGGACTTGCTGAAATGCATGGTGTGACATCACCCTTTCGAGGCTCTTATTTTTTTATTCCCTTTCCACCCCGGTGATGCTGATTTGCACACTGGGGTCAACTAACTGTCTCTATCAGTGCTTTCTGCAGTAGCAATTAATTTGTGTTAAAAAAGAAGTTTTACTGAGAGATGAGTGAAAACAGGTGGGAGAGGTGTGAGACATTGGAGACAGATAGAGAACAGGTGTCTTTTGGCACTGCTCTTGCCTGTTCCCCCTTGCAGAGCCTATTGATGCCTGACACTGCTCTGCAAACAGCCAAGTGCTACTCATCAGTCTTCCTGGGCTTTGCATTCTCTCCTTGGAGGACACTTGCCCTTAAACAAAGGGTCTTAAAGCTGGCTGAGGGAGATGGAAATACTGACACTGTTTCTCAGGCTCTAAGCAGGTTGATCAAAAAACGGGATGAGTTTACGATTTCAAGAACTTGTGCAAGAGTATTTCTGCAATGTCTAATTGGCAGATAAGCTTTTGAGAGAGGAAAAAATTAATCAAAACCGTGAAAGTTTTCCTAGCAGCTCAAGCCAATGTGGGAGATATTGTCCGAATTGAACTACATAAATCCCCCTCAGGCCTTTTGGCAGGTCTGCTAGGCAGGTAGCTTGTTGGCCAGGAGAAAAAAAGTAACACAAAAGGCCCTTACTGTGCAGTCTGCGAAGGCTTCCCTGCCTTGCTCCTAGCGCCGTGTTTGAGGGATTCCTCTTCTGCCCACTGGAGCATCTCCACTGACTTATAGCAGCTGGAGAGCAGACCCCCGGGCAGATATGTGGCTTTCCCTTCCTGAAACAGCTGATGTATTACATCCCAGAGGAAATTGCCTTTGAGTACCATATAAAGCAAAACCAGAGTGTACATAGGAGCATGGCTTGAAGTCTTAACTCAAGCAAAAGTCCATAGCAGAGGAGAAAGATTTAGCTGAATAGGAATAAAGAATCTGTGCTTTGGGGGTTGACGAGACGTTTGGGATGTGCTATGGGGAACGCTGGAGTGGAAAGGACTAGGCAAATATAGGTTATCATAATCATTATTTGAAAAAATCTCTACCTAGAAACCCCAGCTCTGTCATTAACTAAAACATCAGCTCATCTGAGTTTCACAGCTCTTGTCCCTATCAGAGATTGGGAAGACATGGTCTAGCTCTTTCTCAAGCAGTATTCAGCACAGTTATTTAGTTATTTTAAATGGCGCTATAAACAAATCCAATTTACCAAGTTCCCCAATAATTTAAAACACCTATTACAGAAAATAACATTAAAGACAGAAGGAAAGGAAGCCAAAGTAAAGAGCCCAACTGGGGCAGGGTTTGCCTATGAATCTCCCTTATGGAAAGCAGGTCTGCACCAGAAGGACTACAGTGTTGGGCAGTGAGGTGCAATTAGTTACTGACAAAGCTATGTCGGAGAGAAGTGCTCCTCTTTTGGGTTTACAGAAACCCAAATCAACGGGGAAAGGAAGAAAAATTTTTTTAGGCCATTTCAGAGTTGAAATGAGAGGTCTCACTTTGTGCTGAAAAGAAAGACTGCAAGGTGAACCACTGCCTGAATAGAGGAGCACTGGGAGATTTTGCAGCTTTGTCTGTGGTTTCTTGTGGTTTTTTTACTATGTGATTTTGGGAGAAGGAAGAAAAGAAGTATCTTGCCCAAGCTGATATCCTGTGGGATGGAGAGTGTCTGCAGCAGAGGTCATGCCTTGCAGAAGACTGGTTTATAGGAGGAAACCGTACAATGGTCTCACCATGCAAAGCTGCATCAGACCTCTGCTCCCAGATTTTGCACTGCCCCAAAGTCACTTGTCTCCATCTTTACTCATAAATATACAGAACTGTCCAGCTCCTGACAGGGAATTATAGAAAATGTGGTAATGAAATGAATCCCACAGATTCCCTCGGAAATAAATTTGTTGTCCAGGTAATATGGGTAAGCAGTCACAGACAAACCTGTCAATCTGACCAAATCCACCCTTTCTGTGGCTTCCTACACTACCCATACACTGTTTGAATTTCATTTCCCATGACCAGACCATGTGCTGCTGAGGTGTAAATCTGGAACACCACCGCTGATTTCAGGATAGCTGGGCTGGGCCCACACCAGCCCAAACGAACTCTACAAGGAAGAATGCATGTCTCATAGGCACCTTCATGGTCTAAAAGCATGTTTTCCAACATATTGTCTAGTTAATTAGATAAGGGTAACTGTTAAGGATATAAGGATCTCCCAGATTCTCAGGCTGGGAAATTCAGGGTGGAGGTAAACTGGTGGAAAATACTGTAGAAGAGACACTCTGTTACTGCTCATCAAATATGCTGGCGGAGGACACCAGAGTGATGGGGCTGAGTGTTCTCAGCCTGGCTATTCCCCACAACGGGGAGGGGAAATTTGGAGCTTGTTTGTTTCTGCTTTGGAAAATTAAATGGCACCTGTGGACACACCCACGCATGTGTACTTGTTCTCTATGCACACACAGGCACAAACACCCTCAATGTTTAGCTTGGCAGAGCCCAAAGGTGTGTCTTTATTTCTGCATGTCTTTTTCTTCCACAATAGTGTTTTTTTTAGTGTGCGTATGCAAGAGATATATTTTGGCCCTTTCCGGCTGGAATGAAGCTTACAGTCCAAAAGAAATAAAAAGAAGAAAGATAGGAAGAGTAGTGAGAGAAATATGAAAAGCTGACTGCCAGAGGCTGCCATCCAGATTTTTTTTTTCACTCTCCTTTTCTAAGAAAATCAGAGTTAAGTAGTGCTGGGCATCAGATTCCCCTGGCATGGAAAGGCTGGCTGTTTGGGAGAGACGTCTAGGAATGCCATGAACATCTACAAAGCCTATCTCATTTTCAGGGAAAAGGGATTGATTTAGGGTAAGCAGGACTTTCTTACTCCACCTTCTCCCTTTGCTAGCACAGACTGGGGTTGTTGGACATACTCAGTATTGGTCATAGTCAAACAGCATGGCCCTTTCCTGTAGTATTACATGTGATTTCCAGCAGTTATGGCAATATTTGGGATTTGGGACGTTTGAAATTCACTCTGGCTCCAGCACAAATTTCTGTGGCCTGGGGCACACTACTTTTTGGTTTTTGTGACTAGCTTTGCTCACTATTCCTTGCAAATCCACAGGATTTACGCTAGCCCTGAAGCGAAGCATGTGCATATAGTCTTGGCTAGGCCAGTGAAGATTTGCTTAACAACCTGAGCCTTGAAGCTGAGCTGGAAGCATATGGAATTGGAGTAGGTTCCATTTGGGTATTTTCAGATGGAAGATGTGCTGAAGCAGGTGAGCATCTCTTTGACAGCTCACAACACTTTTTTCACCCATCTGGGTATCACTAAACATGCCAAGATTACAAAATGGTTTCCTAAAGACTAAAATAAAGCTTGGGCCCAAAGGGTGGTGATCTTCACAGACACACATGATCTACATGAAAGCTGCTTTTTGCTGTGAAGTCAGGTAGAGTGGTGTGCTTCATCACGCTCCTTGGCTACTCATCCAACAACTACTTCTAAATTGGAGGGAAAATATCTCTCTGTCTGTATTAGCCTCTATCCCAGCAGGAGGAAAGAGAGCAGAGAACAGAAGAAAGCCCCATTCCTGAGGAGGGCAGACACAGAGAGGAACTGGGCCAGGAGTCAGAGGGCTATCTCAGAGATGCAGAGATGGTAACCAAGCAGGGCTTGCAGCATTGACATGGAGAACTAGTGAAGGTCAGACTAGGAGATTTTTAACATAGCTGCTCGGTAGACATGGACTGAGGGCTCTTACAGACATTGTTAACCGCTGAAGAAGTCATTGCTTGGGAGCCAAGAGGTAAAGGTGCTGCTTCATCATACTTCATTTCAACTCCAGAAACTTTGCTATTCATCAAGTATCAAAAAAGTTCTTGAACAGTCAGATTGGCAGACAAATAAAACCTTCTGCTTTACTTGATTTTGTAGGTTACATTTTACATATATTTAGTGGGCCAATTCATGTAGGGCCTATCATTTATACACATCTGTGCATATATGTGTGTGTATGTAAATACATATGCAAAGTGCACAATGATGTTTATGCATGTTATATACATATATGTACATATGCACACACACAAACACGTCTGTCTGTCCATCTATCTGTCTGTCTCCCTGAAACACTTTTCTTACAAGCATAATTTTCTTCCTCACCCCTGATGTAAGTCCTTTTTCTAACCTCCTCTGAAAACACCTCCAGTGCCTCATTCTGGTGCCTAATTGGCCTTATCATTAAGATTTTTTTTTTTAACTAATGTCTAAGCTAAATGTTTCCTTTTTAGGATTCAAGCCATTGCTTCTTGTTATGCCTGTTTCAATGATGTCTACATAATATGGATTGATATGCTAGTCAGGGATGGCTTCAAAAGAAGCAAATAGCATCCATTAAGGAATGGCAATATAGGAACGAGTCATATAAAAATATCCATCTATCTGTATATATATTTCTCTCTGTGTGCAGCTGGACACACAAACCATTTCAAGTACACACACACACACATACACACACACAAATCAGACTGCTGCATTTCAAGGATTTGCAACATTAAAAGACCTGTAACGGCATATTATCTCAGTCCCTGGATATCCTAACCCACATGCTTATTTCCTTGCACAAGCCCAGTAAGTTGTGGCCGACAGAAACGCAGCTTGTCTGCTTCTAACTAGGACAGTCATGCTCATCTTGCAACCTTGTGAACTCTGGTTTTAGACAGTGGAAGGTGAGATAAATCCCACCCAAACCCTGTAAAGCTGTAGGTCTGAAACTAGTCGTTGTTTTAACAGTATATGTTTGTGAGATCTAGTGAAAGAGGCCTCCAGGCCCTGATTAAGATCTCTATTTGCTGCTCTAATGCAAAGCAGTATTATTAATAGTGTTCGTAATAAGCACTACAGAATGCAAATCCTGAGAACACAGGTTATCAAAGCCTGTGCAACTTTAATAAAGTTGAATGTTTATAATGTACTTTTTGATCTTAGAATCTTAATCTGCAAGGTAAGTGATTTATTATTACTATGGCTTCTACTCCACTAACTCTGTGTTTTTCCCTCACTTTCTTCATTATTCATACAATAAGCGTTGGGCTGGTGGTGGCACCAGACTTTCCTAGGGTTGAGATTTAGCATGAAGGGCTACTTTTATATGGATAATGTAACTATTGAGATCAGAGTTCTCTTTCCATTGTAGGTGGATGGGGTGGAAAACACAGAGGACAGAGGTAGGCTATTGCTGCTAACAGGAATTTTTCTTGCTCAGAAATGTTTAAGTGTAATAATTAGACAGAAGTAGTTACTGTTTTAATGAACAATTTGTTGCACAGCAGTGCCCATACTAGAACTCTTTGATCATCACAGTAGACTCTTCCCTCTTTCTGTTCCCAAAGCCCATTAGAATAACTTTGCTCACCTAAGTTTCAGCACAGCTTGTTGTTACTGGAAATTAACTACTTTGTCCAATCCAGTTTCAAATTAGACAGCATAATCAGAAGAGCCTTTGCCACTTCACTGGAAGGACCATACTTCTTCCATCAAAAGAAAATCTCATAGTTGTCACACTCTATGAAGTTTTCTTCATGTTCAGCCTTGTCTTAATTGCAATTTATTTGGTGCTCACAAGAATGCCGCATCTTCAATTTGCCCCCTCCCATTGATATAGAGTTATCATGACTCCACTGCTTGAAGTGATAAGTACCTTTGCTTGAAATCTTTTGCTATGCCTTTCTCTGACTTGTATGCTCAGTTACACTCCTTTCATTTTGGCCCTCAAAAGGGGACAATGTACACACTGAGTAATATCACAGCTGCACATAGCTGCACCTTTGCTCTGCATATTTACTGTGGAGAGGCTAAAATCTGGGGGCAGCTTTTTCAAAACCTTTTCACTGCTGCATGGTTCACAGCTGATGTGTTTATGGAATGATAGAAGACAAACTGACCTCGAAGCCTGGACCAAATTAAAATGAAATGGAAATATGAGCAGTATCTTTTCCTTCTAATCTTAGACTCTTACAGAAGTGGATACAAGGTGCTCCATCTCCTTCTTGCATCTGACATAAGAGGGATACAAAATGAACGTTCAGCAAATTTCATTTCTGAAGATTACCTCCTACAAATCAGAATATGAGATCTTAACTTTGCTGCTGTAAATTAATAAAAAAGCCCTGTAAGATCAAGCCATATCTGCTATAGTCCCCCAGTTACCACAGCTGTACTGTGAAAACAAAACAACAAAAAACCAAAACCAAACCAAACCAAACCAAAAAAAAAAAAGTGAAAAGCGTGACAAAGGAACAGAACCCCAGGATGAGCCTATCTTGGTTTGGGCCAGAGAGATACAAACATCACCACAACAACAAAGATCTTTATGGGTGTCTGGAAAAGCAGGCACAGCTGAGATGCTGAAAAACAGCATTGCTTTCCTAAGAATTTCTTAGGAAACTGGTCAGACTACTGTTAAATATTGCATTTGAATGTTATTGGTTATATTATGTGGTTTCTTTTGTTTCTTTGTATCTGGATGGAGAGTTAGTTATCTAATATTGGAAAAAGGGGAAAGAAAAATAACCCGTTTCTACAGTAGATCATATCGACATATTGGGATTTCATCTTGCATAGCTGAATCATTTGTATCTGACAGGTACAACTACATTGAAGACATTGGACTTCACAGATAAATTAATTCTAAGAAATGTTTATAAATCTAGAGAGCTGCACCCATTGACTTCTGCTCCAAGCTGAGCCAGAGTAACCACATTTTCAGAAAATGGCTTTCCTGTTGCTGTGACAGAAGAGTTTTTGGTGGAAGTCATTCATTTTTTATTGCTTGAAAAAAGACAGTGCCAGGGTGAAAAATTTCACAGTAATGTTCATGATGTTAATGAACATAAATCACAGGTCGATTTCACCAACAGCAGTGGCTCTGGGAAGGCTTTCATCAGCTAAAGGGGTGTGTGGTGGTGTGGGTATCATTCGGTTCAGAGGACATAGGAACGGGAATCAACTTTCTGCCTTAATGGTGTGCTGAAAAGCAGGTGCCTCTGGCCTTGGACAAAGTGGATGTGTGAGGGAAGAGTGTTGGAAGTAACAGGGATGCCAAATGGGGAATGTCAGTCGTGGACAGCTACTTAAGGAGTACATCACTGAGCCATTCATTAATTGATAGGATAAAGATTCCCTTGGGCTTAATACTGTGGTATACATTAAATAACAATGGAAATGTAATCCCTGAAATCATGTCTTCACCTATCAGTTTGGGGATCAAGTGTTAACCACTTCTTAAAAGGAATAACAGGTGTGAGAAAAGGGAAGGAATAGGAAGTAGTGAGATAAAACCATACTATATATAATTTTTATGTTTTCTAAATAACATAAAATTACGCTTGTTCCTGCTATGCTGGAGCTGCAGCCGGATGTTTCTGATGCTTTTATTTCCATCTGAGTTATGTCAACTACATTGGTACATATATGCACACACACATATTTCCTTTACTGTACAACCATCCATTCCTTCATTGAGTCCATAATCACTTCTGTTCTACTTCTACAGATTTTTCGTGGCCTGAAAACAGTCAAAACAAAGTTTTTGTCTAATTAAAACCTGTGGCTGAGAGAATCAAGCTGAATATGAAGAAAGAGAATGAAACACTTGCTAAGTACTTTTTATGGTCTACTAGCTAAACTACAAGGACCCTCCAGCATTCTGGCAAAACCAATGCACAAATTGGCTCTTTTCTTATTTAATTTGCTGGTGAATGTGGGGGTGCTGCTGTGGTCACTGGCAGCTCTCCCAGAGCTAAGTTCTCTGAATAAGTCTTGTAGATGCAAAGAACTACCTAAACAGGCCTGTATTTTTGAACACAGTCATAAGTCACTGCAGGGGTAATGTATACCTCTACCTGACAAACACTTGAGAAGTTCCCTTTTTTCCCTGTGGTAACTCTTTACATAACTGGATAGAGTGGTGTAAAGCAGAGGGATTGTTTCCCAGTGAGAGAAGCAGAATATTTGTAGTATCTTCCTCTCCCTATTGCCATGCTCTCCAGTCAGCACAGAAGATCTTACTGTCAGCTGATATTCTCCACAAGGAAAAACAGATGTCAGAATCCTGCTAGGAGGTTTCCACAAGACAAAGGCTAGGGGAAGGAGGAACAAAAGGTGAAAAATAGGTAAAAAAAATAAAATATTTGTCTTACAAGTTGTAGAACTACCATCTCAGAAAAGAGTGCAGTGAGTAGCATTCAGGAAATGTGGCTGCAAGTGCCTCAGGTGCCTCCTGAGTAGGTGGGTTTTACTGAGTGCCAAGTTCCCTCTCTGGCTAGACAGTCACCTACAGGAAGCTCTTGGCTTAGACAGCATTTCTGCTGGGCAGACAGAAATCAGCAATGCTGAGAGGATGGTCCCACAGACTGGTAATGAAATGTCTTGCTAATGAGAGATGAGTTGGGCTGGGTACAAAGATCATTGCAAGGTGCTGCTGTATATGAGGACATCTGTCAAGTGCAGCTGACCTGCCAGAAATGAACCATTTTAATTGGATGTGACTCAAACTTCCTCTGTCTCTACATGATATTTGTATGCTTTATGGAATAAACGCTTCTTGTTACCTTCGTTAGCATGTGTCATTGAATATATAATGTCCTGTCACTTTTACTAGTATGTTCTATTGACTATATTGCTCCTGCAAAGCTCATGTTGAGTTAATGTACCCGATTTATTTATACAATTCATTTTGCTTTATTTCCAGAGACATGCTGTGACCATACTGTGATGCAGATCCTGTGAGAGTGACTGTAATAAATAAACCCAGTGAACAATTATCTCCCAAACACAGCTTCACTGACACAAATCAGTGGAGTATAGTTCTTCACTTACATTTAAGAGCTGGTGGTCGCATAGCAAATGTGGAGTGTAACCAACGGGGAGTACAAGCAATGCATTTGTGATCAGAAATGCAGGTGTAGGAGGAAAAAAACCAACCAAACGGCTTCACTAGTAATAATTTGGAGGGCAAAATAAGTTTTGTGATGTGGATGCACTGATAAGAGTAATCTTTCTGAATGTCTGTATTTTTTTCTCCAGTTTTCTGGTCAATAGATAATTAGACAGATAGATAAGTAGCTAAATAGATAAAGTGGTTTGGTTTTTTTTTTTTTAATAAGATTTTTGTCTTATTATGCTTGCCTTTTGGAATGAAAAAACATTTAGTTCTTTGGGAAGGGAACCACGTTGGTTTTTCCTTCTGTCTGCAAATCTATTCTTTTTGACTGGATAACATTTACTTCTCAGTACATTTTCTTTTGACTCCTCTTGCAGCAAAGCTGCTCTATATACCCCCTGAGAAAGCATCATTCTGCTGCTGAAAACTAGTAAGTTCTCTGGAAACTGGACAAAAGTTCAAATTTCCAAGAGTAGAGTGCTGCAGAAACAAAGGGAACCCACAATCACTGACTTGCTCTCTCTGCAGTTTTAAATAACTCTGAAAGCACTTAAAGCTAGTTGCTTCAGACCTGGAACAACCATGAAAAGGATCCCAGCTAACAGCAGGTCTTATAGTGTCGGTGTGAATGTTTGAGACGTTGTCCAAATGGTGTCCAGATGCCCTGATAGAAACTGAGATCTCACTGATTCAGTCAGTATCACGTAGGATACAATTCTTGTGACCAAATGATTGGACCTGCTTTGAGCTGAAACGACTCTTGATCAAACTCCACTGACCATATTGCCTAACTCATTGTTGACTATACAGGCAGCCAAGAGAGATTTTCTTGGGTCTACCCTGCAGATACACAAATTAAGTCAAATACTCAGTCAAAGGAATCACTGCCTTGGTTTTGAAGTAAACAAAATTAAAGAAGGTGAAGCCCAGCACCGTGCAGGTGGTTATTATTGTTATTATTATTTAACAACAACAGCAAGAACAACAATAATAATATTAAACAACCAGCATATTGGAGAGGCTTCCTTATTCCATGAGTTAGCAGTTACTTTATGTTATCCACATTGATGTTTGTAGTTCCTCAAGGCTTCATGGTGACAACACGGCATCAACGAGAAGACAGCAGTTTTGATTGCAAGATTGCTCCAAAGCCCTGAAAAGCTAACAAATGTCTTATCCACTGTCATTCTTGTCACTTTGAGCTTTAGGCTCTGAGGTATTTAACTCTCACTGTGCTGCTCTGCCTTTGAGGAAGATCTGCTGGGAGAATGGAAGATATTGTCATATCTTCATGTGGGCAGTGTCTGCCACTTGTGTGAGCCCCATGCCACCCTTTCCAAATGGGTGTATTTCCTCTCCCCAAGTGTGTCTCCATTCATGTCATGGTAGAGGAAAACTAGAAAAGTAGGAGTAAAGTCATGTGAGAGGTACGGGACCATACTAGGAGGAATTTTGTCCTGCTGGTGCTTCTTTGGGTGAGGAAATCAGACACTGAGAGCTGGGGCTTCTCCCCTCACCCTCTGACCTCACACACCCAGTGGGTGAGTCATAGCTCAGCCTGTTCATCTCCACCACAGTATTCAGGCGCTAAAGGCCATGGAACACCCTCATAACCACCTTGGGTAGATCCTGGCCTTAATCAGGCTAGAAAGAGTGGATGTTGAGTATCAGTCAAAGGAACCCAAAGGTCTGTCCCTCAAGCTGCTGTTAGCAGCCATGGCATGGTTTGCTGGCACTGGAGCTGCTGGCAGGAACAAAGAGACTGCTCTGCCACGGCGGTCATGCGCAGCCTGTCTCCTGAAATCCAGTGCACGGCAGGGCAGAGGGAAGGTAGGATTTCAACCTTCGCTCCAAGCTACCTCGCTTTCCTGGGTTTATGTCAGGCCCTTAGCGTTATTTGAACATAGTTTTTCTGGTTTAATTTGCATAATTGATGAGATGGAAAATTATCTCAATGATTGATGGATGTTCTGCATGCACCAGAGTTTGTCACAAAATATAATGCATCTGTAGGATGAGCCTGCTGCTCCTGCCATGTTATTTCCCAACAGGGCTATAAAATTCTGACTTAACCCCGCAGGTTTTTAAGTTTCTTTTCTTTTTAATCTTTTGCAATACAATGTGCAACACGGTAAACAAACACGAAGACACAGCATCAACTAAAGCTACCATCTTTCTTCATTGTACTCCAAGGACGTGGAGTAATGAAAGGAAAAAAACTGTACCACAGTTGTGGAGTTGATCAAAGACTTTCCTACGCGAGGTGTTCTCACTCTCAGAAGACTTGCTGTATAGCTCTCTCTGTATACTTCCACCTGCTTTGGGGATAGTATATCTCTTTCAGACATTTACATTAACAAAATTCTCTTTTCATTTGCAATGGGCTAACAGTGTGTGTACCACAATTCATGTGATGAGTGGACTTTATTTTGATAATGGTTTGTAGATGTTTTTCTGATCAAAAGATGATGCCAAGTGCAAAAGTACCCTTTGGCAATTAACAGTGCTTCTTCCCGAGGGAAGCCTGACTTGATCCATTCCTGTCCAGCAAAGCATGGACATACATGAGTGACTTGAAGCCTGTCCTAACGCTGAGAGTGAAGTAGCACACACTTGAAGTCCAGCATGTGCAGAGCAGAGAGCTGCATGGACACATGTAACTTCTTTGCTGAACAGTGAATTTGGAGAGATGAAGCCTCCCTTGTCCTGTCTGCAAATTATGCACGGGCACAACAGGCAGTTTAGCTGTGTTTTCATTCACCAGAATGATGTGGTAGATGAGATGTGCCCTTCATTACCTGTCTCAGCTCTCAGGACAAGTAGCTAATGAGCTCCTACCCACACTAAATGGTGAACTGGTCCCTCTGGGCAGCCTGCGATGCGAGTTTGAGACTGGCTCTGACACCCCAGGAGACAATTTCTCAGGGAACGCGGAAATGAGGCACCTTTTAGTCATACATAGGCTATATTCAGGGAGGGTCTATAAGGAAAGTAGGGAGACAAGGAGGATGAGAAGAGAGTTTTCTTGATCCCCAATTTGATCATGCACGAAGACTATAAACAAGATTTCTAGGGCACTTTCAAATTATTTCAGCAGACTAAAAGTAAAGGTTAAGTCTAAGATTTTCACAGCACTTGAAAGACAATTTTGCGGTGTCAAGTCAGTTTTCTAAACAGCTCTAGTTTTGGTATAAGGAGGACATAACTGCAATGATGTCAGTGAGGCTGGAAAGATGAACACTGGCAGTCCTCCAACCACTTAAGAAAAGGTACCAAAATAAAGTATTTACCCCAAGAACTCATTACTATGACAACTCATTGCACTGAACTAAAATTTGCTTCAATGGGAATTTGTTCTCCGACCTACATATGGATTCCTCCAAACTGTGAATAGGCCTAATCTGCTTTTCTCTGTGATTTGATTTAATACACTTTAGTTCACATTAACAAGAGGATAAAAACATGTTTCCAGTATTAAGCCTGTATGTGGTACTATGCATTTTCCCATCATACTGTGTACTTCATTAATGTTTCCTGCAGAAAAAGGATAAATCAGACCAAGAAAGTGAAAAAAAAAGAAATAAGAACTAGAGGAAGGCATTGACATTACTGTGTCTATGCCCTTAGAAAATTACTCCAAACCTAAAACTATTCAGCTTCTAAGCACGGAGGTAGAAAAATCATACAGCAATGGCCACGGTTCTTTTCCAACAAGGAACTTTTCTACCAAGGAAAATGAAAGACATTCTCTCCATCCCTGGTCCATGCATGACGCTGCTCCAGTCTGAAGTGACAAAGGGTTGATTAGTTATGATCGGCTGCTACAGCTGAGGCAATACAGAACTCCAATCAATTCCCCAGCAATCAATTCGTTACACTGAGCTCTCTTTCTCTCCATCTGCAGCTGCCTGACATCCATCAGGGCCCCCTTCTCCTGCTTGCAAGTCGTGGTGAGCATCTGAAGATAGCTCGGTGGGCTGAAATGGAGATCAGCGGCTCGCAGTGCTATTGGGCAGGAGGGCGGGCGGCGCTAACCCTCTGGAGCCGAGCAGCTCAGCTGCGCACTTCAAGTTTCCACTGTGATATTATATTTGACATTCAATTTGAAACCCTAAACTCCTTTAATGCAATATCTCAGCACAATGATAGTAATAAGGCAGTACCACTTGCTTTCGATTTAACTACCAAAGGCAAAGTGGAGAGGGGGAGAAAACAGCCCCAATTATGTTAACCCCTTTGCTACTAACTCAGTGGGTGACTTGCTTTATAAGTACAAAATTCTGTATTAAAATAAAGTGGAGAAGAAAAAAGGTAGAGCAGTGCTTTTTCAGCTAGCAGCTAAAATGCTTTGTTTTGTTGTGTTTTGCTCTCTGAAAGTGCCAGAGGCTGCCATTTGCTCTGAAAATTTCAACAAAACTGCAGGGAGATGGGGTTGCTTTCCGGTAGACCTTGCATATAGGGCAGAAGATAAACAGTTCAAATCATAATTTTCTAAATGCAGGGCCACAGTGTGCCCTCACCAAGGTCCCCCTGATGCTTCAGAACTCTACCTCCGTGATGTTGACATCATCTTGATTGAGATGATAGCAGTGGTTTAAAGTACACCGAGTTCTTCTCTATCCACAAGAATAGGTGGAAAACAGTGCACCAGCTATCAATATCTCTCTTTTTCAAATGGGAAAATTGAGGTCCAGTTTTGACGAGACAAGGACATTTTGTTCACTGTTCAAACTAAAATACTGACTGTTAACCTCTAGGGGTTTTCAAGGCCCAGATATGGGGCTGTCAGTTCTGGAGAACTCTGAAACACCATTTCTAGCCCAAATTTGCCTCTAATCCTAAGGCACAGTAGGACTGTCATCCAGATTTTTGTGAGCCTTCCAGGATGAGAAAATACAGAGTCTGTGTGTGTTGCATCAAATTTTGCTCAGCTCTTCTATTGACATGCACCATCCATTAGACTCAGCGGATCTGAACCATCATGAGTCAGAGCAGAGATCGGTGTGGGAGAAAGGGGACATAGACCTAATGAATCAAATCTAAAGGTAGCTAATATTCATACTATGCGTAGGTTTGTAGGATAAGGATTTTTTGTTCTGGTAACCTCATTTCCTTCTCTTCTGGTCTTTTCCCACCTTTCTTTCCCTTTGCTTCTAGACATAAGACCTGTACTGTGGAGGATGGTATTAAACTCTCTGTCTGCCTCTTCCCAGCTTGTCCTTAGACACCAAGTGAATGTCAGAGATCTAGTCTCAAACTATTTAAAAACATTTAGCCAGCTTTACACAGCAACTCTTTGGTCAAACTTTCTCTGCTTTAGGAAAGGACATGTCGCCCCTCTTGGCAAATCAATTATTCAGACGCTGTGATAGTCCGAGGCATCGTATCAGTAATAAAGTAGTGAATTATTAATCACGGCTTGTGCCATTTCGATTAGATTTGGGAAATTCAGGATTAAATTTCTGGCACCCTGTGTCTCGGATTGAGCTCAGCCCAGCTGGCCTGACAGGCATGAGCTGGCTTTGTACTTCAGAGGAGGCTGGTGGATAAAAATTACTTGAAAAGCCTCAGAACTTCAATTATTATTATTAGTATTTTGGAAGGAACTGGAATGACTGAAAATAGATTTCCAATCTGCAGGGCAGTTTTGGTTTCACACAAAACTTCTGCTGTAATAGTTCACTCTTTTTTTTCCCATTCCTCTGAGCTCATCTGCTTGCTGCAAGAAAGGCTAACTCGGCTTGAAAGACGAGGCAGTCTTGTGAGTCTGTGTGTCTCTGTACGGTATTTACACTTTCTACATTTTATCTGGGCTCTGAGGACACTCTGAGAGATCGAAATCATATTAATTAGAAGAACAGGACCAGCATTCCTACTGCTCTGGCACTAGCTGTTGAGGGAGGGAGAGCCTTAATGCAGGAAAGTGAGCCTTGGCATCCTGAGAAGTTGCTTGCAGCCTGCTTAAGGCTAGCGTAAAAAGAGTTTTGGCTTTATCTGCCCTGTGCCCAACAGACAGCCATCCCCTGCAGTGCCCTGCCACATAAATTCACCTGACTTCACTCAACAGATATTGTTTAGCTCTTGCCTGTGCTTGGTGCCTGCTGTGGAGAGCCTCCTCTGAAGTGCTGGTGAGTGCTCCTTTCACTGGCGAAGGGCTTTTTGCAAGTGTGTCTGCTACAGAAAGAGGAGCAAAAGCAGGAATGGGATAGGCAAGCGGGACAGTTGAGGCTGTTGGGACCATATGGGGAGTGTCAGCTGCCCCACATGTGGCCAAGTGACCTGTGGAGAACTGCTGGGATGCATTGCCAGGGTGTCAAGGTTGAGGTGGTACATCTGAGCACGGCATGGGGTAATGCTGTGCATGGGAGCTTGGTACTGCAGGGTGTTGAAGAGACACCAGACCACAAACCACCTGGGAGAAGTGAGGGGAGATGTTCTGGCCTGCCTCTAGCCAGAGTGAAAAGTGTGCCACAGAGCCGTGAAGAGACCATTTCCTCCCCAGTGACTTTTATCCATGGGTGAAATTTAATTTTTCCTTGTTGCCTATAGGCAGAGCAGATTTGCAGAAGTTAGTAATTTCTTCAGCAGTTAGGCTGAAAAGTTAAGTAACTTTGCCCAGGCCTTAAGGAAATCAAAGGGAAAACTTAGGTGACCTGACCCTACACTCACATCCTTGTCAATGCGAACTGATAACACAGGTCTGAAATGAAGCCTGCCGGGTTTCTGTCTGTGAAGTTGGCCTTTTGCTAGACATACAACTGAGGGAACAGCTTTTGCCACAAATGTAGTCCAATTCAAACCCTGAACAAGACTCAAAAGTGACCGAGTTGAAAACCCTTGACATGAAGGAAATAACATTTCACTCAGTGCAGTTTTAATTTCATCCCTCTGCCCTGGAGTCAGAGGTTTCTGAGCAGAACAGGGACTGTGGAGTGCATGTGCATTGTGGGGAGGAAAGTGTGTGGGGAGATGCTGCATGTAGCTAGTTTCTTACTCTTAGAAGCCTCCATGACTTTCGGGGAAAGGAAAAGCAAAAAAAAAAAAAAGGTTTTAAAAGAATTTTTTTGAAAGAGGAGCTGAAAAAGACATCAAAACAGATCAAAGAAACTCATGGAAGTGGGAAAAAAAATGGAAAGAGGGAGAAAAAAAAAGAAGGAAAAGCTCCTGCAGTAACATTGGATGAAAATTAAGCTTCTCAGATCTGTTTAAAAGATATTCTGTTTGATCTTTTATATCTTCTGCTCTGATTATCCAGGTTCCTTTTGATGTTGCTGAGCCCTATAGAACTGATATGTAAAAATACACATACATATGTATTAATACAGTGGGTACACATGCACATGGAGGGACCCTCTCACGCTGTCATTGCTGCCGGTGAATGGGATGTGCAGGGCCAGTGGAGGTGAGGCCACATAGGAGCAGGCTCCAGTGCCCTGACCCTGTGATGTGTGTCCCACGCCACGGTGCCCCTCGGGAAAGGAAAACCTTCCTGCTCCTCTCCTCAGCAGGAACCACTAGAAGAAACTGAGCTCTGAGGCACGCATTAGAGGTAGGAAGCTGTGATTTTTTTGGTGTCACACCATGTCCTACTCTGTGCACCTTCCAAACCCGTGGGATGTCATGGGGTGATGTTCATGATGGTGTGCATCCCTGGAAAAATACCTCTCAGAGACTGTGCAAAAAGACACCTATAGCCAAAAGGGACAGACCTGCTCCTTGGGATCTTGGAGCTGTTTGTGCCACCACACAATCCTCAGCAGAGAAACCCCTCCAGCAGCCTCCTGACTGCTTCCCTTGCCTTCCCACCAAGGCCAGCTCCAGACTCCTCAGCTCTTTAGACAAAATGACTTTTTTTCTGACCTTCTTTAGACAAAATGACTTTTTTTCTGACCTTCCTTTAACATAAGGGAGCATGGCCAGCCTTAGGATGGGTCATTGATGCTATCAGGAGTGTAGGGAGGGATTTTGCACAAAGCAGAAGACACAGCCCCATCAAGCCAAGCCGGCTGCTGTTGCTGGGGCAGGAGGAGGGAAGCGGATAGAGCCTGCATTAAAATCCCTTCTTGACCAGGCAACAAGCCTGCTTTGCCTTAGTGCCACCACCTGCAAGGGTTTCTCACACTTGTGTGACACGTGGAGGCAGCAGGACCCAATCCTGGTGGCTGCAATTGGCTCCGCATCCCCCCAAGCCCCGGCTGTGCCGTGCTGGCCTCTGCTCCCCACTGCTGTGGTGCCCACACGCTTCCAAACCTTTAATCTGCTTACCCTCAGGAGGCCCTGGGAGGCAGGCAAAGTGGTCTTAAGCTCATTTTACAGCAGGAAACACAAGTGATTTCCATACAAATACTGTGCAAGTTGGCAGTAGAGGTGGGACCCACACTGCATGCACCAAGGCTCTTGCTCTGGGAAGGAGAACAGCTCTCTGCCTCCCACTTCCATCTTCCCGTGATTGGCTTTGCTCTGCTCAGTGCCATCTCCTGCAAGGAAAACGATGTCCTCCATGTCCCACCTTCAAGCAGACCAGCAGTTTCCACATTGCCTCCTCCCTCGTCCCCCCAGTTTTTCTGCGAAGGTGAGCACAAAGAAGCTCTCCAGCTAAATTTGGGCTCAAATGCATGCCTTCCTGTAATTTTAATACACCAACATGCTTCTAATTGTTATGATTGGAGAGGAGTGTAGGCAGCATGGAGCAGCAGGCACGGTATTTTGGGTTTTCTGAGCTGAGGCTGGTACAGCCGGTTGTTTCAGCCCTTGGGCTCTGGCAGCCTGATCCCCTCCTTGCAGCTTTGTGTGTTTATTCTCATTTCTCTTCGCCCTGCTCTCTCCCCCACCCTCATACAGAGGTTTCCCAAGTAGATCTGTCTATTGCCACTCCCCTCTTTAAGCTCCCAATTTAAAGGGGGAGAAAAAAAGGCAAATACACAGGAAAATTTTAGTTTTACAGACAGCAGTAAAATGATCAAAGGCTTATTTGTAGCTAACAGCGGACGTACACCACTCATTGAACTAAGATGGGATGGAAGCATTTTCTTCATATCCCTACAAATGTGTTCCTTTAAAAAAAAAAATCAATGGAGGCAGATTTTTAATTAAAGCAGATGCTGATCCTTCCTGCCCCTGATGCTGCTACATGTTTTGTTGTTGTTGTGGCTGTTGTTATCTTATCTGGGCCTTTATTTATTTATGTATTAGCCCCTGACAACAGGAGATTGCAGCTCTGATTTCTCTGCTAGAGTTGAGGAAACAAAAAGAAGGTGGGCCTGTTGGAGTAAAATGTTTTTGTCTCCAATCTCTTTGCTACCCAGGTGAGGGTCAAACGCCCCCTTCCTTGGGCTTTCCCCTCCTCCAGCTCTGGTGATGGATACAAAGGCTAAGCCTTGCTGTCTCCTTCTCTCCGTCCTTTTTACAGATGCAAATCCCCTCTGCTCAAGCTCAAGAGTGTCTCTGGGAATAAAATGTGCTCTGTGGTAATGCCTTCATTTGAAAGTGTTATGGAGATCTGGAGCTGAACTGCTGAATGGCGAGCTTTCCTTTCTTTCTTTTTTTTTTTAAAATACATTTTAAATTTTTTTCAGAACCCCCCACTAATTTAGGGCTCTAATAAAATGACCCAGAAAGCCATTCCCTAAAACATTCACCCTTCTTCCTCACCCAGCATATTTAAATCTCCAATCTCCTTCCTCTGTCCTGTGCATGGCCAGGAGTTGGACTCCATGATCCTCGTGGGTCCCTTCCAGCTCAGGAGATTCCATGATTCTCTCGTCTTCAAACCCTCTCCTGGCTGCTCCCATTCCTCCCAAGATCAAGGGGTTCCTAATGAGGCTTTCATAATGAATGTCTGAGACAAACACATTTGCTCCCAGCCTGCCACATCTGGACCTAGTACTGGGAGGGTTTGGGCAGGACTGGGTGCATGATCCATCCCCTCTCCCTCTCTGGTGCTCTGCCTGATGTCTACACAGGTCCCTGGACTTTCACTCTTCAAAAAGAGCAAATTTCTTCAACATCAGCTAAGTGTATAGAGGTGGGGGTTCATTTGCTGGGAATGACCGGCAGTACGCAGATATTTCAATCATCCTAAAATCTAAAGCAGAGAGACAGTGCCTTAGATAATCTGAGTCAAGACACGTTCATCCTCGCTGTCAAGATCTCCTGCAATGAGCTGTGATGAGGCCACGATGGAGGGAGATGTCCTGGGCCTGGGCCGTCCTCTGCTGCAGGGCCTTCCTGCAGGCCACGTTCCAGTCCCCACAGGTGCCTTCTGTCTCTGGAACTCCCCGGCTTCACTCATGTGTCACTCCCAGACATAACCTAAGGGGCTGTCTTGGCTCTGCGAGTGCGAAGGTGACCTGCCACAGCCAAAGATTTGCACAGAGCGTTTGTCTTTGTGTGTGTCCGTAGTACACCAGGTCGGTGCTGCGGGGCCCGAGGAGGAATTTGTCCTTTCTGTCCAGCACCAAGCATTTGGCCAGGTGCTGCCAGGAGGGAGGCCTTCGCACGCACCGGGCACAGGCCACTGCTGGAGGCGCTGTGCCTGACGGGAGGGAGCACTGCTCCCATCTGCTGTGGCAAACTCCACCTTTGCGTGGGGAAGGAAAACGATAGTTAAAGCTGCCCAGGGAGTGGTTTTTCCTTTCATTTTCTATCTGTCCATGTAGCATCATACAGAATCATAGAATTGTTTAGGTTGTAAAAGACCCTTAAGGTCATTGAGTCCGACTGTTAACCCAGCACCACCATATGACCACCAAACCATGTCCCCCCAGTGCCACATCCACACGCCTTTCGAACACTTGCAGGGATAGTGATTCCACACTGCCCTGAGCTGATTGTTCCAATGCCTGATCACTCTTTCAATGAAGACATTTTTCCCAATATCCAATCTAAATTATAATATCAAATATATGTGTTTGAGCCTGACTTCCCAGACTGTGCACACCCCCGACCTTTACTATCCTTAAAGGCTGCCCTGGGCAGCTCTTTCCCAGGTCTGTGGGTAGGTTCTGGCAGTCATACACATGGACTGAGACGTGTCTGAATACTGTTTGCTTCACTGTACAAAATGCACTTCAACAAAATAATTGAAAAGAATATTTCCAGTTTGCAAGAACATCTCTCCTGACCGAAAGTGTAACAACTTTTCATTTTGTTACGTTTTGTTCCCTTTACATTAAAAGCAGGCAGATTAATAAAGGAAATTGAGAAAAAGGAAAAGAAATAGCTTTGTTTAAAAAATACCTCATCAGCAAATTTTTTCACATTTTCAATCAAGTAAACTGATTGTGGTATCTTATTATTTGATAGGAGCATGCATATATTTCCATTCAGTGCTTAACTATTTTTTTTCCCAAGTGAATAAAAAATTTGTCCAAAATCCTTCCTCACTTGTTATCCAGAATAGCATTTTCATGATGCCTGCAAAGAAAACTCAATATTGATTTCAATAATATGCAGATTTAGAGTTTTGCTTTTGAAAGGGTGGAATCCATTTGGAGAAATTTAAGTGTTTACTTCAAGACATGCCTCTGTCTGAGACAATTACCCTTGGCTTTCCTTTGTAGTTAGCAGGGATCTGCTCTGCAAAGTCGAGGGCACAACGGTCCTCATCAAATCATAATCTGCTTTCAGCCAAATCAGACTTCCCCTTAAGAAAGCACTTTTCTCTCCATGTTCTATATTGCAAGTCTTGACTGACTTGGAAGGATCCTTGGATGGATCTGCATTTTAATTAGATGTCTTAGATGTGGGTAAATTTAGGGAGCATTAAACCTGACCAACTAGTTTAAAAGTGAGTTTGTTCCTTAAAGCTGTTCAGGACGCTAACAGGATTATGCAGAAGCTAACAGGGCTGTGGTTTCCCTAAAGCTGGCTGTGCAACAGCACATGAAAGTAAATACTTGTAATTTCAGATTGAATGCCTATGGGCAGAGACACCAAATGCGCACAATAGTGCACAACTTATTTGCAATTGCAAACACTCACTCTGTAGAGGAAACACTATTAGCTGTATCCCATCTCTGCTGAAATCATCTTCATTCTTTTAACATTATCAAAACTTTAAAATGCATAGAAAAATGAGAAGTGAGATATAAACAGCTTCCCTTCTTTCTACCACCCACACTTACATAAGAAAACACACTCAAAAGGGATAAACTACATATATATATATACACACACACACACACTCATATACATATTACATATATATATACACACACGCACTCATATACATACTACGTATATATATATACACACACATGTATACATACATACATATATGTATATACGCAAAAGATAAATTTCACTTAAAAATGCAATCCATAACCATGTCCCAGCTTTTCTCTTTATCAGGTGGCAACTCAGGACTTTCACAGCAATGGAGTATAAATTCTGTTAATAAATCCTGCTACATTATCTTTGAAAGTGTGAGCCAATAAGGTGTTATACCTGGAAATCAACTTATATCCAGCTTCAACGGAACAGCAGTGAAAAGCTTTTGGTGGACCTTGGTTAGGGCAAGGGGTTTTTAGGCATTTCTCTGTGCCTTTCACAGAGATCTGAAGTAGGACACTTCAATCACAGTGCCTTGGTATGGATGTGTCTTTCACTACAGCCTCGTATAAGTATCCATGTTTGGGTGTTATCATGGGAGTAGCTGCCTCGCTATATCCATCTTTTCCCAATTGCGTGGTATCGATTGATGGTGTAGCAAAGTTTTTGAGTGATAGCTCAACAATGAAGAAGTTCCAGACTCCCTCTCTCTTTCTTCTGCTAGTGGAAGGGAAAATGTCTTATCCTCAGCATTAATTAAACTCTGTGAAGCCTGATCCTGCTTTGGAAGACCTGTGTGTAGATTCATACTCTCTGACAACATCTTAAATTCACTGACTGGCATTTACTTGGTAAATAAATAAGAGGATCAGACCAGAATTGCTTTAGAGAGGTCAAGCAAAATCTTTGGTCTGTCTGTGAAATGCATGGGCCAAATTATTTGCTCTTGAAAACCACCAAAGCTGTCCTGAAACTTACTGATTTATGCCATGAAAGGGTTAGCTTCTGTAACAAATTTTCAGGTAAGAGAAAGTCTGAGCCAGAGGGTGACAGCAATTGAGATAACCAGAGGCACCTTCTGCCTGGGAACCAGAAGGTTTATGCCTTGCCTTGGAAAACATAGACTGATCCCTATGAGTCCTAGGTCGATTTTCTCTTCTGCACCTTTTTCTTTATGTGTTCTGCCTTCCTGCATTTGCCATGCACTGGTTAGTGTACAGTGCTGCATACCTAAATCTGCTTTCAAGTTAGACTTTCAGAGACTTTCCCCTCAAGTTGCCAGTTTTTGTCTGTGTCTGTGGTTCTGCCTAAAGGTCTGTTTGTGCTGTGGGATTTTTGCAGGGATGAGGATGGAGTTCTCAGGACGACTAAAAGGCGGACTAACTGTATAATTATTTAGGTTACCTCTGCAGTAATTGGGTGAGAAAAATGGGTTGAGGCAACATACTGTGATTGTCAAAAATATGTTTTCTTTGTTGCCTTTAAGGATAAAGCATTCCTGAGCTATTTCTTCTAACACTCCCACCCCCACATATATATTCCTGCCCCATCAGTCCCTTAAAACAACTGCATTTCTCCCCCTTGAAAATCGAGGGTGACTTTCAGCTCCCAGCATGATTGGGAAAAAAGTCTGGCAGAGATTAAAGAAAAGAGTTTCTTTTCCCTTCCAGAATCTGTGTGGGACGATGAGATTGACAAAAGTTGTTGGCCAAAATATCGCTTAAGAGAGGCAAAGCTCTTCCTAGGACAGTCTCTTTCACATCCCACTTGCAATAACAATAGCCGTGGTATCATTTTAAAAGAGAGAGCGGAGAAGGTGTGGGGGTGGGAAGGACAGGAATTACAGCCCTTATACTAATCAGATAGAAAAGCTCTGTCTCCCACAATTCTTTCATTAGCTGGCGAGACAGGTGCCCTCCGACCTCCAGCATCACTTACTTCCTTGGTAACAACTACTGCTGGCAGATGATCCCTCTTGTAGACTTCATCCATATTCAAAGAGTTGTCACATCCAACTGATGCTAAGAAGCTAATCAAGTAGAATTTTCTTTTCCTTTTCTGTGTCTTTTTGTTCCCCCCTTTACTCCCTCTCTCACGCTAGAGAGATATTTCCCCACCATGTGCTCAAATTCTTTTGAACCCCGAGAAAGGACCAGATCCATGGGGAAAGGGAGGAAATCCCTTTTCTGTTCACACATGGAGCCTCTGATGATTTTTCCATTTTTACGCAGTCAAGTATAAGACTGTTTTGCATTGCCATTAACAGCATTTAAGAATGACCAAGCACAACCAGGGGCTCGGCTAGGACATCTGTCTCACCACATTGCAGTTTCAGGGCAGGTTGAAAATTCCCCATCAAAACTATTTTGAGATAGAAAATTTAATTTCCAATGCTGTCTAGGCTTTGGAAGAATGTGGCCTTATTAAAGGAGTTGATTTCACAACAGATAGAAGATGAGTTAAAATTACATTTTCTACAGACAAGGGTAATATTTTCACTGATGTTTTCATTTTGTTTGCTTTTTCCCCCATGGTAAGCCTATCAGCTATACTGTGCTTCTTTCCTGTGTTCAGAAATAAACTTGCCAACTTGGTTCTAAAGTAGCTAGTAAGAGTTTATATGAGGATATTTTATTTGCATTTGATGAATTTTGTACAAAAATATTTTCTGACAGAGATGGTCATCTCTTCTAACCACATGCAAAGACTAACGTGAAGTAATTTCAAACTCTGAGGATAAGAATGTTGAATCTGAAACAGCGACTACATAGGAAAAACTGACTCTCATATCCTTGATGAGAAAAAAGAACCTGAAGAATAATGAAGATGCCATTTCTGCACTTTTCCATTCTGAGATTTATAGATTTCTGATCATTTGAATAACATGAATCATCTAGGGGAAAGTCTGAGGCCATTGAGTTCAGATAGACAGCAACTCTTCATTCACAACAGTGTGTCAATGGTTGTCAGTCAAACATGAGGGAAAGCGAATCAAAGTCAGGAATTTCTACTCCAGAAAACATAGAGACTTGTTTCAGTGTGAAAATCCAGAACACCTGGCAGATATTATTTCCAACTTTTGAAAATGATGTATCATTAGACAAGAGAGAATTCCTAAAACGGTCCCAAATTTTTCTGAAAAACATTTGTCAGCAACTGACCTTAAGAACCTTTAATAAAAAAAATCATCTATAAACAATAGCCCTGTTACAATGCCACTGATTTCTACAATTCAGAGGAAATGCTGACATCCTCCATTCAAGCACTAGTTTCAAGCTACTGAAAATGCTGTTTTAAATCCTGATGGCATCTGTTCCTCTTCCATGAGTTAATTCAAGGGGAATAAATGTGCAAAACAAAGGAAAGAAGGAAGTCAAAGGCACAGTGGTCCCAGACAAACATTGATCCCACAAATCTCCCTTATTTCCACCATCCGCTGCCAGGTTTCTTGTTAGAATGTGCAATGCATAATTTACTCCTCATGTCTTTCCTTCCATCATCCTGTGAGTACAGATTCTTCCTTAGGCATCCTTGGTGCTACCACCATTCCTGTCACTGGTGCAAACTGAAGCCGGCTGGTGGATTTACTCCCAGGAGTCTGCTCTCCATAGGGTTGCCGCTGCAACTTTTTGGTAGTCTCTGTCTTCATGACACTATTTTTGGACCTCCCTCTCACTCTTTCTTGTTTAGTAATGTCTCATCTTGTGGAGACTGGAGAGCTAAGTTCGTTAAAATGGAATTTGGTGGGTTATTGCACAAAATTACCTCTATTTACATCTGCTGCCTGTCACTTTCAATGCTCTATGTCTTCTATCACTTAATACTTCCACTACCTGTTCATGCCAACTTTCAGTGGGCAGCAGTTGTAAACTCAGGTTAGCATTGTTTGCTGCGTGCTCTCCTTCCTGCAGAAGCCCTTTAATGGGCTGTGTGAGCCGCTGTCTTGGCCAAGAATATTTTCTCATGGGTAAGACAGGGCTACAGCTGTGCTGATATCCAGAAATGCCAAGAGTATCCATAAATTATTTTGCTAGGCTGAATTATAGCTCCTACACCATTATTAACTCTTTGTCTGCTGCAAAGCATCTTTGTTGTCTACTGAAAAATGTCGAGATAAGCTGAGAAGAAAAGAATAAAAACGAAAATAAGCTTATGGCTGAAACAAACACTGAACCTGAATCTTTCATATCTCAAAGGAGTTGGGCTGCAATATTTCTGCTAAAAGAGAAACGCTGAATTTTTGCTAGCGGAATACAGCTTAACTGTGAGTCAATGAGTGACTGCACAACAAAATTCATGAGACATGCAGAAGGTGAAGACCTATCCGAGACTCGATGCCTTGAATTAAAGGGCCATGCCTGGTACCTGGTCAGGCACAGGGCAGACTGTGCTGTCCAGTGGTTGAGTCACAGCCTACAGGGCAGCGTGTTCCTCGAGTCCAGTGTGCTCTCCTGGTTGTGCAGCACTGCCCAAAGTACTAGAAAATCTTGAAAACCAACCCATTTTCCTGTCTAACACGCCACATCCACCATCTTCACCTCTGTTCACTTGTGTGAGCAATTCAGCAGAGACATTGAAAGGCTGAAGAGCAGCAGAATGCGTTATTTCCACAGACTTCAGTAGGCACTGGCTAATGTCCCACCTCTGCAGAAGCTCAAGCAATTACATTTTTCTTCTTGCTTGCTGGTGTTGTGAGACCCAAACACCTGACTACCACAGCAAAGCCAGGAAGCCTGCGCCTATGGCAATCAGGCACATACCAACACAGTACAGCTCAGATCTGGATCAGAAATGATGGCTTTAAAGTCTTCCTTTCCCACATTTTCTTCCTGCCCTTTTGTCAGTGAGTTAACACGGCATCAAAGTGTCTGCCACCCTGATCTCTGACCATAAGCCCATTAAAATTGCATTGGAAGTTAACAATAAGGATGATAAACAAAGATCAAATGAATAATGCATAAACAAAGCACTTCAATTAGATATTGAAGAAAATAATATAAATGTATTAGATAGCAAAATATCTTGAATTATAAATTAGATGGGGAATTTCTTGTTTTTTCCCCCCAATGGGAGGAAAAAATGAAAAGAAATAAAGAGATACTTAGTCTTTTATTGGTTGATGATAATAAACTGTAGGGATATTTATACTTTGCTGTTCAAGCTTAGTAATTTCATGTGTTTTTGCAAGATAACACTTGGGTCATGTGATTCCATCAACCAATCGAGCTGCCAGGCTCTTTGCTGACACTTGGTAATGAAGTGATATGGGAGGGTAGGACAAAGTCACCTTATCTTTTTATAAATGCATTGAGTGGCATTTGGGATGCCTTCCTACCTTTCTGGTTCATTTGCATTACACAAGAACCCTCTAAATGTTAAAGCTTTCTCTCGCAGCGAAAGTTTGAAGCTTCCAGCGGCATTCAAGGATATCTGCCTCGGAGTGGCACGAAAATAATGATGTGCAGCTGTGTGTGTGGGGACGGGGCCGCGCACGCGTGTGCGCGACAGCCGGCTGAGAGGCTCCGGAGCTGTCTCCGGCACCAAAGCAGCGCGTGCCGTCCATCCAAGCTGACAGGCCTACCCAACCTGAAATCATCTGAGTGCAGTTTCTGAAATCGTTTGAAAGTGGAGTGTCAGGAAGATGTTTGCATGGCGGCTGACATCTCCTCCCGGCGTGGTTTAATGACATCCCTCCCTTGTCATAACTCTCCTCACGCTTCACAAATAATAACAGCGGTGGAAGAACTTGGCAAGGCAGAGTTGGGAGCAGGAACGGGAATGTGGGGAAGGGCTGGGAGGCAGGAAAGTGCAAATCGCTGGAGACAAAACCACTTGAAAGGGCTGGAATCAGCCTGCGCATTTGTACCTGGGAGGGCTGTGGGTGTCTCTTGCTTTCCGTCACTCTCCCATCTTGTTAAACAAAGGGTAGGGATTTACCTGCCTTTGCCAATCAGCCCAATCTAGAGCAGCAGGCAAGGATGAAATCCCTCTTGGTACGGAGGCCTGTCTGTACAGGTGTTGATTGTCTCTGTGTATGCATTTCAATGTGTTTTCCGGGTGCAAGGAGGGAGAGGACAGCAAATATACTGCTGCCTGGAGAGTTTCCTCCTACCCCAGCTGGGCTTCTGGCTTTGGTGGGACTGGCAGGCAGGTCACAGACTGAAATAAACATGTGAGAGCTTAGGGGACCAAAGTGCTGGACTAAGTTAAAGGGTTTGAACTCCTGACTTTTAAAACTGGCTCAGCCACCTTCCTGCTGGCTCAGTTTGGGCACGTTGCCCATGCTTCTGTGCCTCAGTCACCTGCTTTTTGCTAGGATTGAGGAATGAAGATTAATCCCAGAGCAGACCACAGCAAGATGACATGAAACATGTTACAACATTGTCAATAGGGGATTAACATTGTTCTTTTAAAATGTCCCATTGGCACTACGTGCCCTAAATTAAATACAATTACAGCCAGGAAGAATGATCAAGAGCTAAACAACTACTCAGCTATCAGTCTATACTGATTTGATATTTCCAAAGAAAGAGGCACATTTTCCAAGTGTTTGCTAATCAAAGAATGGGAAACCAGACTTCTGGCTCTAGTTTTGGTCAGTGCGGTATAAGTGTAAGATGTTGCCTCTGGATTTCCAGCAGGGAATGCGCCCAGCAGAACAAGCCATGTCACCCACAAAGTCTATGTGCTGCCAGGCAGAGGAAAGACTTGTTTCTGTCAGGCATGAAGACAGTGAGAGGGCTGAGGAGCTGGAGAACCAGGTAGGCTGCTTCCCCTGTCTCCAGATGGCTGTCTCAGCTGTCTTCTCAGCCGTAAGAGGCGGTTCAGGAACTGAAAGCCTGCACCTGCTGCTGAAAGAAACATGATTTTGTAGGTGCTTGGTGCCTGAGGATTTCAATGTGCAATAAAAAGATAATTTATAGTAATCATAACAATCACGGGTGAAACCTTGAGGCCTCTAACAGTCTGCTGTGGGGCAGAACAACTGTATAAGCCACTGACAAGTTTGCGGTCTCAAGGACTCTGCAAATGACTGAACTGCAGTCCAAGGACTGTCTGAAGTAATACTATGGCAAAGGGAATGCAAAGAACCTCCTTACTTTAGCTAATACGCCTGAGTAAGTGCTTATGTACTCCCAAATTTTTCTTCTCCCTTCCCTCCATACTTAGTGATCTTTAGCATGGAAGCCAATAAGAATAGTTGGGTAGGCTTTTGCTTACTAATTTTTCCCAAAACACAGATATGACTATGTACTTCATAGGAAACATAACAACTTGTCGAGCTTAATCCATCTGACATAAAACATTTTAGCCCAGTGGAGATGTGTGTTACATCTCCAGCTATGTCCAGCTATGAAAGGGCTGAGGCATGTACAGCTCCCTGCTGCCCCTTGGCCACCTCCACACACCAGGTGTGTGGAGAAATCACCCAAGCCCCTTTTTAAACATCCTTCCAGCCGATGTACGGTGGGCAGGCTCCTGTGAGGATGGAGGGCACATCCTGTGAGGACAGGAGCCTGCATCCCTTGCCTCTGGAAGCAAGGACTGACACGTGGTCTGCCAGGCCTTTGGGAGTGTATTTACAATTAAATGAAACAGATAACAGATGTTTTCACATTATTTCACAAGGAACTGACTGATAAAGTCAGAGAAGAGGGAATGGAGAAAAGACCTTTTTCAAAAAGAGTGTGTACCTCAGTGGCTGGTGTTATCTGAAATGGGCTCACACCCATGGCACTGGAGGTGTCCCTGTGCACTGAGAAAACCTTCCCTTGGATGAGTTGTTCCACTAGCATCCTTTCCCACGCTTCTCTTGGATTTTATGGCAGAGGATAAAGGATCGCAGTGCGTTTTCCTTGTCCGAACTACTTAGTCCTACCACTGTGCCATCATTCCCTAGCTCTGCACAGCACATTCCCCTCTCCAAGTCCATGTGTCTGCAACTGTGTGGCACATAGAGATTAACATTTGTCCCAGCCTCCACACTGCTCTTCCAAGTTTCTGAGTTTGCAAGGAACACAAGGGACAGTGAGCAGAGCTGCAGACCAAGGCATCTTCTCTCCTATTGGAGCAGGTGCCTGTGCTTGCTGCTGGTACGAGTGCATCCCCCGAAAGCTCTAGGGGTAGATATGGCACTTGATTCCTTTGCTGTGCCCTGAGCACGGTTAAGGTTTGAGGAGGGCTTTGTGTGAGTGACGGACAACTTGGAGAAGGAAACTGAAGCTTGATTTTGCTGAGGGGTTAGATGTGACACTAGAGGTGTAGTTAATGGAGTCTTTCCCTCAGCCTCACTGGCTTTGAAGAAAAGTCTAAAAGGTGAGAACCTCTGGAATCCATTTCACCTGGCAGTAAATATATGAAAATCTGGAGTAAAGCTAAATTGAAACTCAAACTCTATTACCAATGGAAATGTCTAGACTCCTCATTCTAGAGTGTGAGCTGCAGGTGCAGAGGTATAACATGAACTTCATGCCCGAAATTTATTCAGGTTACTTGAGCAAGTATAGATGCAAACAAGAACAGCACTGTGAGTTGATCAGAAACAGCACCAGCAGATACTGGAATATTCAGGTAAATCTGGAGGTGAGCTGAATAGACACCATGCAGACATTGTAAGTATTATTGTTAAGTGCAGAATTAATGTAAGGCTCGAGTGGAGATGCCTGTGATTTTCTTACACTTTATATGTCTTGGTTTCCTCAGATATCTCCATGACCTCAGTTAATGCTTTCTTTGCTCTTCACCACACAATAGCAATGGGAAGAGTACAGTTTATCTGTTATCTCCAGGGGGCATTCAAAGTAAATACCATGCACTTCCCCATATTTAACTAAGTGACTGAGAAGGGATAGCACATCTATCTTTAACAATATTTTTGACAGAGAGGATACCTAATTCCATTAGAGATATTTAGGATGAAGTGCTTATGTGATTTAAGTAGATGAGTATTGTGTGAATTTTGGTGGGATGTGTGCTCTATCTGTCTTTCTGGTTTGGTATGTTTGGTTTCTTTATTATATAAAATCCGCATATCTAAAGGGGGATCACAGACATGAGGATAGAGCAGCTCTGCATCAGAGGCAGTGCACACAGGCCAGCAGAACAGCTCATGTGAAGGTGCTCTCTTCCCCTCCTTCCCCCATTTCCAGAGCTCACTGCAGTCAGTGCTTTGAGTGGGCATGGAGAATCTCAGCTTCACCTAGACTTTCATTCCTACCACAGATAAGTCTCCACATTTTTTTCAAACAACCTTGCTTGTCTGCTGGAGGACTTTGGAAGCACAAACCCATCTTCCTCCTGCAGCCAGAACTGCAGCAGCCCAGGCATGCTAAGACTTCTTTTGGGCTCATTTAATCTGCACCACATGCCAGGCAAGGGAGTGAACCTTCCCACTATTGCACCCTAACATATGAATTATCAGATATTCCGTTTCTCTCTTTTTTTTTGCCACCCTCTGCCCTGCCACCGCTGAAATTTCTAAAACTTTTCTTTAATTTATGAGGAAAATTAAATAAACAAATAAATAAACCCCCAGAATTCAAAGATTTCTTATTAAAGTTCTGAACATATGCTACTTATGAAAAAAAATCTAAGTGAAATTGGCTGATAAAGTAAGAATCCCACAAAGGGCTGTTCTTCCAATCATCCGGTATTTCTCCTGTAATTTCCTCAGAGATCGTGGAATGATTTTCCAGATGTCTCTGTTCCTTCCAGGTGGCGTGTTCAACATGATTTGGAACAAGGCCAATCTTAGGCTTCTTCCTATTCAGGGGAGATGATACTGTGCAAGGTACATATGTGTACATACTTCCACATTTTTGGAAACATATATAGCGTGTTTCTCTCAGAGCACAGGTAAAGCACAACTCAGAGGAAGAGTGGCTTTCTTGTGAGGCTGACAAAACAGCCCTGTCTGAGAAAAGCAATTTTTTCATCAGTAAGAAGAAAACCAAGGGCAGTTTTTGCTGTGGGAGCATTTTTAATGGGGCAGTAGGAGGTACTGCTCTTTAACTTGACTCAGATAAATCCTGCTTAGCCTCAAAGCTGCTTTGGTTCCCTCCCAAATGCTGTGGCTCCTTGCTTGCCTGTTGAACACAGGCTGGCTGCAGAAATGTGCAGCCATGGAATTAGGACTGCAGGGAGTGGGGCTTCTTCTGGGGCAAATGAAACCAGAAACTGCAAGTTTGGGTCAGTACATTGGATCAGGCCAAAAATCTCCATCACCTGCACAAGAACAGGCGGCCTACGACAACCTGGGTGATTCCTCAACGGCTGAGGCTGCTCTGCTTTTCACTCCATGCTCTTTTCACCCTGCAAATTTAACTGCTCCACTGTCAGTGAGAACCATCTTTATTTCTGGGACTGGCTCACAGCTCTGCTCTGCATTATCAGAGGGGTTAAGCAGAGCAGTGCTATCAATGACTGATCCCTGCCGTGGCTGGATGTGGCAGCGTAAATGCCATGGATGGATTTGAAAAGCTGTGATTTTTACATGACAAGGAGGATCCTTGCTGGGAGGACAGACAGAGCTGGACTTTGGCTGTGGCAGAGAGAGCTGAGCACTGCCCTTTAATGGGGTTTTCATTCTGCCCGCTCCCAGCACTGATGTCAGAATGAGCAGTAATGACCTATTGGGTTTTAAGATGAAAGCAGAAGGGGAGGCATTTCCCCCCTCCATATTGGCCCCCATGACATATTTAAATACCTCCAGCACATCAGCATGACAAGCTAAGTGTAAGTGAGGGACCTTGGGTCTCCATTGCTTCAGCTCTGCAGTTTACTGCTGCAATTCCCTCAGCTCAGACTCCATGTACATGTTTTTGCCATTTTCACTCATGTTTTTTCGATCAAAATCCAGCCTTTTAATGGAGAATTTTTTTTTCTGGCAAAGTGTGTAAATGTTGTTGGAGAGACACTTCCCTTCCTCCAGAAAATAGATGTGAATTTGAGAAAAACATCTTAATCTTATGCTGTCAAAAGGACCCTGCTTTAATTGAAAATTTGTATCACCAATAGGAAGTGTAACACACATCATCCATCTGTAGTGCTCACCTAAGATCTTTATCCAGAAGTGTCCTGTAAGGCTGTGCATTGCTGCCATGTGTGAACACAGGTAATTTTCTAAGAAAATCGGGAAAGTTAGGAATGAGGTAAGCTCCAGAAATTTCAGGGTTTTTTTTTCCTTTTCTGAATAGGGGTCAAGGTGCAGTATTTTTGCTAAACTTCTCTTTAAGAACAAATCTGAGGAGCAAGAAAGAGCTGTTTCTTAGCTCAGGCTCATGAGACTTTCCATCTCCCTAACCATGTGAGCATCAGAATGCTGTGCTACCATATTAACATTTTACATATTTTGCCCTTTTTATAACCCTTTCCTCCCTGCTTCCCCACAGCTTTGCCTGCATTTCATGTGTTTCTAGCACATTTCTAGTGCAATAGTCTGCTCTTCCTTCAACAACCAAAGCCAATTCAAACATATATATATTTCTATTCTGAAAAAAGAAATTGGCATAATTTCCACTTGGTATCTTTTGCACTGGGAAAGATGTTGAAAGCAACATTTTGCCTTGAACTGCTTTTGTTTGGGCAACTAAGTTTCCCTATAGGGAGTGGGATCCATCTTCTACAACTGAGGATGTTTAAAAGTTGGATGTCTAAGTTGGTCCTCCTAAGGATCCTTTACTTTTATTTTGGGTTCATGAACATTTCCTGAGGGCAATTCTTCCAGCTTTTCTTGAACATTTATCTTTGGCTGCAAAGAAACTTCTTCTGGGGACACCTGTTCTTCTGTGTTTGTTATAAGAAAAGCCTGGTATGACTAACCCCAATTAGACACCTGGCTTTTAGGACAGCCAAATCAGGAAAGATGAACCTTGCCTCAACTGGATTGGCAGAAAATGCCCTCAAGCTTTGTTATAGACATATCTATGATCATCCCTCTGTCTGGTCCCCTGGTATCTGCTGGCTCCTGGACATTGCTCATGGGCAAATGAGACCGTGTCTTTATTCTGAGAGCAGCGGGGAGAAAACCATAGGATGTCACTTGCAATGCAGAGCTTGCTCAGAAGTCCTGCTGAAAGGCCAGAAAGTTTGGAGGCTGCTTTCCAGCAAGCCGTGAAAGAGAGCACTGGAAACAGAACTATATTTGTCGCTAAACACCTCTCTTTCATTTGCACCTCAGGTTTATTTCCCCAGAGTTTGCAATAGCCGGGTTCTAATTTTGGATACGTGACTATCTTTTACCGAGACAGTCACCAAGAACACGAGATTGACAATAAGTTTTTGGATGTGGGAATCAGCGACAAATTACTTTTTGAAAGTAATTTGAGCAACACCGAGTAGCTGATAGATTCAGGCCACAAACACTTTCACCTGAATCAAGACAACCTCCAAAGCAAATACACCAGCTTGGAAGAAAAGAGACTTCTTGTTCTAGAGGGATGGTTGGGTCACTGAGCATAACTTTACTCCTTGTGGATGGAAAAATGGTAGAAGAAGGATAACAAGGGAGACATTACATGGTCCAGGGAGAAGAAGGATTTAGAGGGAAGTGCTGAGGAGACTTGAGTTACTCTAACGTGTTGAGATCTTAAAAGAAAACTAAATAGGAGTTCAAGAAGATGAGGGAAGAGAGGAGAAAGCACAGGTGAGTTTGGCATCTGTGATTTCAGCTGAGCCTGCAGTGAGCCTGGAAACAAGCTCAGGCTGGAGAACTCCAGCCGTGACTCTGGTGCAGAGAGCCCCTGTTGTTGTCAGTGGAGAAAGGACAGAAAGAGCAATGGCCAATATTTCCACCCAGGCATTTACTTCTCGAGAAACCCCCCGCCAAGCCCTCTGTCCCAAGATAGGAGTAAAATCTGCTATTTCCCTCCTCCTTCTGCAGACGGGAAGAGTGACTTTGTGAAAACAGGCCCCTGAATGAGAGGATCTCATGTTTTAAGGGCTGTGGGGCCATTTTCTCTCTCAAGAGCACCTTGTGCTGCCCTGATCCCGCTCCCAGGGAGAGGGTTCATGGCAAGTCCTCCCGAACGGAGCAAGGACAGACCGGCCAGCGCACAGGCTCTTTGGAAAGCGCTGCGGCTCTCGTGTACAGCTGCCCAGCAGGAGAGGGCTGTCTCTCGGCAGGACCTCAGTGGCTACATCTACATTACTCTGAAAGGGCACCATCTGGAGCAGCAGGAAACATGGCACACTCCGTCTCCCGCGGTCTGCCTGCCTGTGGAGAGTTTGTTCGGGCCTGCCTGGTAACGCACCAGCCCTCCAGGCGCCCCTGGGCTTCTGAGGTCCTGTGCAGTGTGAGTGGAGTGTGCTTGACACACCTTGGGCCATTCTTGCAGGCTCATTATCTGCACAGAGGGTGATTTCCTGGTCTTGAGCTCTCAGGGCCACTCTGAACAGCCAGTGTGGACATCTCACATCAAGTGTTATTCAATCCCACCTGTTCACAAGCAGTTCTTCCTGTCTTTTGGACAAGAAAGTGTTTTACATCTCTGTCCACCTGGGTCATTCCTCCCTCCTTCCCCCCAACCAACGATGCAAAGCTGCACACAACATCAGAGAAGGAAAAGCTGATTTACCATAGCCGAGCAGAGTGTGGGCACATTGCATAAAATATGCTGTTTGTGACAGAGGGAGCCATCCAGCCAATTTGATAGCTCTGCTCCCAGGGGATTAAAATACCTCCTTCATCTCAGCAGAGAGTCTGTGTATGGAAAGAACCTGAATTAAAATCTACCTTTTGCTTCAGTGCCTTCAAAACACCGCTGCCTCTCCTGGGCAAAGCCAGACGTAATCCTGGATTCAGTTCCCTCCCAGTATTGTTCAGTTTGTTATCTTGCCTTGTTTGTTTGTTCCGCTTACTTGTTGTGTACCCCTGACACAAGGATAAACAATATCTCTGGAGGAGGGGAGCATCTTCCCTGTTGTACTGAGTGGAGCTCTGCCTGCACCCTGATGCTCCCAGGCAGTCTCCACTCTCATGGGTTTGTGGTGGCTCCCCAACCACAGCATTTGAACACATCCCCATCTTTAGCTGGCAAGGCAGCTCGCAGTGAGACCTTTCTTTTAAATAGATTATGTTAGGTAAGGTAAATAAATCTCATCTTAATTGACTGGATCAAGCTAACCCAGGTAGTCTGTGACAGAATAAGACACAGTTTACACCAACAACCAATGTCCTGCCCAGCCTCAGGTTCATGCCCCTGATGTGAAACAAAAATACTTCAAGGGCTACCAAACTGAAAAAAATCACCTTTGGCTCAGTGATCTTTTGAACTACAAATTGAGAGAGGTGGGTGGGATAAGTGCTTTGAGAAGAATCACTGCCTGATTGCCCTGATTTTACATTTTGTCTTAGACACACACTCTTGGCTGTAGTCAAAGACAGAACACCAGGCAAGACAGATATGCTGAACCAGTCTGGTCATTCCTGTGTCCCTCCCTATCCCAGGCCTTGGATTAGTCACTTAGGGACAGCTTTTTAGTGGCAACATTGTTCCCAGCTTCCTTTATCAAAGTCACATTGGAAGTCTGTGAAAGGTCTGCGAATCAAATCCAAATTTCTCAAGTGAAATTTCTACACGTTGGACTGTCCACTCCCTGATTCATGGCTGCTACAACTGCTTTCAACTGCAGACTATCAGACTTTTTCAGGAGCTGTCTCTGATTAGCTGATAGTGTTTTTGAAAAAAAAAAAAGGGGAACATGTCAAATAAATTCAAACAATAAATAAGCCAGCTGAAATCGAGGTCTGCTCATGGATATTCAGTAAGCTGCAAAAGAATCAAAATCTGTTGGATAAATTATTCATTGCAAATTATTTGTTCATCTTGACAGTCATAAAATTATACAATCCATTAAAAAATAAAATAAAGTCCAGTCACAGTATTTGACTCCAGTCCTGTGCTACAGAGAAAAACCCACCACGTTGTTATTTGGACGAATGACATGCCTATGCCCCGCGATGGGATCTGGGGATGTCCAGCACCTTTTGATTCAGCCTGGGAGATGAAGTGCCATACAGGTAACCACTGACTGTCTCTGGGAGGGGTGGTTTCATTTGCTCTTAGGGGATCAGAGGCTATTCCTCCATATTTCTGTCCCTACTCCAGCAGAAAAGAGATGGTGTGGAGATCACTGCTGTCACATAGCTCAAGTCAAAAAGTCACACAAATCCACTTCACTTTGTGCCAATGGGCTCTGTTCAAAGCAGACTGTGTTGCAACACATCCTGCTTCAACCTGCGTGTGGCCCTTTTTGTGCTGTTGGGCATTACTGCCACCTCACAGTGCATCCATTTCATAGAGGATCCTCAGATGTGTGTTCCAACAGACAAAATGAAGAGCAGAAACGTGCTGATTGACCTCCTCTTGCCTCCCTCCTCCTCTCTCAGATATGCACCCGGGGACCTTTTCCCTACACGACACAGGAAATCTGCCTCCGCACAAGGGATGGGCACTGAGCTCTGCTGATAACTCATGGCTGAGCCCACTTTGCATTGCCAGGTGTAGAGGGGTTGGACTCAGGCTGATAAGCACAGAGGCCATGTCAGCTGTCACTTGGCTACTTCTTATGGCCCAAATCACTGAAAATACCCTTTATTTTCAAAATGAGAAATACAGCAGAGCCCTTATCAACATACAGCAAGGTGTATCAGAGGAGCACAAGGTCCAGTGCAGCCAGTCCCATACCAGGCCCTTATAGTCCACACATGGACTGAAGCAAGTGGAGATGCCTTTGATTTCTTCTACACACACAAGCACACACAAACATTCACATGAATATATATATATGTGTATGTCTGTGTGTGCATGTGTACAAAGACCAGTGTGATCTGATCAGTCTCAGACCTCAGAGAGTAAAAAACCCTGGTTCAAAGGCAGAGAGAAAATAAGTTCTTCTATTCTGTTCTATCCAGCATCTTACATACCACCTTCATCACCATGGTATTTATTTTTCCCTCTGAATTTTTCTTCTTTTCAAGGTTTGATCTGAGGCCAGGTTTTCTAATGAGTTTAGTGAAGGGATCAAAGGATCTAACCATCTGCCTAAAGAAAACAATAGTATTTCCAATTGAATGATGGTATCTGGCAGGGAAGGCAGATTGCTGGGCTCCTTAGCTACATCATAGAAGAGAGATGGGACGTGCAATAGAGAAGGAAACCTTATCTAACCAGATGCTAGAAAAATTTCACGTCTTCCCAAAGACTGCCAATTACTTTATTTTGGCAGCAGCAAACAAGGCGGGGAGAGGAGAGGAGAGGAGAGGAGAGGAG
>JACAXG010000204.1:163662-317061 GCA_018881555.1 Amblyornis subalaris | reverse complement strand
GAAAGGAAAGGAAAGGAAAGGAAAGGAAAAAAGAAAAGAAAAAAGAGAAAAGAAAAAATAAAATAAAAGAAAAGCACTGTCACATGAGAAAGAAGAATCAGATGTATTTATCCTCCCCCTGGAATGTGCCCCAGCAGTGCAGGAGGACAGGCAGGCACTACTCAGACAGACAGAGATTACTGGGATGAACTCGTGTACATTCAAGGCAGCTTTTCTCCTGCCCCCATTTGTTCCATCTGTTGACAGATCCCATTAAACTGAACGGTGAACTAACTGGTTTGCAGAGACCTGTTGCAAGAGAGTGGAGGCTTACACAGCTCTGCTTTCCAGTGGTCCCTTCTGGGCTGGGTGGAGTTGTTGAAACACTTCAGTGTTTGCTTGGACTTAGCAGTTGGAGGTTTAAAGGAGGGAGAATAGTTTCAGATTTGCGTCTTAAAACCCTGGCAATGGTTTGGACTTCCACAAGTCACAAACCACACTCTTCTAACAGCAATGCCACTTTAATATGCCTGAGAATAAAAAAGAGGAGTTAAAAAGCTACCAGTCTCTTTTTGTGACTCTTGGCATGTGAATGTGTGCCCTGTAAACCAGCAGTCCTAAGTTAGGAAGAAGGATTTAAAAGAAATTTAGACTGTCAAACAGATGGCCATTCCTCTGTCGTGGATTGCTGTACAGCCATGGTGCTTTGTTTTTCACCTCAGCATTGATCCACAGTCCATGTGACCATATCTCAGCACATGTCCACACTACAAAGCACCCAGACATCTCAGACAAATCTACAGCAGCCTCAGATGCTATCTCCACACAGAAACAAAGGAGATCTCTAGGGGGAAATGTGGACGTGTGATGATCCTGCCTTAAGAGAGACGATGAAGTTTCTGCTGTCTCCTTTCTGGCTGATTTTGAAAAGACCACCAGTCAGAGTCATCTGAGCCCCTTCTCCATAAGACACGAAGATGAAGGAGGTTGTGTCCCAAACCTAGACTTTGGAGATGTCACCTTTGGAACTGTCTCTCTTTAAAAAGAGTATTTGTATTTTTTAATGTTGGCATCATCCTCTTCCTCCTAGGCAATTTGCAGGTACAGAAGGGCATATGAACTAAGCAAGGACCGAGGGAAGGGGGAGACACCAAATCCACAGCCCTAGAGAACAAGCTAAGCAAAGAGGGACTTCTCAGGGCTTTATTGCAGCATCCTCTTCCTGACTAGCTACTTGGCATTCCAGCAGGGTGGGTTAATCCTTTGCCTTTGATGAATCTTTAATCTCGGCACCTTGTGGCTGAAGCCGGCACTAACTAGCAGATCCTGGCGATCAAAGTCATGCACTTAAATATTTCATTTATAAATAAAAAGTAATAAAATAAAAAATAAAGACTTGTCTTCATAATAGCAATAAGGCAACTCCAGAGGGGTTGTTAGTGCCAATTAATCACACTCTTGGGACTGAAGTGTAGCTCTACTGCTCCTTGTAACTCTAATTGCCCTATGGGTGCAATTATCCATTTCCCCCTCTTCCTCTCCCTGTCCAGCCAGACCTTATGGCTTAATTCCAGCTTAGGCTTTCTAGTTTTTAACCTCTGTTGCTCTAATCCAGCCTCCCCATGATCCAGGCTGGGAATGGAGAGTGATAAGACTAATTCTTCTCCTCTCGTGCACGCTCACTCTGGCGGGCTGCAATGCAGGTGTATTCACACCTGCTGCCCTGTGCCCAGATCCAGGCTGCCAGTGGGGACTGTCAGGGGAAACCTCGTGCTGCAGAAGAAAATTCATGAGCACTATCTTCCTGGACAGGCTCTGCAGCTCATGTCCATGAAGGCACATAATTCTCTTCCTACTCAGTACCTCGAGCTTCCCACTGACGCTGGAACCTCTACTCAGATCGTGGGGGCTGGAGCTGAGCCATGAAATTTTGAGCATAGAATGGAGTCTCTCCATTGCTATTTGTACCACTTTGAACATTCAGAAAATGCTAGAACTAATCCTGGTAAAGATACTGACCCTTTTTTTCCCTTATCTATTATTGAAGAATTTCCCAATTTGAGACTTGGACCTAAACCCACAGGTAAATGGAGGCACGTGCAACACTGGTGTGGGACTGGCAGGAACAGATATATGGGGTAAGAGAAGAAAACAGGGTAAGGAGAATGCATCTAATGATTTTTTGGGACTATTTCTATGTTCTGCAGAAAGGAGTTACACCACTCGACTGGGTCCCATTAAAAATGAATTTCCCTGGATCCATTTTAAGCATGCTGGCTGATAATTTTTTCGATGTCCCCCAGCTGTTACACTGGGAGAAGCACTGAATGACTATTCTCCGTTCATCTTCCCTGAGACACTCAGTTTTACATACATCTGTCATAATCCAGTTTTATCTGGAGAGACTAAAGGCACCAGTTAACTCCTCAAAATGAAAATTAAGCATTTATTTAATCACTTTCTGTGGAACAGAAATATGGGAATACAGGGCCCTTTATTTTAGCAGATGGGGAGATAGAAAGAACCAAATCCTAGAAGACGAAGTCTGACATGTAAAGAGGAAAGAAGGTGCCCCTTCCTAAGAGTAATTAACTATTAGAAGCTGTTACCAAGGACTATAGAAGATAACCTGTCACTACCTACTTTAAAAAGGGATCGGATATTTTTCTAAAATACCTATTTTACTTTGACAATAGCTCTCTGACTCGAAATGGGAAATAATTCAGAGGAGTCTGAAGGCCTGTTATATGTAGCAGCCTAGCTTAGATTGTCACACCAGTCTCTACTGGGCTTAAAATGCATGAATTATTGAGGTCTGATACTGAGTATCCAAGGCAAAGGTTGCTTTCTCTGAAAGGCTGAAGCTTTTTAAAAGTTCACTTGTAGCTTCTTGTGATGTTCATCACCTGCCATAGCGGAAGACCAAAGCTTTGAATTCAGGTCTTACAGAAAACATAAAAAATCAAGGACTGGATTCAGACTGTATATATTTTGTGGCTGATCTGAAGTTTCTCACCCCGCTATGCCTAACCATGTGAACTGAGGGCTGCAAAAAAGCTGTCATACTGCAAGTCCAGAGCTCTCTAATTCCTTAAAGAAACCTGGTCTGTAACGATAAAATTTTCCTCATATTTTTGTTCTTTAATACATACTCAGCTGGTGTAAAGGAGCATAGCTCCCTTAACTTCATCTGAGCTGTAGCAATTTACCTTGTCTGAGAAAGTGTCTCATTTCACCTCTCCATTCACTGACACTGATGGCATCACCTCTTGAGAGAATAAGAAGGCAAATTTAATTCCCATCACCGATTCATTCCTTACTTTCACTGCTAAGGCAACAACAATTACTGCTGATCACACACACACACATACACAGAGAGGTTTGCAGGGAATTGATGCAGTTCTGCAATGAAAATGCTCTAGCTTTCATAAAAATTTGGGATCAAACTGTTCCTATGCCTTGTCCTTTCCTCCAGCATTTAAGGCCTGGAAAGCTTGCTGCTTGTGTTGTAATCTTACCCAGCTACAGGGTATGTAACTGCGTTGCTTATTCCTCCCCTGTGGAATGTAGACCTCCATGCCTCACATGAGCCAGAGCCTTGTATGAGTTATACAGCTATTATGTTATAAGTAGGACTGATGTATTACAGAATGCTGCCATACATCCTATTAATGGCACTCGGGCTCCATTTTTTTCTCCTTGTAGTAAATTCCGCACTTTTTTGGCTTCACAGGGATGCAAAGATCCAGCACCTGGGAGTGGCTCAGGCAGAGTTCAGGGCTTGCAGGGTCAGGTGGTACTCACCTGAGCACCTCACGTCCCCACAGTGGCAGGATTTGTGTTGACATGATGACCAGCCTCAGCAGAAAAACCGGTGTCTTGTCCAGCCAAGAGGTTCTTCCATTCCCTCACACATTAGTTCATTGCCTGGGCTACTTTTATCATGATAATATTTTCCCTTGTTCTGAATTTACTGTTACCTCAGCCCCTCACTACCATTCATTCTTTTCTGCCCATTGAAAGATTTGCAGGCACCTGCCCTTTTTCTAACACTCTCCTGCACCGGAGCAAGACACGGTGTGATATTCACATACAGTGGCGCTTTTTTATACAGGGTGATTTCGATAAAAGAGCTATTTTTCAGGATCAAACATCTCTGATCTTCACTAGATATGCATATTTCTGGGCTGCAGTCCCATTCTCCTCTCAGTTCTTTATAACAGGAAGAAACATAAAGCCCAGGGTACCCATAGGTAGGGACTTCAAATCTCCATCTGGATATGACTTAGGCTCCTATTTTCTTTTAATAATCAAAATTGAAGCACAACACAAATCCATTCCTTTCATGACAATTTCATCCTCTTGGAACAGTTCTCATATGAATTTGGGGTTTTCTTGAGTTTACAGCTAAATACTGAAGTAGAAGTTGGAAAGGGGTTTGCAGACATGAAAGGTAGTTGGATGTGCTTTTTATCCTTTCCCAAGTTTTGAGATGGGTACAAAGGTTTAATACTAGACTTTGTCTCTATCTATCAGCTAAACCAAAACAAGGCATAGACCCAGGCACTGTGCTGCGGCCATACAGATTTTACAGGCCTTTCCAGGAGGAAATTTTGTTTCGCTCACTCCATTCTGGTTGGAACAGATTTTAGACAACTGGATAAAAGCTGTGCTGTGTGTCTTGTTCTGTGGGCCAGAAAATGGGCCTTGGCTGGTTTAATTTGCTAGAGTAGATATACGTTTTGAGATTGCATCATGTGGTAATGATAACAGGACAGTGAGACATGAAAGTTTAAAGATAACAGTATCTTCCTGAGTTCCGCTAACAGCCTGCTGCAGCTCTCCTGTATCTTACAGTTCACTTTCTTATTTCTTTACCATATCTTCCCTCCTTCCCAAAACCTGGTTAACATGCACTGTGTAGCTTCTCACTGGATGCCTGGAAATGGATTTGGAAAAAGCTGGTTTCTTTGCTTAGAGGAACTGTGAGGCTTGGGTATACTCGGTGCTGCCTCTGCTCCAGCCCAACTAAACATCCAGCAGCACAGTGAGCGAGCGAACAAGCAGCTGTAAAACCATGATGAAATCCCTGCCTGTCACATCTGGTTTAGGAAACAAAGTCAGACGGCCTTAAAAAAAGAAAAAAAAAAAAAAACAACAAAAAAAATCCAGCATAACCAGTACTTCTGTGTTGGAACTGAAACATTAACAATCAGAGGAGAATATTGAAGCAGTGCAGCCAGCACATCCATCTCAGGCACATCAGACCAAATGGAAATCCATGTCCAATATATACAAGAAGCCTAAATACCTCTATGTCAGTAAGCTAGACTCAGCCTGGTTACAGCGAAGCTGGCGAGGTACAGAAATGGAGTCATAAAACTGGTGTGTAGAGTGTGATGCAGGCAGCTCTGGCCAGGGGCTGGGATCCAGCTTAACTGTGTGAGGCACATGGGATTAGGGAATGCAGGTCTTCTCGAACGTACACTGAATTTGCCACCAAATGAATAATAATTTTTTTTTTAGAACTCCAGTGAATCTCTTATTTTTAATGAAATAAACTATAATAACATGTGTGGGGGGGCTCACTAAAGGGAGGGGAAGGAGAGGGAAATTGCATTGAAAAATATATGAATTATCTGTCTCAAATCTTTCTGTTTTACTTCTTTATTGACTCCATTGACTTTACTGACATATTTGACTTTTTTGACTGGTGGTTGGGACAAAGCAGCACTCCAAGACCACGGTGAGTGTTACAAATGTGGCCTGAATCAGAGGTGGGCAAAGGAGCACTGGCCTGTTTATTTGTATCCACTTGCCCTGTATCTTGTATAAGTCACAAAAATTGATATTGTGAAGTTTCTGTCACTTTGGACCCAGATTCATAAGATCTTGGCAAAACTTCAAAAGAGTATGTTTGCTAAGTTCTGGCTCAACTTTGACCCTGAGTTCTCCTCAATCTGGATATGGTTTAATTTCTAGCTAGTATAGATTTTATGCATATTTTACCAGGATACTAACCCCTCCTTTTAATATAGGGAGGAAAAAAGAGACGTAACAGGGGAATTGATGCTTCTCTGTTTGTCCTGTTGGGTCCAGAAGCAGAAAATGAGTGGTGGAGTGAAGAGAAGGCAAAAAGAAAGTGAGGAAATCACAGCCATCTTGTCGAACTAGCCTCTTCCTCCATCATTCTAAGATTTATCTTTTTCTCCCTTTATTACTATGGCCATGAAGATGAAGGCAGTGTCCTTTCTGGGCTGTACTCCCACGGTTCCAGCTTGTGGAGCATCTCTGAACCTCTTGCTGATGCAATCTCACGAAGCTTCACGGCACCCTTGTGAGAGGAGTCAATATCATTAAGGACAATTGTACCTTACGATACATTTCCTAATGCCCCACCTATGCTACAATTAATCTCCAGTTCCATTCCAGTATTTGGCCTTCCAAGGTACACATTTACTTTCCAAAGCATGTAGTAATGATTTTCTGTCCCTGGCTCCGACTTTCCAGTGGTGTAAATCTATACAGAGCCTGCTCTGGCTCGTTTTACACCAGGCCATCATCTCAGACTCTCTCTGATATTTGTTGTCTGGTGGTGTTGCGGGTCATTAAGATAGATGCTTGTGGCTACCTCGGGACGGACGGATGTCAGTGCTGGGAAGATGTGTTTCCTTATATATGGTTTGCTGCACTCAGTGGGATATTTCAAGGTGGGAAGAACTATCTGAATACAAAGTGGAATTGAGTTCACAGACTGTCACAACTGTTGGGCTCGAAGGCACCTAGAAAGAGCTCATTTTTCTTGTGACGAGGCAGAACCAGCCATTTCTGTGTGGTTATAGACAAAAGTTTGTTTATCCTGCTCTTTTGCGTCTGTAGTCCTGGAGAGACTCTGTGAACAAAGGATTTCAGATTTCATGGACTTTGCCATTTCACGGACTTTGCCATTTCACAGTGTGTTGTTGGCATGAGTAAATTTTACCTTGTCATGAATGTGACCACTTTCAGCCAATTTTTTTTACACTAGCACCTGGCATCCTGTAATAAAGAGAGAATTATATACTTATTTTTGCATAAAGTTTTGAAGCACCATAATCACTGGATCTCCCTGTGACCCCACCTCTTAGCTCTTGGCAGAATGAAAAAAAAAGAACATATAAGGCAAGACACGATGTGAAGTCAAATTCCATAAGTGTCTGTTAAAAAGCACCTTGAGAATTTGAGAATTGTGCTTCTGGAAAGCTTGACTCCTGATTTTGAATTTTTAGGATCAGGAATGCTGCAGTGGGAGCCAGGAAAGAAAAGCACGGGCCAGTTTACCTGCTTCATGCACATGAGCACTGAGTATTACCCTGCCCAAACTGGAAGTGGACAAGCTGAACAAAGCATGGAATGACAAGAGATGAATGCAGCTGTCATTTGGTTACGTGGGCACAGACTGGGGAGAGCACAGAAGTGTTCTCCAGCTTTTGGCTGAGTTTGTGATTCAAACCTATCCAGGGTCACACCTTCACCCTGTGAAAGAACATCCATAACTCATACTGAGATGCTGGGGAGCCCCTTGCCTGCATCTGAGGGGCTAATTGGGCTCTTAATTGCCTAGCATGACTGCACAAGAAAGGTGTATGGTAATAATAATGCAGTAAATGAGAGCACTGGCTATTTGAACATCACATCCTTTGTCAGCTTTATTTCACTTAATAATGTGACATGGCTTGGAGAGAGAGAAAAATTATTAACCTTGCCATTTTTAAGCCTGAATTGCTGGGAGATTTTCTGCTGAAATACATGTCCTTAACTTTTTTTTTTCATATTTAACAAATTCTTAGTTTTACCTCCATGGAAGACTGTTTCAGGAGGAATACCAGCTAAATCGTATATTTGGGGGAAGGAGGAGAACATAGAGCAAGCCACGATTTGGGAATTGCGTGTAAAGTAGCCTGGCATTGTTAAAAGAAAGTGGGAGGGGAAGTGTAGTGAAAATGAGTGAAAGAACGGTATTGTAATCTGCTTTATTGCATCCCGAGATGCTTGACTTAGCCTCATTGTCATAGCAAGATGATGTGTACCCTACGAGTGTATAAAAATATATGAACTCCTGGGACAATATAGTTCAATCTGCTCTGCTATTACCCATCATGCTCATCTGAGCACACTACAGCTATTAGATCTGTTTGTGAAACAGCTGAGCCCATGGATGGATCTCCTGCCACGGAGCTTGAATGTACAGTTGAGACAGGGTCTGAATGTACAATACATGGAAGGAGAAACAATGGAAATGAATGTACAATGGGGATGACTGCACAATGGGAGGTGCAGGAGGAATGAATCTGCTCCTACTGTGGGTATGTAATGGTAAAATAGACAGATTGCCATCTATAATTCATGGTGTTTGCTTCCCCCTTCCCCTTGTCAGATAGCCCTCAATCAGTTTGACTTGCAGGAGCCATCCTTCACGACTGAAAGTTGTTAAAATGCTGTCGTGTTTAACCCCAGAGGTAGCTGCATTTTAAACACAGGAGCAGAGCTATGTATGTACAGAAAACAACGTCCTGCACTCTTTCCTTTTCCAGAGGGACCAAAGAAGGGCCACCCCTGGGTGAGGAACAGCACCACCAAAGCTGCTCACCGCACAGTGCATGCAAAGGCAAAGCAGAACGGCACCCAGTAAGCCAAAATCCCCAGAGAAATTATTTGAAATGTTAAGAGTATATACACCAGAATAGATGTATAAGAATATATGTGTTCTTACATGAAACCTCACACTAATAATCTTAAAGGGGTGCCATCACCATCCTGATAGCAATTATTTTTTAAGGCTCCTGAAGACAGGTATTGTGCTATACCCACTACTAATACTGCTAACACTGATGCTTGGTTATCAGTGGCACGATGAAGTAACTCAGTAATGTTTTTCTAATTCCACATTAAGGCAGTTTTTACAGATACATGTTTTTCTAATAAGGCTATCCCTGAACAGACTGAAAAGTACTGCGCTGTCACACATCTTTATCTTTGTATGTCTGTCTGTAAGTAAATTTCCTGCATTCAGCTTGAAATAATTATAAAATGTTCAAAATGCATTTTCTTGACTATTCCTGCAATAGTACTCTTCACCAAGAAAGCAGAAGGGAAAAAAAAGGGGCAAATAAAAAAAGCTTGTCTTGTTATTTCCTTCTCTGTGTAATTGCATTTTCCATACCTCCCCCTTCAGAGGCATTTACAGTGAGTTCTGCCTTCCATTGCTTCTATTGATTTGTAGCTCTGCAGGGTGAAAGCCAGACCTTGGCAGAGCCAAAGGGAGTTTTGACTTCATTCTTTAAGAACAAATCCACCGGTGTACTGAATCAATGCAAAGAGTCAGAGCGCTGGCCTGTTAAACTGGATTTGTAACTGCTGCTCAGAGCTACAGCCATGCAAGGAGCCAAACTGTACTGCTGAATTTAGCATTTACTTTTTGGATGCCCTTTTAGTGGCTGGGTAATGTGTGCTAGAGGTGGATGAAGGCCTGGGACATCCCTTTCCACTCACACTCAATCCCTTGTTTAAGCACTGAGAGTTACCTGCTTGGTTTAGCCCTACAAGCAAGAACCTGGCCCAGAGCTGCCCAAAGGGGCTGTGGGATACTCTGCTGTGGGATAACCTGCTGTGGATAGAGTTCAGGAGCTGAAGCAGTGCTGCCTAGTGAAGAGCAAAGCCATATAAAGTCTCCCAAGCACAGATGCCCAACCTGGCATGCAGTGAAATATTTTGCATGGCAGAAGGTGGATTTGATCCCCCAAAAAAGTCATAAATCCCAGTACAGCCAGCAGAACTCCAGCAAGCAAACCCATGACAGAGGAGGGAATGGAGCATCATCTCTGAGAACACATCAAGCTTAAGAGCTGAATAAGCTGTTGACCTTGGCCTGTTTGTTGGCTATATCATCAGATCAATTATATACAATGGTTAATAGCATAGCCTAATTACTTCCTAATTTCTTCAAGAATACCCCAAGCATAAGAATTCAATTAACTGCAACTATACAGAAAGTTTGAAGTCTGAGCTATTCTCTTATTGACATCGTTTGGATGAAGAGAGTGTGAGCACAGATGATACATTTCTTAAATAATCCAATTTTTAATTAATTTTAACTTATAATCTAATGAACAGGTTTCTCCAGTAAATTCTCTGAAAATTTCTTTCATCCTTCAAAAGTGAGAATGCTCATTTTCAGAAGAATAAGCTTCTGTTTGCTTGCAAAACAATAAGACAGGATCCCTTCATTGTAAAGCAGAAAATTAATTTTTAAATAACCAAACCAAGGCTATATTCCTGCTTTTATTAGACTTCCCTATGCTGTATGCCCTCACACCAAATGAAAAATATTAAGTGGTCAGATGCTTCTAGAAAATATATGGAGTTGTGTTATTTGGTAATGTTATGCCATATTTTTTTTCCTTTCCTCTTAGTTTTGCTCCACTTGCTAAAGACTTTTTTAATGCAGTTCAGTGTGCGTGATCTCTAGAGCACTTTGATGACTGCTGAAATGCACAGCACTATCTTGAGATACCAGGGAGGAGATTTCATCCAATGTGTCCAAACTGGGGTTTACTTCTAATGATCAGGATTCTTGGTTTTTGGTGGGAAGTTTGTGGTGGTGAACAAAATGCATCAGTCCCAGAAGCCCAGGTGGTGTAATCCAAGCCCCAGCACAGGTAACATCATCCCCTGGTATCACTGCACGGGGAAACTGCTCACTGAGGGTCCTGACAGAGACCACGCTGTGCCCCTGTGCTTGTGCCACCATTTGGATGAAAATCCCACTGAAGTCCAGCTCTCCTGGACACTGCGCTGGCTTACACACACGCAGAGCTGTACACAGGCCAGACAGGTTGCAAATAATGGTCATTTTAATTAAGACCAAGCCAGAGTTACTACTTCACTCCCCATGGTGTAAGTACACCAACACATTGAGGCTGCCCATTCTTCAGCAACTGCTGCAGTGAGGATCAAAAGCACATGATTGTCTCCCTTTAAGCCTTGGGATGCTGAAGAGCCAGGTGCTCCTCTTTTTGCAGTTTCATATGTGGGCAGCTCTTTGGGGAGGGTTCTGCTTTCATTTGCACTGCAACAGCTCTGGTACAACACAGAGGTACTGGCTTAAGAGCCTTTTGTACTCTTGCCCCATGTACTTGTTTTGTCTGGGATGGAGTTAGTTTTCTTCACAGTGGCTGTGTTTTGTGTTTGTGCTGGGAACGACATTGACAATACAGGGATGGTTTGGTTACTGCTGTGAGCACGGCACAGCATCCAACCCTTTTCTGCTTCTCACCCCACCCCACCAGACAGGGGGCTGGGGATGGACAAGAAGTTGGGAGGGGACGCAGCCAGGACTGCTGACCCAAACTGACCACAGGGATATTCCGTACCGTGTGACCTTTTAAAGCTGGGGGAAGAAGAAGGAAGGGGAGCGCATTTGGAGTGATGGTGTTTGTCTTCCCAGGTCAATGTTATGCATGATGGAACCCTGCTTTTGCGGAGATGATGGAACACCTGTCTGCCCGTGGGAGTGCCGGATGAGTTCCTAGCTTTGATTTATTTCTTTGTGCAGCTTTTGCTTTACTTATTAAACTGTCTTTATCCCAACCCATGAGTTTTCTCCCTTTTACTCTTTTGATTCTCTCCTCCATCCCACCATCAGGAAGTGAGTGAGCAGCTGTGTGGGGATGAGCTGCTGGCTGGGGTTAAGTCATAACATGCCAGCAGGAGGCTGAACTACTTGGACATGCTGGAAAACGAAGGCAAAACAACTTTAATGCAAAGAGAATGCTCCAGGATCATAGGAGACATTACCGTAGGTCACCAATAATAATGAAACTCATGAAGAAGAGTCTGCATAGAAGATCTAGCTGTAAGCTCCTCAGGTTGGGCGTTAGCTGTGCAACTGCTGCAGCACGAACGGCGGTGGAAAGTTGTAAAAAATCCCACTGAGCTGCTGAAGGTGTCACCAGGTTTTAGGATGTCCTCAGCAGAGCTCAGCATCTGGCTCAACCAAGATTCGTACCTGAAGGTTAATATCCCTATTTATCTGTTTTCTCCTATTTTGCTAAAATTTGACCATAATACTGTCAGCCATTTTTTTTTTCTCTTGCAAGGAGTGACAAGAGAACACTATTCCTGTCTGGAAAACTGTGAAATGTGTTTGCTTTTAAGTTTTGCTACAGAAAGAGAAACCCAGCCGGCCTCTGAACCCTGACATAGAGGCAATTCTCACTGAAGATGGGTCGGTTTCTTCACTAGATTGCAGAAAAAGGAGGGGGCGAGGGCAGAGACAAGCATGTCAAGAAGTGGTAATGAAAATGCTCACAGGAAATATGTTAGATCAGTAAATACACTCTAATGGCATTTGCACTTATTTAACATCTCTTTTACACATCCAGTATGGCTTAGGGAAGCCTTAATATAGATGTGAATTGGGGTCACAGAAAGAGAAATGCGTGCAAGGAAATGGGCCCAAGCTCACGAGGGTGCTCTCAAGTGGGATGCATTGGCGTAGCTCCTAACGTGTGGTGGGTAAGGTTTTGGCCATACAGTGTATTCCCACACACTGATGAAGACACACAGATGCATGTACTTTTCCTTAAAAATAGCAAGCTTTCACTGGGCCCCACTTCCCATTAAAGAGGACTTACATCCTATGAAAATTCATAAACTCTGCAGGCGTTTCTACGGCGATTTGACGGAGTAATCTCCCGTCATCTCAGCTTCTTGGTGACAATGACAAGAGGAAGATGGATTTATCAAATACACAGTGACATGTTTATGACCCTGTTTTGCATAAGCAGGAACCTGAGCCAAAGGCTGTGCAGCTTGAGATAGCAAGAGGGTTTTTATAAATATTGTGACAAGCAGAAGTGATATTTGGAAGAACATGAAAAAAAAATCTTACAGGTTTTTTTTTTTTTTTTTTTTTTTTTTTTTGAGACAGACTGCATTGTGGTAGGGCGGGGGAAGAAAGCCTTTTCCCCACACTTCTCCACAGTTCAATTTCTCGAGAGCATGAAGGCTTAGCTCTCCCTCTCACCTTGAAAAGTTTTTCTGTTAACCCTTCTTCTCCCTCTGCGCCGAACACCCTTTTAATAAAAGTGTTGTCAGGAAGGGGGCAGGGGGAGATGCTCTCCATCTTTCAGCGATAAGAAAATAACACGGAGAAGCTACAGGAACACAGATGGCAACAATTACTCCGTGTACAACGTGCAGGCAAACATGCCAGCCCCAGCTCCAGAGGCACTGCTGCCTTCACCAACACGGCTCTCAGATGGGGAGCACCACTAGAGGGCCCACACACCATTTCAAGTCTTTTTGCCCTATTCTTCCATAAAAACCGCTGCTGTCAGGATATTACTGCAGCTCTTACAGAGTGGTCCAGGTAGCTCACAGGGCACAGCTCACAGGCTACCCTCTCAGGCTACCTAAAGCTGTGCAAACTTTTTGTCTCTTTGAGGCAGCGCTGGACCTACAGAGTTGTGGAAAGGCTTTAGTGCCCAAGTTAAGCAGGGTTTTCTGCAGACTTTCTGCAGGTCTTTGCCACCAAACCCACCCATCCAGTGCCCTAGGGTGAGCTCTAAGAGATGGGAATGGATTCCCCATCTCACACTTGGGGTGGACGAACACTTCTGCTGCACTGCCCCCTCAGCAGCCCTGCCTGCGTGAGAAATAGAGCTGTCAAGGGCTGTCGAGACAACTTCAGCCTGAGGTGTCTCCACCAGAGGCAGTGGAGATGCCCCCAGCCTGGGAGTCTGCGGTGTGCTGAGGTTTGCACAGCTGTGCCATGCCCAGGGGGATGCACAGCAAAGGCAGGAGCAGGGAATGAGTGATGTTGCAGGGCCGAGGACTGAGCCCCACGGTTTTACATTCACAAGTCGCACTGCAGGGGGTATCCCGAACACTGCCAGATACTCTTCTGGAGGCTGGCAGGGAGATAATAAAATGCCTGAGCTGTCTTTCAACTTCTCATAAAACCAGGAGGGCTGGTTGAAAGTGCAGTAAATGAATCACAAAGAGCTAAAGAAGGAAAACATGAGTAAGAAATGTGTTTGGATGTGTTTTTCCTCTCTGGATTCCATCATTTTTGTGATAATTTATACACCAAATTAAAGGATGAAGCTAAGAGAGCAACTGTGTGGAAGGAAGGGTTGTGGGTACCCAGAGAGCTCATGTGCTAGACAGACTCAACCAAAACCTGCAATGCTCAGTGTGAAATACAGTCTTTGTTTTAAGTTTGTTTTCCTCCCTCCCTTACTATTCTTTTTTTCTTCTTTCAGATAAATATATTAATTAAATGACCCTTCCTTAGAATTACACAGAAAAGGGAGTTCAGGAACCTTTATTGAACCGACCTGTAAAACTAGAGCAAAATCAGCTTCTCTGTTGTTTCCCCTAAATGATTTTTCCATTGCATTTCACATCTTATCAGGGACTTGTTTGGGCTTGAAACTCTGAGGCTTTTTCTGTAGGTCAGTTCAATAAGGCACTCAAAGCTGCTTTTCTCTCCATTGATTTGGGTGTTTGGTATGGTTTTAGTTTTCTTTTCCCCTTTTTTTTGAAAGTAAAATAATAATCCATGGTTTTTGTTTTTATTTTTTTTTTTTTGTCTTGTGTTTCTTTTATCTTTAAAGAAAAACAGACATTTTCTCATTCGTGGTCCATCACAAAATTATTCCCTTTCTTACAATGAACTTATCCTCTTTCATTACCCGATGTCCAGAGAGGACTCCAGCTTCGCCACTAAGACTGCAGTGTTATAAAATTTGACTGCTGGTTTTGAATTCAAACAGTTATTTTAACCAGACATGAGTTAGGAATGAAACAACAGCTTCACCAACCATTCTATGCCAGGGTAAATTGTGCCCCTCTGTTTTAACAACCCACAGCCTGTCGCACAAAATAGCTCATTTGTTCTGACTTGTATTTTCAGTGCCATCATATCTAGGAAAGAGACGGACACAGGCTGAGATTCGGTGGAAGGGACAGCATGTGAAGATTTTTAGGCGACCTGAATTAAATAATAATCAGGGGACAGACGGTACGCTGGGAGATGAGGATGACTCCACAGGACCCTGGGATCTTCTCAAGTGCTGGGGATTGGTGAGTGTTAAGAGAAGTATGTACCCACAAGCACGAAATCACCCAACTCCTGCTGCCCTCCAGCCATCTAATCCCCAGAAAGATAGTCCACCACAAGGTCAGAGATGGGCTCCAGTCTCTCATCTCTCCTTTGTGCCATTTTTCTCAAAGAGCCCTTCTTAATTTTACCCCTGATGAGTCCTGTTCCCAGAGAAGAGCCAGCAGAGCCTGGTGTGGTTTCACACAGCCCCTGGCACATCCTCAAACAGCTCCTGGGCCCGCAGCAGTGAGCAGGGATACCTGAAAACCCAAGGAACCTCTGCCACTCCCACAGACACTTGTCTGGGAGGATAAAATCCAAGAGCCCCTCAGTTAACAGCACTACACACACACAACACAGCTCCTCCCCACAGCCTCTGTTCCAGCTTGAGGCCGCATTACAATATCCCGGGTGGCCAGATTTGAAATTTCTATTCGTCTTTACAAAAGTCACCTTTCTTTTTGGGCATTAGTGAAAAACTCCTATTTCCAGTTGACTGATTATATATTTTATCTTTAATATTGTATTTCTTCTTCCTCTCCCCTCCTGCCTCTCTCCGCTCACAGCAGACAGTTTCATGCAAACCTTCCAAGATTTCTGTGGGGAGTGGTAGGCAATAGAACTCTGTTGTCTAATGGGACTTCCACCAGCATTTGGCATCCTTCCTGGCATTTCACCCTTCATATTATAATTTATAGCGTAATGTAATTTTTTTCATATCACGCTATAACATAAATTATTGCCAGTTTGTCCTTAACACTCAAGGAGACAGTCTAGGGCTTTTTGAACCAGGAAAAAGAATGAGAGAGAGAGGGAGAAAGAGAGGTGGAAGGATTGAGGGAGGGGGAGAGCGGAAGGGGGGAGAGAAGCAAAGAAAGAAATGGAAGAGAGAGATGAAGAATCGAAGAAAGGAAATGTATTTCTAGAGCAAAATCCCCAAAGCTAAAGCAGTTTTTCGAAAGGCAAACTTAGTGAATAAAATAAAGACGAAAACTTTTTGTCACAATATCTTATTATAATGCTCTGCTTCACTCTAGGATATGTCAATGAGTCCTCAGTGGATCAGACATGAGAGTCTGAGGAAGAGACCATCAGTCTGAGAAATAATATATTTTAAAGTTTCCTCATCTTTCTCACTAGTATGTCTCTTAAATTATTAAAAGTGAAAGACATTTTAATATCATTTGGAGGCTGTTTGTTCATTTTTGGCATCTCTTTTCACCTGGAGAATAACATTATAGAAGACAGCTTTACTGTCTATTTACTTTATTATTGTAAGTTATCTCCATTAAGCACGCCTTTAGGAGCCCCACTCCGTTAGGTGCTGCACAGACACATCCCAAGGCATGAGCAGCCCATTTAGCTGAGGAGACTGCAGGGATGTGCTCATGTCCCCTCCTCTCCGAGCTGGCAGTGCTCCACGGGCAGAGCCACGCTCTGCATGCGGCAATGCTGGCAGAAGACTGCTTCTGCGTTCTTCATTTGCATCACTTGGAGAAATCATCACACTCCACTGGCTAAAAAATGTCCTCCCTCCGCTCACATATCCCCTGCCTTCCTTTGGAAGCTCCGCCAAAGCAGCCAGAGAGAGCAGCAGAGGTGCCCTTGTGTGGTCAAGCAGCTGGGGACACTCTACGAGCAAGTCCCAAAGATTGCCACACTCTTCCATAATTGATGGATCTCAATAAAGAAAAAAAAAAAAAAAAAAGAAAGGAAAATGGAAACAAAATATTTTTTAAACATGCATATGATTGAGGTTTGAAACCATCAGGCCAGAAAGAACCATTTGACTCCTGACTGTGGCTTCCTGTGTCTGACAGGCTGGTCCATCTCCCTGCATGGCAAGGCACAGGCTGGTCTCAGCCTGCCATGCTGTAGGCAAATGTGCTGCTGTGTGCCAGGTGGGCACGCTTGTGAGCTGGGACAGCTGGACTTAAATGCTGCAGCCAGCTCCTGCTGACAGCAACCTGGGCCGTTGCACCAGCACTCAGTGCTGGATCACATCAAATTTCATTTTCCCACACGCCCAGTACAGGGGGACTTCATGAGAGGGAAGGAGTTTTGGAGAAAGTGAACCACAGAATGGTTTGGGTTGGAAGAGACCTTAAAGATCATCTTGTTACACCCCCAGCCAGGGCAGAGACACCTTCCACTAGAACAGCTTGGTCAGAACCCCATCCAGCCTGGCCTTGAGCATTTCCACGAATGGGACATTCACAACTTCTCCGGACAACCTGTGCCGGTGCCACACTATCCTCATAGTAAAGAATTTCTTCCTAATGTCTTATCCAAACCTGTCCTCTTTTAGTTTAAAGCCGTCACCACTCATCCTGTCACCTGTATGCCCTCCTAAAAAGTCCCTCTGCAGTTCTCTTTTAGTCCTCTTCAGTTACCAGAAGGTGCCAGGAGGTCACTCCTCCTCCTGGCTGAACAGCCCCAGCTGCCTCAGCCTGTCTCCACAGCAGAGGTGCCCCAGCCCTCTGATCACCTTTGTGCTCCTTCTCTGGACCTGCTCTGACAGGTCTTTCATGTGCTGGGGTTCACAGAGCTGCATGCAGCACTTCAGGTGGAATCTCACCAGAGCAGAGGGACAGAATCACCTGTCCCCACCTGCTGATCACACTGCTTTTGATGCAGCCCAGAAACCAATGCCTCCTGCCCCCTTTTGGACAGCATTCATGAGGGAATGTTCACGAAGTGCCGGGAAAATAGTTGGACTTTTGGATCAGTATTTTTGCTAGATTCCAGCTCTCCTCCTTCCTCTCACTTCCTTCCCTTCCCTCACCTCCCCTCCCGGTTTTCAACAGCTGAAGCAGAGCAGAGAGGTTACAAAACCACCCAGAGCCTCCAGCTGCAATAATCACTCGGGCTTGTGTAGGATTTACACTCTACGGTTGCAGGATTACATCTATAAACAGCTCTGAGAAAGAAAATAAAAAGAAAAAATACTTTGCAACCTCCTTATCCCTCTCCTTTCTCCACGCCCTGAGTTCCACACCGCCCTGGCCCAGGACGTGTGAATACCCATCTTTGATGGAGTCTCTGTGATCTTTAACTCCTCTCTCCACCGTGTTCTTCTCCCACAGCCTTGCTCAGCTACCTGAGCACAGTATTTTAGGGCAGCACCTCACATGTGACTGCTCTTGGGATAAGGTGTGTATTTGCCTTTTTGCCCACGTGGGTGCAGCTTCTGCAGAATGCCCGTGGCTTCGTGAAGCCAAACACCTCATCACGTGACAATCAGCCAGAGGCAGGGTTTGACGCCTTTCTTTCTCATGGGCTGCTCCAAGAGCAACACAACTTTTGCGGGGTCTGTTTCATAAATATCTTTGCAATTATGAGCAGATGTGTTAGAAAGGTACACCCAGTTTGCTTTCCAGAGGGGGGAACATCAATACCTCCAAGCGGAAAAATCAGGAGCAATGAAGGTGCGGGAGGGTCCCGTCACATCAGCCTCAAATTACCTCAGATTGCTGGCGGAAGAAGCCAAAATAGTGACTGCACTGCTGGAAGGATCTCTGTTTCCTGGAATTCCTAGGAATTCCTTACCGACTTGTGCCTAAAATCTGTCTCCCACTTTTTCCAAGTGCAATTTTCCTGGACACATCTGGTTGTCAAGCTTTTCTTGTGGCAGATCCAAGCCCTTCCCCTGTTTCACCACCTGGAGGGAATGCAGGTCCTGTCCTTGTTCTGCTTAATCTAAGGATTTATCTGGGTTTCACTTTCTGCCTGATTGTAAATGAAGTTTGTCCATCCTAATCTTCTCCGGGGGCAGCTCGTGAGAACCACAGATGTTTTCTGAGCCTGCAGAGACTCTCAAAGGAAGGATTGCAAAGTGGAGTTGCACTCTTGAGAGAGTCTATCGTAATAGACACACCTGTATTAATTACTCTGCTGAAACAACACACATGCCTCAACTGATGCTCACTGCATGGGCCCAAACTGCATTCTTTTGCCTTCTTTCATCTCCTTATTTTTTACTAATGTTTTTTTCACTCTACAAGCCCATGTCCAGACTTGTTTCCTTTCTCTCCTCTGTCTTCACACCCTGAGCAGAATTTAACTTAATATGTTTATTTAGACTTTTTTTGTCAGCCAGCTGAGCAGAACCACTACACAATAGGAACATATGTCAGCCTCTCATGGACTTATCCCCGTGTTTTTGACATGATGAATTCAATCGATTGGTAAATGGATAAATAGTGAGAGAAATTGTTTTCTCTCATTACTCTGCATGGCTGTGTCGTTACCCTTTAATATTACATCATTATTGACTGATGCAGCCTGTCAAGACATGGCCAGCAGGATGCAATGCAGTGGTAGAGCTGTGCAAAATACTGCACTCAATGTTTGCCCCACTGTCGGTAGGCCTGTGTATGCATGGGTGAAAGACAGTGAAGGAGGGAGAGGAAGTGAGGTGTGAAACCCCAGCAACCAAACTGGACAAGCCTGCTCCTCACTCTGTCTTGGACTTCAATCTGTGATGAATGCTTTGGTGGAAAGGTGCCCTACTCTTTATCAAAATGACCAGATCTCATTTAAGCCATGCCAGCAAAACTGGATATCCCCCAAGCTCATCCTGCCCCTGACATCCCTGTTCCTTGGTGTAAGGACTCCATGTCTTTTCCCTTTAAATACTATTATGGCTTGATCTAACCAGTTAGATGTGATCCAAGAGATGTAAGACAAGAAAAACCAAGACAGGTTGCCATTCTTGCTCAACTTCCTAGCTCCCAGAAATTAAAAAAAAAAAGAAAAGGAAGGAAGGAAGGAAGGAAGGAAGGAAGGAAGGAAGGAAGGATGGATTTCTTTTTCTCCTAGACTTTTTATTTCTTTTTATTTAAGAGTTTTCATGTTCCTTGCTACTTGGGTTGGACTGGCAGTGTCCTTGCTTCCTGCCTTCTTCTCACACAGAACAAAATTTTGGGGCACTGTATCAAATCTTTGCAATCTGTTGTCTTAGTTTCTTAATTTCATTTGGTATTTCCAAATGACATTTTCTGCTAAATACATTAATGAAAGGACAGAGAAATGTATTAGAAATACATTTTAGCAATCAGCTAAGAGAGAAATAAATAAATAAAAAAGGAAATATTGTCAGAAGGCTCTCTCTCTTCCCTGCTGTTGCATTTCCCCTTTCCCTTGCTTTCTTACTTCTCTTTTGGGAAACAAGACCCGTCAAATTAGAGATGAATAAAAACTCATTAAGAAACAACAGGCCTAGATGAAATTGCCACAGGGATTACACTGATGGGGTGGTCTTCCCCCACCTTTACTTTCATTCAAAGATTGCAAAACCTTTTTCTCCTCCAGGGCTCTTGCCTGCATCCCAGTCCTGGCTAACTCCACTCCTGCATGAAACCCTGGGTTTGAAGGGCCCGTGTGGGGAGAGAGCAGGAGAGAGAGGGAATTGCTTGTTATGCTTCCTTTTGTTTTTAATTAACCTCTGGTGTTTTCCTTGCCTAGAGACCAAATCCTCTCACCCCGATTTTTTACACATGCCTGCATTCAGACTGCAGAAAAGTGAGATCAAGAGAGAGAAAAACGGAAAAAGTTACAGGGGAAAAATAAGCTTCTCCATCAAAAGGAGGAGCACTACATAGAGAGGGAATTGCAATCCGTGTAAGCTTCACGGGCCAATCTTTGCTTATTAATCTTGGTGTGAAACATGTCCAAGAGGAGGAAACACCCTCCCAGATAGATGGTGAGCTACCAGGCTTGTGCAGCTCAGGATTGCTGCAGCAAACTCTCGTTCCAGGGGCTTGCACAGGAACATCTGGGTTGGTCTTTAAGACAGAGGTGTACAACTTAACCCTCCCTCTGCAAGGCTTTTCCTGCTCTTTAGCCCACACACTTCTTAAAGATGGTGGTGGTTCAATAAATACCAACACTGACACAGCTGTGAACTTATCCAGCAGATCTAAGTTTATACCTGAAGCACATAGGGGTATTTTTGTCCCCATTTGTGGACGGACCAATTAGAAGAAAGCTACAAAATATCCAAGATGCCACTGTAACAAGAAGACAATCAACATGGCTAACTTCCAGTCCAATTGTGTTCAGAGAAGAAAAAAAGAAGTATTTTAGATATGTACTGAAAGAGAAATATGGGTGAGAGGCAGGACAGGAAGATTTTTGCCAAGCAGATTAACACAGGCAAAATCAGAGGCTGAAGTAATAGTTTACACTTAAACCATTGCTCCACATAAATTTAGATTGAAGATATCTGCAGAAACTGAAGAACAGATTTTGATAAAATCCTTCTTTTGAGGGCTTGCTGTGGAGAGCTTGGTCACTTCAGCACCCTGAGCCTTTCCATGAGTATTAGTGTCCTCATCTTTTTTGGTCTCTCTGCTTTGCCAGCAGTGCTGTTACATAAGTGAACACACCAAATAACAGCTTTCCTGTGAAAAGCATTATCTTTCCCGGGGGAGAGACAGCCCAGCAAAAAGCTTTCTGTCACTTTCAACAGGGACTTTGGGCTAAAGCCTCAGCTCATGTAAATCAGTGTAGCTCCCCTGAACTTCAAGCTGATAAAGCAGATTGAAACCACTTGATGTTCATCTTGGAGAATCCACAGTAGATGTTGGTGCACAGGTTATGTATTAAATTAATAATGGTAATAATGACAATGATATAAGCAGAATTTGCTATGAGGCCTTGGAAACATCACCAGCCAGTTGAAAACATGGACAGTGTAAAGATTTGAGTATGAGTTTCCTATTTTGTAGACCAGACTTGGGAATTATGTGTTTTATGTATCTTCACACAGTGTATAATCAATCTTCTGCTGTCTTGAAAACAGTGAAATTTGGAAGTAAGATGAGTGATACGACGCAGTAAAAATAAAACTATTTCAAATATTGTGTAATTGAGTCCCTTACTCATTCAGCACGTGTGCTATGACAAATTCAGGGAGTCACGTATGTTCATTATTACTCATGCACGTCTATCATACTGAATAGCCATAGAAAATAATCCTGAAATGGTTGGATTTTCACTTCCACAGACCTAGATTTCTTTCCCTTGCCCTAAAAGAGAAGTCCAGCCACTGTTAATGACAGTAAGATACTTTCTGTGACAGAAAAACAGCCACCACAGGACAAAATTATTCATGCATGAGGCAATGCAATACAGGTGGGCTCTATGAAGCATGTAGATGCTTATGGAAGCCTTAAATCTTGTGAAATTGAGCACACTTCCCAGTTTTATGATGCACTTATAAACTGTTCCTCCTATTCCACACTTAAGGGCAATTATGTGCCATCCCAACTTCCTTGCTCCTTGGGTACGAAACAATCCCTGAGGGCTGTGAGGGTCTTCACCAAGCCTTGGGTCTGCTACCTATGGAAGAAGAGCCAGAACCACAGTAAAGGTTTGGCAGGAACGTGAAGAAACTCCCTAGCTCAACTGGCACAGTGCAGGACCACCTTTGACTGTGTTATTACTGACAAGTACATTTCTCTCGTTTTTAAGCAGCCTCTAGTGACAGAGAGCCTCAGCCTCCCCAGACTACCAGTTCTATCCACACAGTTTCTTTCCTCCCCATTAGAAAGAATTTCTCTTAGTCAGAATCTTTCTCCATTCAATTCTCTGCCTTTTTCCTGTGGCAATAAGGAGGTGAATAGATCTTCAGACAGGTAACAGAAACCCTGTTCTTTCATTAAAGGTGTCTGTTGTAACATCCATTAAATGGCTGGTGCCACGAGATACAGACATTGATACAGGGCAGTGAGTTATCCTGACAGGGACAAGGGGAAGGACATGTCCTTCCACTTTCTTTTTCCAAACTTTATCAGAGCCAGTCTTTGAAAATTCAATATTCGTTCTGAGCTCCTGCTTAATAAACTTGGCAAACATGACATTTTTAAAACAAAACAAAACCATGCTGTTCACTTTCCCTTTTCATTCTTAATTGGCCCATCTAAAAGCAATCAAGTGAACATTTAGCTGTGGTAGAAAGAACTGCAGGAGACCTCTCCTCCAAATGCCATTATTCAGGAGTGAGCAGGAGTGTGGATATATTTATGGAGAGTGGGAGGCACTCTGCAAATTCTTTCTCAACAGTGACAGAGGAGCAGGAACACGGCCAGGGCTGGGACCAGGGCAGGGTACAGACATCACAGTGCCCTGGTGTTGGGATTAGATGTCCAGGGGAAGCAACAGCCTCCTTTGCCTTTGGCTTAGGCTCCCTTGATGTTGTCGGGGGAAATAAGGCATTAAAGAACAAACTATATAAACAGCACACTGAATAGGGAGCTGCCTAAACTTGGCAAAAGAAAAAAACACCGTGGAGAAAGGGATCTCTTTCAACGGGTCTCAGGTAGCACCCTTTCCTAAGGGATTGTCCTGTGGGGATTTTGGCGTGTGAGATCCTTCTTGCGCTACACACCCACCCAGAGGAGGGTCCCCTCTCAGTCAGCTGCTCCCTGAAACGAAAGGTAAATTCCAGGCTCTGAAGCAAGAGAGAATGAGGTGTGGGTAAAGCACGGCTGTCAGCCTGTCTTTCCCACAGCTGAAATGCAGACCTGCTGAAGCACTTAATCTGTTTCACCTGTTAATGGGTTTGGGGGTATGAAATCCTGTCTCGGGTGCTTGGGGTGTGTGATGAAAGACATCAGGTGTAGATCGAGCTAACTTTGCACAGCAGGTAATACAATTTCTAGAAATACACACACAAGTGTGTCTAGGGCAGGAATCAGATTTCAACAGTGGAGCCATACAGAACGTATAATTATATTTTGCATTTTTAATAGACTTATTAGCATAATAATACATTAGTCTAATAGAATATTAATGTGATGCAGAAATATTAGCATATTATAGATCCTTATTCATTAATATATTAGACCCTTATTGTATTAGTGGCACAATCTACTAGAGAAAATGTTGCTTTGTGTCTGATATTGCAATCCCAGAAAAAATTGAGATCGGCAAATAAAGAGCCTCTCTGTGTCACAGGCATGCCTGAGTCTAGGTGTTAATCCAAGACCTGAGAGGAAAATGCTTTTGCAGGCAGAAAGCAGTTGATATTTGAGTAGTTTTCCCACTTTTTCTGAATTCAACTTAAAAACTTTTAAAGCTGTTTCCATTAAAAAAAAAAAAAAAGAAAAAAAGCAGCACGCTAAATCCTAAACTCTTCAAAAATCTCAGAGCAGGAAGAAATAGATTCCATTTTCTGGCATTTAGATGCCCTCCTAAAATGTAGGGAACCGGGTTCAGGTCATTGCTCTCCCACTGTTTTACACTGTGGGGAATTTCTGCTCTGGTGGCCTTCCTGGTGACCAGAACCCTATTTCAGAATCCCCCCGTGTCAGACACTTCCAAAGAGAAGCAGATCATACGCTGTTACTCCACAGAACTGATGAGCAACCTGAGTGCCTGCTTGTCTGGCTTTCCGGCACGGGTCCCCTTTCTAAAGCACCCACCAGAACTGAGAAGACTGCCCTGAAAAATACTTCATTGGAAATGGTAGCCTCCCCACGAAAAGACCTGACAAATCCTATTAAATTAAGGCCCCCCCCCCCCCCGCCCCCCCCAAATTCTTCTGTGTCTTTGTTAAGAGGCTGTCAGGTTGACATCAGCCCCGGTGTCCCACCACTTGTGTGCTCTCCCCATCCAGCCCCTAGCGGGGAGCGAGGCCTCTCCGAGCGTGTGCTGCCGAGCATCCCTTTGCGCTGGGGGAGCAGACTCCAAGGGCATTTTTAAGGCAGGCCCCTCAGGCACCCAGAATGTCAAATCAGGGCTGCTTTCCCTTGCAGGGACTCAGCTCCCCTACGAACGGGGCCGCACACTGCGGCTGCCGGCTCCAGCTGCATTTCAGGCTGCGTGACCCCGACGTCCTTATGGCAACTGAATAAACATTCCCCATAAGCTACGGAAAACAAATATCATCCAGCGACTTAATCCCACATCTCTCGTTCACAGACAGACTGACAAACAGGGCTAATTCCTCTTATTAATACTTTGAGTATAGGCAGCAGCACTGACCAAGATGACTCATAGGTCAGGTTACGTGCCCTTAGCAGAACAGGAAAATGTGTGAAACAGAAAAATCAGGAATGTCAGTAGGGATGCAGAGTTTTGAAGTCTGTTGTTTCTTTTCTTCTTTTGAGGAAATGCGGTACAGTCCTTTCCAGAAGCAGATATTCTCCAAGCTCCAGGTAGCCCTCCCAACCAAGGACAACAAGGAGAAAGTGAAAATCATAACGCTTACCCTCCAGGAAGCATTTGCGTCAACCTGGCATCTCCGTGGCACAGGATTGTTTGAAATTCCTTCTAAGGAAAGCCTCAGCAAAGTAGGAATTTTACTTTTAAAAATAATACACTAGATCCGCAATAAACAAAGCTCTTGAATTGAACTGACCATAGTGCAATTTTTTCTGTCTTACATTAGACCCAAGAGGCTGTTTTCCTGGGCTTTTTTTTTTCCTTGATGCATTTAAACAGCAGCTTTCCTCTTCTCCTTGTGATCATGTTAAATGTTTAATTGCTCTTTGCATTTGCTGACGGCACAACATAAGCCCCTGCAGTAAAAGAGATTTGTGCTAAAACTCAAGTGCTTAAGAAATAAGGAAAGGGGTTATATTTTGGGTCAGTTCAATTATCTCTATTTTTTTGGAATTATATATTAATTTTAATGTAAGCCGCAGCACAGAAGTGCAATTAGCATTCAGACAATGTGAGGAAGTCTTGCCTGAAGTTAACTGATGTGTACAATCCATGCAGGGAATTCAGGGAGGTTAGGCAGTGCAGATCACTGCCATAACACAGCTAAGCCAGGTCCTCAGATGGTGTAAATCAGCCCTGTCAGTGAAATCATCCTGATTTACACCACATAATTACGTCCCCCCACTGCTATTTGAGATGGGCTCAAGATGACAGCATCGAGATCACTGCTGGAATACAGACTTTTTCTAAGCTCCAAATTACATTTAAGCCATCCAGTTAGGCTGAGAGCAAACTTTTTGCTAGCAGGTATCAGCCATTCAGAACCAATACCAGACACTCCAAAAGCCCCCCTAATTGAAGTTGTAGGGAGAAAGCCTTGCTTCCTGCTTTGGACATCTGTCCAAAGCACATGCTTTTACACCCCATTTTAAGTTAAACCACTGCACTCTCTGCCTGGCCTAAAAGGAATGTGGAGCACAGGAGAGCCAAACTACTCTTTGGTGGGACACATCTCCTGCTAAATTATTGCTTTGGGTAGCAATAGGAGATATTTATCCTCCTACCATATCTGGCTCCTCACGTCTAAATCTACTGTAGCCCCTTAGCAGGGCTGACCCGAGTATTTTGCCGAGTTAGGGTTCACCCTTGTCTGGTGAACAACCCAGGCAGACCAACTCCCCATGTTTCCAGTCTCAAAACTCCCAAGCACTTCCAGCTGGGGTGTTTGCTCAGCAGCTTTGCAAAAGAGTCTTTTCTGACAGAACCTGTCCAAACTGCAAGAATTAATGAGCCTGTATTCTGCAACAGGCTGTGAAAGGAAACCAGACTGAGAGACCTGAAGAGACCCTTGATAGGACCCTCAATGCTGCTTTGTTACTGTCCTTTGTTCAGCCCCCCAGCAGACTGGGGCTCTGCTGCCTGGTGGAGAGGGGGCCCAGCTGATCCTGAAATGCAGTTAATGCATAACAGCTTCAACCAATCCATCTGATTTAATGTCTGCATTTCTTCCGGGCTTGCTTTTCCCTTTATTTTTACCTCTCATCATGAAGAATAGCCACTCTTCATGAAAAAAAAAATAAATAAAAAAGGAAAGAAGCAAGAAAGAATACAGAAAAAATAATGTGGTGGGGTTTTTTGTTTTGTTTTGTGGGTTTTTTTGGTTGGGATTTTTGTTTGTTTGTTTTCCCTGGATTCACCCTGCTTTTTCCCTTTCTGAACACTGTTTTGGGTCTCTTTTTATTTAACAAAACAAGGTCAGCTCATCAGCAAAAAAGCTGAGAGTTTCACAGGGTCCAAGACTGCTTCCATCTACGGAATTACTTTTTAACACATTCTGAGTAAAAATTATCCCCTCTGAGCCAAATGCAGATTGACAGCCAAACATAAAACAATCACATTTTGTTAATTCATTTAGAGAGGTGCAAATGCCTAATCCAACACTGCTTTGCTCTGACACCACAGCAGTGTTGTTGGGCTGTCTCTTTTTTTTTTTTTTTGAGATTTTTGGGAGGGAGGCTCTTGTTACTGTTTAAGGGAGAAGACAGGAATCCTGTGAATCCCTGGGGCTGTGGGATTGCTCACCAACATCTCAAGCCCGTTTTGCTTGTTTATAGTTCAGAATGCAGCTTTAGTGTCAAAAACTGAAGCCTTTAACATTTTCAAAGCCTGTCTACCTCTCAGTTGTGGTGCACATGCTGATGGAGCAAAACAAGGGCACCCAGAGTTCAGTAGCTCTTATAATTGGACCTAAACTGATTTCAGTCTAAGGTCAATTCAAAGAGGAGGCTTCAGGTGCCATTCAGAAATGACAGGAGAGCCCAATGTAAGCCCTAATATTGCAGGAATAATGCAGCACTGATCGGCTGGAAATCACTGCTGGAAAGTTGCTGTTGGGATTGTCTTGCTTGCACATAAGCTATGGATCTAGATTATTTAGAGAGACAGATAGTCAGACGGACAGGTAAGGGTAAGGGGATGAAATTCCATCCTTGTCACTCGGTGATCCAATTTAACCTGATTTTCGTCAATTTAATTTTGTGTGCGTTACTACAAAGGTGTCTGTAACCTCATTATCTAAGCATGGGAAATGTGAAATTAGACTAACAGGTAATAGAGATAAATAGTTACACCATTCAGCAGCTGTGTACTTTCCCTCACCCATCCTTCTACTCATGCACGCATCTTTCAGTTTTCAGAGGTCTTGGAAGCATTCAGGGCTTAATATTTGTCTGCATTTTTTTTGAAGTGGTCGATACAAAGGCTGACACACACACACACACTCACAGCTCTGCAGCAATCTCAGCCCTCTTGAAAATGGTTCATTGAGCGCCTCTGAAACATCAGCGTGAAGGCATTAGATCACACATGAGACGCTCGAAAGCTGTGCCCAGTGTTGAAAATTCACCTTCCTTATTTGCTTCTGCCTCGTCCTGCATGTAGAAAAGCCACCACCCCATGACCTGACCTTTAGAAAATAGCGGATTCCCACTGCAGTTTTAAAACCTGGGGCCACGGGGTGGGATATTGTTTTTGAGGATAAAGGGCAGGGCTGGAAATACAGAGGGGAATTACATGACACGGCCCTTTTGCAAACGAACAGGCGATTTGGTTGGCATCAGGCAGGGTTACAGTGGTGGAGCAGAGAATGGTGCCACCTCTTCAGCAGAAAAACAAACTCCCACCTTCCACTTCATCTATCCTCAAGGAGGAAAGGCTCACAGGGATCTGCCGCCCACCCACTGTCCCAAGGACTTGGGGGCTGAATTAATCCCATCACACTAACAGAACATAACAATGTGTTGGGAGTACTTACCACATTCCTTGAAATTGAAGAAAGTTGCCATGGTTATTAGTAGCTCCTAATGATATTTGCATAGATTAACAGACTTTAATGCAATCATGAATGCTACAATCCCGGGGAAAATAATGAAGAAATCCATTATGAGGTAATAAAATAACTAAGTCAATACAGTAATAATTTGATCCCATATTAGTAATAATTTCATCTCCTGCTGCAAGGCAATTTTAATGCACATACCATTTCTGGACAGTTTTATAAATATCACCTTTGTTTGAGATAATTAATTAGCAAAACCAAAAAATATATTGCTGGTATTTTATACGATAAATTAGTCATTAGGTTTAAACTGGCAGGCTGTAATAAAACTTATTAAGATAAATATGCTGGGATTCTTAACACTTCAGAGAAGCTGTTCTCTGTCTTAAGGCTCTTCTGGTGCAAAGCTATCATCGCTGCTGGATGGTTCCTGTGTATGTTAAAACCCAATTATGAAAATCATGTTTATAACCCCGACTTGCTTAGCAATAGGAGCAGAATGCATTAGCCCGTATGTGCCCAGTGGATGAGGCTAAGGTGAGGGTGAGTTGCTGAGGGCCCTATTATCTCACTTCCCATCATCAGTCAGAGCCCAGAGCCTCCTGCAAGACTGACCCAAACTAACTTCACTTCAGAGGAACTCAGGTCCAGGTCATTCTGCCAATAGAGAGGGGAGTTTTGCAGTCAGGAGTATGGGAGAGGGAGAATATTAATCATTAGGTGGGTGCTTAGCAATTTTAGTTTTCTACTTCTGCTCTGATTTCGTGATAACTGAATTATTTTGTGCCTTCCAGAAGTGCCTGGAAATTACAACAGACCTCGGCAACATCTGTGACAAAGTGGCCACTGGGGCCAAAAGATACCACGCTTGACAGTGACCACCATTTCCAGCCCTCTGAAATATTCCCTCCATGTGGCTGGAGCTCTGAGAAAGGCTTTGCTGTGTGTTTGGGGAGCTGTCCCAGACAGATGGCACAGGTTGGCTGAGACTGTCAGAACTGGATGGAGACCAGCTTCTTGCAAGGAGCGCAGACCTTGCAGCCTAATGAGCTAATCTTGGCTCCCTGGAAGACTGAGCTGTGTGGCCAAAGCAAGGATTGCCATTCTGGGCTTCATGACACCACTCTCCAGGAACAAGGGTATTAAATCATTACATCGCCTTTGCATAGGGCATCACTTGGGTCGTGCTTAAACTTCCCCTGAGCCAGTTTACTGTCACCTTCTCAAGGCTTTACAGGGTCCCACTCTGGCCAAACTCGGCCCTTTCCCCACAGTTCCGCGTCTAGCGAGGTTTCCAAATCCATGTCACTTTGAATTTGGAATGGTAGTAAGTGACACAAATTGATGATACATCAAACTCCAGCCCTCAGCGTGGGCCAATTCTCAGTGCAAAATAGGAACGCCCCCAAAAACTCATTCTCATTTATAAAAGACCTCACGAGAGTTCGACATTTAGCTGGGAGTAGGCCATGAGCGGTGTTGGAATCTACTATCAAGCCAATATTGTAGTAAGTAAACACTCAAAAGACAGAGAAAGTGGCAAAAATCATTGCTCCTCCCATTCGCAAAACCACGTCTGTTATAATACCATTAGGGCAGCACAACACATTATAGAGGTAAGAAACTCACTCTGCTGTGGAAGCACTCCCTTTTCTAATACACCACGGGCATCACTCTTGAAATAAAATGATAGAATCAATACTTTGTCATACTTGTTTAGCTTCTTTGGGGAGAACAAATGTTTTTCCCCACCATGCAGCAATGCCTTCTCTTTGTGGATACTTTCTCATTGACGTACAAAGTGCTTTATGTACAAGTTTGATTTAGGAATCCCATAAGCTCTGGAGTGCTAGAAGAGTAACTGGGGCAAAAATCATTATAACAAGCACTTTGCTCTCAATTTTGTTTTTTAAGCATGCTTTGCTGGCCAGTGTCGGGGAAGGTTGTTGGACTGCAAGGACCTTCGATGTGACACAGAATGGCTGCTGTTACATAACCATGTCACATCCCAGTGCCAACTGGCATGGCCCATGCAATTCAGTTGGTGGGCTGTCTGCCTTGCTTTTTAATGAGACCTTATCAGACCTGAATTTCCAGTCCCGATATTGGGTATGTTAATTGGAAAGCTATTTAAAAGTGCTGTGACATGAAGAGGACTACAAGTCTAGGCAAGACCTTAGAGATTATTCCATTTGCTGTTATTTGTGGATGCATGTCAACCCCACTGCCGTCTCTATTCTATCGTCTCTATTTGGTGCCTTTGAAAACACAACATTTCCTTCAACTGCTCAAAGGGGAAGGCAGGGTTTCTCAGGACCAGATTTTTGTGTCTAGATTTCCTCAGAGTGGTGTGAGACTTCTAATTATCCTTTGGAGCTATTCCTTTGGTGGATCTCCTTTGTTCCAGACACACCTGACCCAAGATCTGCTCAGTGTCTGTGACCAACGGGTGATCTGGTGCCTCCAAAATGATATTTCAGTGGTGTCTATTAGGTGGGTCCTCTGTTGGCTATTATACTTCTCTCACCTGTATGAACTGAGAAATGTAAGCACAGGAAAAAAAAGGACCATTTTTATGATTACTACATGAAAACACTGAACTAGTTGGGAGAATTGTGGCTGATTGGTAGCACCACACCATGCCTCTAACAGAGACCTTGTGGCTGCACAGGATGATGTGACAGAACATTTAAAGATACCCAGGCCAGCCCTCTGGGGTCTACCCCATTTTGGCTGGGAAAGTCCCTGCATAGTTGGTAGTTTTGGGATCAGCTGGATCCTGAGAGTTTTGGGGAGCCTTGCAGCTCCATTCTGCTTAGCACCAGGGATCCTCAGCTTCACGGACTTCCCAGCACCACTAAATCAAACGCCCTCAGGGGTGAGGGCAGTGAGGAAAAGGCCTTCAGCACCTCCTGTGGAAAAGCGACTTTAGTGACGAGCGTCTCACGACCGCCATCCCCACAATCGCTCCCCTTGTCAATAGGATGACCTTTCAGAGGCGGAAGCTCCTTTTTATTACTCTGTGCACTGGGGTAAGCCAGGCCACGCTGTGTTATCTACCCAATTTATCAACACTATTTACAGCAGGTCCATTCCACTGTCTGGCTTAACTCAGTGCCCAGAGACTCTGCATTGAGAGAGGAGACTGCTGCTGAAGAGAAAGAAATGTCAATTCCAGCCTAGTCCCCTAAAGTGAAATAAAAGAAACAAAGTAAATAAGTAAAGAGAAGTAAATACAGTATCTCCAGGGTGATTATGTCTATCTAGTCCTATACAGGCAAGCATGAAACCAATAGAAACACCATCTTATCCTCTCAATTATCACCACACACAGAATGTCATCTCTTGGTGGCCTAAAAAAGAAAGAAGCGTGCCACATCCATCTTTAATGAATACCACATATCTCTCACCTGCTTGTATTTCAGCAACCCCAAACTGCTGAAAAATGAGATAGGAGAGTATGTTCTCCTTGCTTGCCCTGAATCATGAGGATGGATTAAAATGGTTCTTGTTCTGCTTTGTTTTTCAAGGCTTGCTTTGGGTAATTTTGTTTTCTTCCTGCTCTTCTGTGCTCCGAGGGTTCAGGTTTGCTATCAGGTCTCCAGGACTTGTGAACAAGATGTAATCTTTTACTCTTTTTAATCAAAGAAAACCATACTTTTTTATGCAGAAATACGTGTAAGAGGTGTGGGTAATTGGAAAGCACTGACTGTCATGAGACTCACTGTGAAGTCACAAGGCTGGCAGTCGGCTCTCTCCACCACATTCACATCATTTGAGCCTTGAGCCTGCCTTTCTACCACATTCAAATTCACTGAGGTGGCAAAACAGGCCACAACCTTCCTCTGAGGCTCTGCTGCCATGGCTCTGATACTTCACCACATATCTCAGCAGATAGCTCTTTGCATCATGTCCTCCTGCTGTACGATCTGTACTGCCCTCTTTCTTCAACAAGCATCATGCCATGCCCATCCTTACATTCTACAAATGAGTTAATATATTTATTATATGTTTATCTGTCTTACTCCCCTGCAACCTGGCTTGATAGCAGTCCTTGATAGCTACACTAACTCAAGACTAAGCAGGTAGTCATCAATATCTTGGATTTTGTCTTCTATTATTTAGACCAGTATTGAACCATAACATGGATGGTCCATGGGGACTGTGATGAACAAAAGGATTTATTTGTTCCCCTACAGCTGAAATATGGCCCCCACAAACCCCACAGCTGTGATGTATCACGACGTCTGGACATACTCAGAAATCTAACTCAACCATGTCCTCGCAGATTTACAAATCAATCAGAGCAAAATCAGGGGGCATAGTGGAGGCTGCTTCCTTAAATCATATTTTAAATGTGAAATTAAAATAGCAAGGACAAAACATGAAAGAAAAGATCTGTGTATAAAGAGCAATTCAGTCAGGTTCCGCTGAAACTAAGGGCTCAGTGTATGTTTCCTGTTATAATTACACCTTTTTGCTGCCTCCCTCTGATGACTGCCTACAGACCAGCCCTTGGCAGCCCTCCCTCCAAAGCAGTCTCTATAGTTAATTGCCCTCCTGGAGCTGGGACCCATACCTGTCTACGTGACACAGCCAAACAGATGCCTTGCTGAAGCCCTAAAGAAACATCTGCTTGCACATGCCTTCAAGTCAGAGTTGCATTCTAGGCCCTGTGAACTTTGGCTGTGACAGGAAAGGAGGAGAGCAAAGAGATCAAGACCACATTCCTTTGATCCTTCTAAGTACTTCACCAGGGAGTAAGAGATCCAGGTCAAGATAACGTCTCATAAGGGGAAAGTCCCCTAACACGGCAGTAGGCCTGCTCACAGCATTGCTGTTGTCCACATCGGGTTCCCTATAGCACAGGCAACAAGCCCTGGACACACCCAAAGGCAAAACAGAAAGAATTTAACAGGATTAGCTTGTACCAATTCCAGAGCAACCATCCCTCCTGCGATTCCCTTCGTAACTCCCTCTTTGTTTACAGTGGTGAGCAGGATGCAGCCCATCGCTGGTGGGGAGTTGTTCCAGGGTCACTATCATCCAGCTTTTGGTAGCTGCCTCCTAAGAGTCTCGTGGTCACTCAGGCACTGCCAACATTGTGAGATGCCTTTAACACTCCTATCTGATTGGCAGCGAAGTGTGACACCACTAGCACTGAACTTCTGCAGTGTCTGTTAAAGATAAGGGGGGGGGGAAGAAACTTGAATAATTTATGCAGTTAGTTTAATTTAAATAATTTATATGCTAAGCATTGCAAACAGAGCTCAAGTTGATAATGAGTCCGAGAAGCACATTTTGAACTCAGTTGCAGATTCTACTGCATTGTAATTCTTGCAGGATACAGGATTTCCTAGCAGTATAAAGGCCTGGGAGTGTAAACAAGCTAGTTGCTTGAAGAAGAGTCTATACAGATTCCTTTTTTGCCAATTACCACCAGGTTGTCTTATGTTCTCTACAGTTTGCTCAGTTTGAACCTCCTAAAACTATCCAAAGCTGCGTGTGTTTTCCCGAGCCACAGAGAGAAGCCTGGCTCCATTGTTTGACAAATAACAGTTTGTAACTGGTGTAATCTGTAATCAGGAATCAATTAAAGAGATATCAACAGGAAAGGAAAGATAAGGGAAAACCAGGAGAAAATCAATGAACAACATAAGGGAATTGATCATTCAAAGGGTCTTTCTTAAGCCACTGGGTCCTCTCAGAGGAATCTCTGCTGCATGTTGCACAGGTTTTGTCTTATCCTCTTCAGCTTTTTTGGTCCCTTTTACATGAGGAAACTCTTCTCTTTTGCAGTAAAGGGAAAAAAAAATATATCCAAGACCCCCACCTTCCAGGTTCATTGAGTGGCCACTGCCTTTTATACTTAGAATGCAAGAGAAATACATCTGAGAGGTTGCTTAGAGCTAAAGAAAATTGATGCTAAACTTTGTGAATTCTTGCGTGAATTCACAGGGAATATCTCCAGGAACACTTTAGAAGATGTACATATCCTCCTCAGGGATGCAAGCATCAAAGAGATCACTAGCACACACCTCATGAAAAATAATTTCCCACAAATCCTTACGCAGTTTAAGAACCACCTTTGTCATAGCGGACCAGCTCTTTGCTACTGGCTTCTTTTATAAAGATTGTTTTTTTTCTGCTCGAATTTCTAACATCCTTAAAACCATACTTGCTGTTTTCAAAGAAGCCACGAGAACAGCAGTAATGAATCCATATTACTAACTCCAGCAACTGCTTTGAGTGTCAGAATATTTTCTGTTGATCCATGACTCCTCTCAGAGTTCTGCAGTTATGTGTACAAATCACAGGTTTCAGTTAAAAAATAAATACCTTTCTAGACACGGACTTCTGTGAACAACAAAAGCTTGAAAATATGAACCAAGTCCTAGCCCTGAAGACTTGAAAACTACAAGAGAAGTGATAAGAAGCCACAAATATAACCACTGAAAAAGAAAAGAAAAAAAAGACCAAACCTGATATTTTTAAGCTGATCAGTGTTATGAGTTTTTGGGGGTCTTGTTCATAATTTTTGAACATTTGTATGTTGGCACAGTTGCGAAACCATGAAATGCTTTGAAGCTTTTTCTCGTAAAATGCCAAGATTTGTGTCATTTCCTCTTTGCAATTGTACAATACTTAGGGAATTCATATGCCCAGTGAAAACAACACTGATGGTGAAGCACAGAACTAGTTCCAGAGTCCTTTCAGGACCCCAAGGGTGTCAAAGACAAAAGCTTAATGTGAGGAAGTCTAAAGGACACCAGAATGCCAAGGAAGACAAAGGGAGTTCAGGCTTTGAGCCCCACAGGTGGGTTTGGAAAAGATCATACAAGTGCAGAAGACATGTTTGTGGTAATAGCTGCCTCCAGTTAAGGACCTAGCTGCATTCCTAAAAGTAGGAAAGGCTTTGGGAAGCTGAGGTCATAATCTCTGGGACCAGATTTTACAAACTGCTAAGATGTGCAGCTGTGTCTCGGCCAAAGCCAAAATGGAGATTGCCTATTCAGATATGAGCTCCTGCACACCGAACTTAAACCTTCTCTCTGAGCCCTCCACCCTTTTCTTGAAAACTCATGGACTTCAGCATCCAAAGCAATTGTTTCCCTGCTGTCTGACACTGACTTTTAAGATCCCATGTTTAACAGGCAGCAGAAAGGTTTTGGTAAGCCAGCATTTTTCTTTTCTAAATGAAGTGTGGGATACGTGACAAGGAAACCTGCTCTTTACTAACCACAAACAAAAGCAGCAGAGTGTAGCTGGCTTCTCTTTGTTCTGGCAGTTTATCTTATAAATCAAAAATACCTCCAACCCCTTCTGGTGCTGACCTGGATGAACTCCAGAGATCACTTCCAACCCCAACTATTCTGTAATAAACTGAACCTAGTTGGACTATTTTTGGAAAATAAGGATGGGGGGCAGGGGGACAAGGAACTAGGCAGCTAGGAATGTTTCATAGCCCTTCAGCATATAAAGGTGGTTAGAAATAAAACTGATCCATTGAGTTGATTTCTTCTCCAATTTGTCAGCAGGTGTTCTCAAGACAAGGCATTTGGAGTTACACCACTGATCAGATTTCATTCTAGCCAAGGGTGAGAGATAAAGCATGGCAGACAGCAGTAGACTTACCTACGTTAGTATTAAACATTTTGGGGTTTGGCTGATGTCTCTACAGGTGAAATATTGTGGATATTAAAAGAGACAACAGAATTTTCTGTACTGGACTTTATAGTGTTGGTCCTTGTCTTCTGCCAGGTAGTGCTTGCTGCCTTGGAAGACGGTGTTCTCCCCATTTCACACCCATAATTCACAGGGTCAATTATGCAAAGCTAGACAGAGGGAGCAGGAGAATTATTTCCTGACCCCATGCACTGCCAGCTGAAAGATTCCTTTATCTTTAGCTGGTGAGGTCTTGTTACCAACAGAAAGTTATTTTAAAAGCTGGTAAATAAAGGCATTTAAAATCCATTACAGCAAGATACGTAGTAAGTTTTCTTTCCATCGAGATCTCTTTGTGTTGTTCAAAACACAAGCAGCTATGAGCCTTTCTCCCAGTGGTGGGTGGTAACAGCCAGAGCTCCTCTGACCTCTTTGCATCCGACAGCCCTTTCCCTCTGCTCTTTAGGGAGGGAAAGGTTGAAGGTCACATCTGCCTTTTTCTTGCTTCCTTCTCTGATGCTCTCTGGGAAGAAAAGGCCTGAAATTCATAACGGTGACATCAAGTGCAGGGTCTGCTGTGCTATTGCACTTTTAAATTAACAAAGCCTCCAAGATTGTCTCTCCTCCTCTCTCTGCCTCTTGGCTTCTCTCTTCCTCTTTCAAAGCTGAGCTGACCAAGCATTTCCTCTGCCTGATTTCCATCTAGGACTGAGCATCCCTGCTCTGCCTTCCCAACAGCAGGCTCATGTTTCCCCATTCCTCATGATGATGGGAGTTCAGCAGAGCAGTGGGAGAAGAAGGAGAGAAAGCTGATCTCATGCATCTGTCTCTCTCAAAACACCCAATACAGATCTTAGTTTCTTTCACAAATCCATGCTTCTGTGCTCCTAAAAATGTTTTCCATTCCACCCATCTCTTTGCCATTTCTCTTCCCATTTCCCTAAAACCCCTTAACACAGTCTTTTTTTTTTTCCTTTCCTCTCCTTCTCGGAGGTACTAGAGGAATGAGGCTGAGTTCACCAAATTATATACTTCACTGTCTTTCTTCCATCTCACAAAATTTCCTATGACCTCTAGCATCTCCAACCTGGCTGGGTGTTGTTGTAACCCTGGCTGACCCAACATGGAGAAGGTAGGAGAGGACAATGCACAGCTCAAAATCACCATGGCAGGTTTTTTCACCACTCCCACTTATTGGAAATAGCAAATGAAAAAGAAATAGAGAAGGAATTAAAAGAGGCATGGAGAAAGGTTCCTCTATAAAGAAGACAGGTGTTTAGCCAGAGAGCTGCTGTGATGCACTTGCAACTACTGCTCTTTTGCTAGAATCAAGAATCTCACAGACATGAAATATAGCTCCTTCCTCTCTCCTGAACTAATGCATTCAGGACATGTAATTGTGCATGAGGTACATCTGCAACTCTGAGGCTCCTCACTTGGTAAAGAATACTCATCACTTCCTTTTCTTTTTTTTTTTTTTTGTTTATGAAAATTCAGGGTGGTTTTTTGTTGTGTTTTTTTTTTTTCTTTGGACAAAGGCTTACTAAACAAAGCAACCCAAATTGCTCAAGTCACTGAGTTTTCTCAAGCCTGAGGACTGCATTAATTATTATTATTGCATTTAATTAGTAATAACATATAATCATAAATTATGCAACAGAAAATAAGTCGTGATCCCCGCCACAAATGTCTCAAAATCTAGTAGACTAGTAGATTCTTAATGAAGAACACTGGTCAAACTCCCTGAAATCACAAACATCACATCAAATAAACCATTTTGGGAGGGGGGTTTAGGGGAAAGGGATGTGGTTTTGCTTTGGGTTCTTTTGTGCTTTTTTTCCTTCCCCTTCAAAATTATGCACAGAACACTTAATTCTACCTTTCAAGAATGTGTTTTAGGTCAAATGTCCCCTTTTCTCTGCTAAACCCACAGATCATTTTCTCCTCTAAATGGGGATAATTATCTGTTGTTTGAAAAAAGGTAATTGAAGGACTTCTGATGAAAGTGGAATCTTCCCACAATTCAAATAATAGTGCTGAGAGCCATTTCTTGTGAGAGCAGTAGTTTAGCTGTCTTACATCCCCATCCTTCACAGGGCTGGGCTCCCCTGCCAGGCTACAAATCCCATGGTGCCCCCCATCCACAGCATTTGCCTGAGGCACCGCGACAGCTCAGGTCTGGCCGCCTGGAAATTGAATTTCAATTTGAGGAAAGTCTAAATGTTTTTCTTCAATCAAAGATGTCAGACCAAAAAAAAAAAAAAAAAAAGTTTCACTGTTTCTGGAACTCCTTGTGCCAAGACAGGTTTTGATATTCTGCCTTTTCATTCCAATCCGGAACAAAACCAAATGTTGACAAAACTGTAATTGCTTAAGTCAGCTTTCCTATTTAGGTTCGTTTTGTTAGAAAAAGGCAGAAGACTGTGAGGACATTTCCACTTTCGCTTAGTTCACTTTGGAAGTTTTAAAATAAGGTGGAATCTGTTGCCCTCTTAAAGGAATATTAGTGTTTGGTTTAACTATTTTGAGCAAGGCTGTGGTTAAACGTTTCCCGGGTACATGGCACCAGCTAAAGGATCACAAAAGCTTCAGGCACATGAAATAAAGTGCTGATCTTAGATACTGCTACTTCAAATGTCTTTGATGTTTTTGATGCTTTAACTGTGTTTCAAAAATGTTTCAGACTCAACCTAGGGTTCAGCTAGAATCTGGGATTAATGCCCAGTTGCAGAAAATCTATTTTCTATTCTTCTACATAAAACTAATGTTCAAACTTGAACATTGTAGCAGAGCTAGCTAGTTCACTGATGTAATTTGACCACCTGATCTGGATATATTAACACCACAGTGCTTAGTGCACAGCTCCTATATTAGAGATTTTTGTGTGTAATCAATTGTCCCTGCTCAGTTTACCTGATGTAATTAATCAAATAAGTGTCCTTAGATCTGCTGTTCCTGCAGGCACAAGAAGCCATGAGAAGCCCAAAAGGTGGATGACAACTCATAAGCCCTGGAGCTGGATAACTTCAGACCATGTGGCCACACTTCCTTCCAGGGTGGTTACACCAGTACAGGCCTATTGCAGATGAAAATTGAAGTTCATTCCTCATTTTAGAGCCATGGACAAAAGTAACTACAATATCATATACCTGTGGGATGGCCCCGGTAAGGTTTAGTCACCTCCAAGTTAAATATAGATTTCCTTAACTGCTAACCCTGCCCAATTCAATTGTGATCTGAACACTAAAGGACCCGGCTCGATTTTTGACATAACTGTAAAGAAATAAACATGCCATACTTTATAACCTGGAAATGGCTGCACAGGGAAAGCCTGTGGATCCAGGCAGTGTGTCCTATCTCTGACAAACACCGGCAGTGGATGTGTGGAAAAGTTCCATAAGAGCAGGTGCTGAGGCTGCCTGGGGATGTCTTCCTAGCCTTGAAACTTAATTGATAAATTTATTGACAAGGCACATGATGCAGGGCACCATCATCTCACACTTTTTTTACAGGGAGACTGACAAAGTGAAACTATCACCCTTCTACCGGGGATGGACTTTGCAACACCCCCCGGGCGACTGACAGTCCGTCACTGGGCTTTCACATTGCAGCAAGGCGAGGAAAGGCATTTCAAAACATGTTTGTGAGACAACAGAAATCAGCAAAGGATACTCAAGGGCAAACATAGCACCTGAAACTACTTGTAATTCACATTTTGTTCCTGAGGAGGTAGAGCATGTTGGCAGTGTCCCTTTAACTGCATTGACACCGCAGAGCCGGCAGCAACAGACTCTCCCTGCCAGTAACCAAGTCAGTGGTGATTCAAAGACACACTGGGTTAGGGAAAAGGCAAGCTTGCTGCTCCAGAGCCTCCACTGAAATAGCTCACTCTTTAATAATATTGCTCTTCAGCCCCCTGTTTCTCACAGCACTTTGTAACTGGACTTTCTCTGCTCCCGCAACACCCTTCACAACAGCTAACCCATTTCCAAAGAAAACAGGGGATCAAATACCTGTCCTGAATGCACCTGAGACGCAGCAGCAGCAGGTGTGTGCCTCTGGGATAACATGGGCTTGGATGACAGACATCCCTTTTGTTTTAAATGCTTAAGAATAGCTCCATGTATAATTGAAATATTTCTGCCCCGCGTTATCATCGCTCAGTTGATGCTGACATATGACAGCTGCTAACTAAACAAGTAACACGGGCAATAGCACAAATAATGTATTTTAAAACCAATCTAGGAACTGAACAGTTGAAGCAAGGCCTCACTGTATGGCTGAGTATGCTGAGAAAGAGTGTAGAGCTGCCTGAACTGTACAGAGTTCAGCTGACCTGTGGTCTCAGTCAAAACTCTTCAATGATTCTTTTAAATACGTGAAGCTGATGAGGTTAAAACGCACTTAAAGTTATAATTTTGACTGATGTGGAGAAACTAGCTTGTGTTCCCAAACAAAAAGCAGGGCAGTGAAAATAAACCTTCCCATTTACTCTAGTGATTTTGGAAGATGCTCTGCCAGAACAGAAGTGACCTTTGCAGAGCTGCACAAAGCGACTGCCTAACAGTTCTCTTTTTGCACCTTACTGAAGACAGCTCCTGATTTTGCGTGGCATGCATCCTCTGCTCTCTGCACAGAAATCACCTGGACTCATGCACAGAGAAGACAGTGCCACCTCCAGTCTTCTGCTCAGCACAGAGGGTGACAAAAAAAGACAATCATCTGTCCTCAGCCCAAGGATAGCTATGTTCTGAACCCTAGTGAAGAGGTCTCGAGGATGAGGATTAAGATGGAGGGTTTGGTTATGTGTTAACACCAAGGGGATTTTTGGGCAATTTACCTATCTGTGCATTCTTCCTAGAAATGCCATAGACTGCATTAGGAAACGATGGTGGCTGATGAAGAAATGAGAAATGCTTATGAGCTGTGTTCTGGCCATGCACTGGGCATTGGCACCAGTCTAAAGGAAGTCACGCTGTATTTGGGTGATCTTTACCCACTTTCTTGCAATAATAAGAATCCAAATGCACCAGAGAGTGACAAAGCTAAATCTACTTACAGGTAACACTGACAGTCAGCCTGAAACAGTCACTGGCAAACTTTGGGTGCTGAGCAGTCAAGCAATGCTTGCAGGAACTGTTGCCCACCTTACTGAGACCAAAACAACTGCCCTGATGAAGGCAGGAGTGTTGTTTGAGAGCATCTTCAGCAGGGCACACCTATCAGGATGGACAAACAGCCAGGTGACATGGTCCTCTGTGGAGAAGGGGACGCTCACAGTCCAACCTGGATAACTGTGGTGGCAGGGAAAGATGTTAACCCCAAATTAAATTGCTGCAGTCACAACAAGCGTCAAACTTCCTTCCACTCCCTGTTAAAGTACAGGGTGGTTTAAGAGCACTGTACTGCTTTCAGTGGGAAAATCAGTTTTCTGACTGCATAAGAGAAAAAAAAAATTCTGAAACAAACCAACATCAAAAAAACCCCAGGGAGGCAGTAGGGAAAGAAAGGGGTGAAGGGGTCCAAGTGTGATGGTAAAATGTATGCCTGTCTCCCTAGACACAAAACCACCCTACCCTATCTTCTGAACCAAAATCCTGATGTTGGAAGGCATGCAGGCTCAGAGGAAAATAACTGTAATTTGTGCGAAGAAGGCATTTGCAGCAATTCATTATAATTCCTTGCTTGCTGTCACCCGTCTCTAAAGTCACTGGCAATGCAGTACTTGTGTGAAGTTATTAAGGCCAAACTCTCTTTAGATTCATGGCAAGTGCCGAATGACAAGGCGAGAGCCCAGGCAGTGATAAAGTGAAGTGACATGCCATACCCCTTTCCTCTCCCCCACCCCATCACCACCATGCCAAGGATGAAAACACTGCAGATTTTGCAAATGAGAGCCACCTCTCCTCTCCCTGCCCTGGGCTGGGTTCTGCCTGACATGCACACATCTCCTTGAAGCATGCATCCAGAGGAGGGAGCAGGAGGGAGTGGAGAAAGGCAAAACAAAATGTGCTTTTCCTCACTTTCGTTCCACAAAGATCACACAGGTTTCTCTCAGAGGTTCCCAGACAGATGGCATATATGTGAGATACAGAGATAGGCAAGCTGTGCAGAGGAGAGATCCAGGTGGGAACTTTTCAGCTATATGAGATAAAGACGCTGCTTAAAAAAAAAAATTATACATCTATATATAAAATTGATTTCCAACTTATCTATATCTAGGTTTATCCCTCTATCTGTTTTTCACTGTCCATTTCAGTAACCCCAAGACTAGACAGGGAATAGACGAATTTCTTACAGTTGTACAGACTTCCAGCAAATAAAATGTGTAAGAAAAAGGTGATCACTCTGGAGATCAGGGCTCCTTTCAAACTGCTTTTCTCTGTCACCTCCTGTTTTTTTCTTGCATCCTTGGCCTCTGTGTTTTTTCCTTCCTCTGCCTGTCCCTTCTTTTCCTAAGCTGGGCAGAAAAATCAGCTTAAAGGATAATACCGCTCAGCTTTCAGTAGGATAACACAGCCAGCCCACAGGGAAGAGAAAACCTCAAACCCAACCAGAACGATGAAAACAAGCAGGTTATTAAAGGTCCTCCTAAAGCAACAGCTAAACCCGTGTTTGCAGATACTCACAGGCTGTTGCTCAGCAGTGAGGATCTCTGGTTCAAATCCAAATGCTTGCCAACAGCAGAGCTGTAGTGGGAAAATATCCTCTCCTCTCTCCTAGTCCCTTACTCTGGAAAAGCCATATGCTACTTTAGCAGGGTAGGGAGGCTCTGAGCACAATCTGCCAGAAGCCAAAGAGGAATCACCTTGCCCAAAAGATTTCTACAAGTTAAATTAACCTGCTCATGTTAGGATTTAAAACTGCAGCAAAACCTATATTGCCAAAACTTCAAACAGATGAGCAAAGCCATTAAGAGGCATCTGATGGGACTAGGCGTATAACCACAGTTCACTCTGTTATCCCGTACTGGGTCATGCCCATCCCTAAATTTATCCTTCACACTGTGGTACTGATGACCCATCTCACCTCCCCTGAGGCTGAGGAGAACGTGTAGACCTTTTGAAGTACATCTGAAAATTGAATCATTCAAAATCTTGGGATAGCAGGCTTGCAAAATCTTTCGTAATCAGTGCCTGCAGCCAAGGAAAGGTCTATGAGCAGCCACCCCTCACTGTTCTCCCAGGAGGAAACACCAAAGCTGTTGGCTTTTCTGATCTTAGCAGGGGAAGAGAGGTTTTGCCCCTCAAACACCTGAGGCTTTCAGATGAAATGACCTTCTTGACTGGACCAAGTAAGTACGTGGGGCATGGATGCTCAAAGACAAGAAAGGAGAGGGGCCCTGAATTCCCAAGGGATTTAGGGAACTCTTACTCCACCGAGTTCAACAAGAGCTAGGTGTTGAATTGTACTGGGGAACCTAGGAGTGAGTCAACTCTGAGCAAAGATTTAAGGCTGGGGAACAACATAAATGTGCCCACTTGTTTAAATTAAAATTGCCCATAACTCTTTTATTTCCTTGCATCTGATTCTTCCCTGGCAGATGACAAGAAATTGCTGGTCGTTTGTGGTTTTTCTTGCAGTGAAAAGCCACAATCAATCACGCTTTCCTCTGACCCTGCAGTTATAGGGAAACAGAATGAATCTGAGTTGTATTTTCAGACTCCACAGGTTGCTCTGACTCTGTATTTGGTGCTGCGTCCTCCCTCTCTGCTTCCACGTTATGAAAGATCAGGACTCTCTTTTATAAAATAGTTCTGGCATTTCCATTATCACACATGCCTGAGAACAGGGATGCGATTGCACTGAATAGTGTGAAAAAAAAGAAAGGAGAAGGGAAAAAAAAGAAGAAAAATCAAAGCACAGCCGAGTTGATTATTTAAAGAGCTGGGTGAAATTTGCCATCCTTTTAAAGCATCCTGAGCTCTGGAATATCACTGTGTCACTTAATGTTTGCAGTTAAGTATTTACAGATCTGTTTCCATGGCAACCGATTCTTCAAAGTTACTTTTACAATTCTGTTTTCTAAAATGTGTTTCTTTGGTTGATTGCACAGGGATATTTGGAAAGCAGCCAGGTCTAAATCATGATTTTTTTCCCATTAAGGAGAGGTCCTTTCTAATCATGTTTAGTTAGTTCTTTGATGGCTTTATCTTGATTCGAAAATGTATTTTGTTTTTTTGTTAGCAGGTGGGAGAGGGAAAGGGGAAAAACACGAGCAAGCATCGTGGGACTTTACCAAAAAAAAAAAAAAAATAGTGTTGGAAATTAGGAACGTGAAATAACCTTGTCTGAGTTGATTTTATTTATCCTTTCCTTGTTTAGGAGAGTAGGCCTTTAACCGCAACAAAATAAATAAATAAATGTCCCACTGACAGCTTGAATGCATTTTGAGGCCACGGGAGAAGATGACTCACTTATTAATTAGCCAGGGAGACGGCAGCACGGGGCAGGATGATGAACACCAGAAGCAGCGCAGAGGCTGAGGCAGGTGGATTCGGTACGTGCGAGGAAGGGCTGCCCCGGCTGTACCGGGACACCTGAGTGCAGCAGGTGGAGGCTGGCCCCACCGGGGCTGAGACACCTCCTGAAACAGCAGCAGGGGAACAGTCACGAGCTCTGCCGCAGCCCCCTCTGCAACTGTGGGCAAGGTAGTCGGAAACGTGTCTTTGTGAAGATGCGAATAATGTGTGCGCGTGTCTCGAGCCCGCTGGCCTATGCTCTTCCCCGTCACGGCAGCACCATCTCTCCATCCCTCCATCTGGCCCCTAGTCCTTCCCAAGCACACAAAAGGGAGTGCAAGAGCTTAATCTAGGAAGAAACATGTCAGGAGCCATGCAAGTACGTGAGATAGATAGGAAAGGGATGTATATATTACCTGTCTTAAGGTATTGTCCCTACCCGAAGTCAGAGACAAATTTAAACTTGTCAGGGTGGATGATAAAGGAGTGTGCTTAGCCGTGGTTTAGGAAAGGTGTAAACTTTGGGCACGTGTTGGAGGAAAACTCAGCCCAGATGTGCTTGTAAACCTCACCACAAGCAAGGGGTCCTGCAGTGCTCAACAAGCCACCTCCCAGGAAACCTTCAAGGTCAGGTAGGCTGGGGCTCTGAACAACCAGATCAAGTTGAAGATGTCCCTGCTCATTGCAGGGGTGTTGCACTAGATGACATTTAAAGGTCCCTTTCAACCCAAACTATTCTGTGATCCCATGATTCTATGATTGTGTGTCCCTGCTGACTGAGAAAGGAAAAGCACTGACTTATTCGTCTGGATTCTCTGGCTGAGGTAGCTGAAGGCGATCCTCTAATGTTATTAGTAGCCCACTCCTGCAGGCAGGCAGAGGATTATATCTTAAGGGAAAGGTTAGGGCTGCAAGACAGAGTACTACAGAGTAATCAGAGCATCACAGAGCGTTACCCAGAGCAGATGGGTGGGGTATCTGGCCTTGATAAAGTAGATTAAATATAGAGAGGTAATTTCAATAAGGTGAAGAGGAATGGGTAGAGAGATAGTCTGATCCATATTTTCCTATGCTTTGTGTGAGACAACATCAGATGGTCAAATCAAGGAATGAGGAGTCAGGACTCTCGGGCTCTCTGCCTCACTCTGCCACTAATTAAGCATCCGAACACTCAGGCACTCTGTGCCTCTGCTAACCTAAACTTTCAGAATTGTTGTCAGATTCAGTTAATTACTGTCTGCAAAGAGCTTAGGAACATACAGGTAAGATGTTAGACAGGTATCCTGGTTTAAATGTTAAAGTTCAAAATATTATAATTGGAGAACTGAAAAGGGGTATCTGAAACTGAAGCAACAGAATTACAGGAAAGCTCAAAAAGTGAAAGTAAGTAAAGGAAAAAAAATTCTGAAAGAATAAAGAAAAGAAAATGAAGACTTCTATGCAGGTGACAGGCCAGGTGAATTTTGGCTGACTGAGATAATAAGCTACTCTTTTTAAACTTTTTCACTTTTTCCTCTTGCTGCAGAAATGCTCCATTAACTCTCAGGAAGATGATTGACCATTTGCCCTTTCTAGACAGAGCTGAAATAGTGGAAACATCACAGCAAAACATATGACCCAGCTTTTGGCACACCCTGTGGCTCCAAACCTTTAATGCGCATCGCAGAGTCTTGGAATCTGAAGGGAGATGACAAAGAGACACTGCCCTGCTACGATGTTTATTAGGTGGACAACGGCAATCAAGAGGGCCAGCAGAAGTTGCAGGGGGCAAACTTCTTCCTTGAGCAAGGTGGAGGGACTTGATTTCTCCTGATTTATTTACTCTTCAGTGTATTGAGCGAAAAGAAATCTTCATAGTGCATGACCTTGAGGACAAGGGAGAAACAAGAGGTGGGTATGATCACCTCAAAGAAAACTCAGAAAGGAGGGTAAAAGAAGAGGAAGTCAAAATTTAACATGATAACAATGCAGTTTGGCAGTGACCTGCTATATTTTCAATTTTATCTGGCTGGTGGGTGGTCACAGCCTCATTAAATGGGATCCAAATCACGAAAACAAGAGGTGATAATAACTTACCACCTCCTCTTTCTCTCCCTGGTCATTTGTTGGCTGGTCCAGCTGAGTGGACTGTGACTGAATGCTGCTGTACGAAAAGGGAAAGACCTGACCCGCTCTGAGTAACCAGCTCTTGAGCCTCCAAGCTCAAGATCACAGCTGGAGAAGGAACAGAAAAGCTTATCCATGCTCAAAGACATGGATTTTCTGCTGCTGGAAACTATCTCTTCACTCCTAAAAGCAGCAGAGGCTCTGGGCATGTCTTCATGGCTAAATAAAACAGGGCTAGGGACCATTCTGTAGCCCCACAGCAAGCTGAGGTAGTCTGACCACTCTCACAGTAAATAAGTCTGTTAACTTGTGTGGGCTCTGCTCAGAGCAACAGGAGAGAAACCCCATACAACAGAGCAGTGCCTGCAAAGCCTGGAAATGAGGGGACATGCTGATACCCTGAGGTGTGGCATGAGGGTGTATCAGCACCCATGAGCTTGCAGAGCCTGCTGGAAACACAGTGGAGGACAGAGCAGGGTGGAAGGAGACAAACCTGTCAGAAACTTGTTCATACAGCCTTTGGGAATGGTCCTTGGCATGATGGATGCCTTCACATATGGACCTGTGGTCAGCTTGGGCACAGGCCAAAACTGCCAAGGGATGTGCTAATGGTTCAGCAGTGTGGGGAACTGTAGGGCAGGAAATAAAACATCCTGTTTTTTTCACAGGTAGAGATGTAGGCATTGCTGACCATAAAACAGCAACCTGTTGGCTTTCAGTTGTTCTTTGCTTTACACACTGTGGAGAAACTCAAAGACAAAAGACGCTACTGTGTGGGTTTTCTGGAGCTCTCTTTAACATTGTATGCTATTATTTCATTAAGATACAAGTACGTATTTTTTCCTCCTTGTTTATATGGGAAATATGTCAGAGAGGAGTCAAGACAAACTAGGCTTTCTCTCATAAGCTATGGTCTATAACACATTCATTATTTTTATGAAGACATCTTGGAAAGAAACTTTTCTAAGCCAGCAACTCTTTAAGACTTTCATATACAGTGTAATAAGTCTTTGTCCAGTCCTTCTGGAATGAAACAAGTTGACTTCACTAATAGTCTATTGAGTTCTCACATCTCTATTATAAATAATTTTAGTTGCAGACATTTAATTAATGTTATAAATATACTATTTACGATGTGCTTTGGGAAATGACTAGTTCTCCCATTATACATCATGTTCTGGTTTATTGTTTTACTTTGCCTTGCTGCAGTGGCCAGGTGCCTTGCAGTTTCCAGAGCAATCACAGCCCTTGCTGTGGGGGCTCTGCCTTCATATCCACTCTGCCACTGGAGAGATGGGAGCTTACCATCTTCCTGGGGTCTTTAGGCACCTAATTTAAATGCAAATGGAGTGAATAGCATGCAATTGAGGTTCATCTAAGGATTAAGTGCCTAAGTGTTAGATGCCTACCCTGAGCTTGTCACTTAGCCTCCCTATGCAGTGAGAGGAGAGCAGCAACAACCTGGATTTCCACCCAGAACCAGCGGGGTGCTACACACTCATTGTCTGCCAATTTTTCTCTACTGGACCTAAAAGAAAATCAGCTAGGACCTCTTCCTCTGACTTGTAAATGCTAAAAATAAAAGATAGGAATAACACTCTTTCATAATGAATAGATACACAGGTGCCTCCAAATTTCACAGGATTTTCTTCACATAGCTACAACTAGACAGTATGAATACTCCCTTCTGTGTTCAGGCTTTGATCCACCTCTGTGGCTCCTTCCATCTTAGAAACGTGCTGGCAGGCTTGGATTTCCAAAAAGAAGCCAGGGGACTGACAAACTTTGTTGGGATGAAAGTGCTCATCTGTACCACTGAAAAGACAGAAATGAGTTTTCAGAATAATGCCATTCATGGAGTGGTGGGATTGCATCCAACAGAGTGGGGTTTGTAACGAATAAGTTTGTTGGCTGCATTGACTAAGTCCTCACCATGTTTTATGCAGTCATTTCCATCAGAGGATCTGAAACTTCTTACACAACTCAGTCTAGTAGAGCTGAAAACTCATGTGATGTTTGGCACTGTCATGACTCAGAGGTTTCTTTTTTCGGTCTAGTACACCAAGGCACGTTAGGTTATCAGGCAACAAGGAGCACACAATGAGCCAATAGAGCATCTGACAAAGTCTAAAGTTGCACAGATGATCATGCAGTTAAAACACCCATCTGAGATTTACCTTACATACACATTGTAAGTCAGAATGTTTCGTTTTGTCTAATTATGTCTCTAATTCCTCTCTGTACAAAGTGTGGTGGTGCTCCTCATGCTTGGGAAAGCTGTTTTGGTGTATTGGCGGAGCCTGTGAGCTTCATCACATGCAAGGTGCACACACACACACACACACACACACACACACACACACACACTCACACAAGACAGAGTCTTCTGCCACTTTTTATCTGGCAGCATATTAATCTTGCGTTTCGCATTCTCTAAAAGCTTCACCATTATAACATAATTACTGCTGAAATTGACCTTTAAAATATATTCCAAATTTCAAATGTCTTTAAACCCCTCAGTGAGCACCATTTTTCAATTTCACATATTGTTTTCTTTTTTAGGAGAAGTGGGACAAAAGATGGGAAAGAGCATTAGCAAATGAATGTCAGCATGTGACATATGCACGTAGTGATAAAGCAAAATCTTGCAAAAATTTACCTGGGCATTCTAATATCCAATCTTCAAGCAGTTACAATTTCCCTTAAGCTAAATGAAAATGTAATAAGACTAACTAAAATGTTGCATTTGTGTCTCACCCTTCCCTAGAGTAATTCAATCAATCAGTTTAGCTTCACTAATATTCAAATGTTATCTGAAACTGGCAATATTAAAGTTCAAGTACTCCTCAGCCTCTAAATACATTTAAACTACCTTTATTAGAACATGCACTTTCCTAAATTAGTATTAGTACCTAAAATTGGATGTGTTTCTAACTACCCTTAAAGGAAAACATAACCTTGCCTGCAAATGAGAAGCTGAACTGTGTGTGGGGGCAGATTTCTGTAACACAGCATCTAAGACTGAAAATGTGCATATTATAATGCACTGATGAACTTGTGTGCTCACATTACTGTGCAAATAAGAAAAGACAAAAGCACATGGCGCAACTTCCATCCTGCAGCATTTGCATCCAGCTTTGTTCCTTCTGTCTCCCTGTCCCGGGAAAGGGAGTGCAGAGGACCTGGAGGAGAGGGGAGGAAACTCCCACCTCCCATGGGGTATCCAGGGGAAGGACTGCTGAGGAAGGACGTTGTCCCTTTGGCCGCAGAAAAGCTGACATGGGTTTATTCATGTGGTTTTCTGTTGTGAGGTAGACTGGGGAATACCTGTCTGGAAAAGATGTCTCATGGACCTCTCACTGTCTGCTCTCACACAGGCAACAAGTGTATGGTCTTCACGTAGGACCACTTATTCAGATATGCCTCTTCTCAGCCTTGGAAGGGTACACTCGAAGGAGCCTTTGCAATCTCAAGCTGACAGAGCCCACTTAGACTGGGAGGGAAGGACAAAAAGCAAGAGGCAGCTCCACCCATAGAGCCCCTCAGCTTGTGGCGAACTTGCTGCTCTTCAGAGGTTGTTTTGAGTACAGACTGGGGCTTAGTATCTGAAGACAGGCATTGCTCTGGCTTTACACTCTCTGCTCAAGCCCCTTGTGTGGCCTCAACTCTGTCCTACTGACAAAACTTCCTGCAACCCTGAGCAAATCCTGGGCCTGAACCACACCTGGCAGAGGAGACAAGGTGTGGCCTGCACGCTTTGCAAACCTTCATAGAGTCATAGAATCACAGAATGGTTTGGGTGGGAAGGGATCTTAAAATCTTCTCGTTCTAACGTTCTTGCCATGGGTAGGGACACCTCCCACCGGATCAGGTTGGTCAGAGCCCCATCCAATCTGTCCTTGAACACTTCCAGGGATAGGGCATCCACAGCTTCTGTGGGCAACCTGTTCCAGTGTCCCAGCACTGTCAAGTTTTGTGCAGACCCTTTCCTATCCAGTCAAGAGGGTGCTGATATGCCAAAGGGATGCAACTTCAGGGAACCTTGGGAGCCATGTGGGCAATGACAGGCAGAGAGTCACACGTGGGTCGGGCAGCTCCGCCACGCACATGAAAGAGGACAACCTCACTGCAAAACGCTGGGTTTGTGTCCGTTTACCCCAGCTGAGGATCCAGTCCATTATTTCCAGTGAGGTTTGATGGAGGATTAATCCAACCTCAGGTGTGAATGTCCTGCCCCCTGACAGCTGCTTACGGCCTGACGCGGGTGCTGTAGCCTGCTGGCCCACCTCACCCCTCGCTTTATGAAAAAATGCCAGGCAGAGTCAAGCTTGGTAGCAATGAAGACAAATGAAAATCGTCGGAAATCTCATTAGTGACCATCCAACAGCTTCAGTGAAAGGTAGAAGGTTTTCGCTTTCCCTTGCACACACCTGGTTTGTGCGGTTTTGTTTGCATGTCCCCCCCCCACCCCCGACACACCCCTTCTCTTTCATCCCTTCCACGGGGAGGTGAGATAATGCAAATAAATTGCTCTGCCTACTTTGCACAAAGGTTTACATATTGTTCTGTTGATAACGTTTTTGGTATGCCTAATAGATGTGAGGGGGAAATATCCATCTGTAGCACTTCTGAAGTTTGTGTATTATCTAGCTAGCTCATACTGCTTTAGAGGCTTTAAGCCCTCCATAAGAAGTCCTTTTGCCTGTGAATCTTTTATGTTACACCTAGGTGTCCTCATTATAAGGGCTCTACTATTTGACAAGCAATGCTTGTCTCTACAGTTGGTGATGAACACAGCATGACAGGCAATGTGTGCCTCTGTCCAAAGCACTGAATCACAATAAAATGGTAAATTACTGTCTGTCATAGCTAGAAACTGCAGTGAGTAATATTCAATTCCCTACTCTACATAAGATGAGGTGGTGGCGGGGGAAGGGTGCAGTCGTTTGGTGGTGGTGGGAAAAGCTTTTTTTCTTGAATCTTTGCAATTGAAAATATACCCGGACACTGAGAAAGAAAGCAAAAGAGGGGTTGTAGCAGGAGGAAAAGGATGAATTACTGGCAAATGGAGTTATCACCAGAATATTTTTGGACAGCTTAGAATTTGTTATTGTTTGGGGATCATCAGGACGGAGATATTTGCAAATGGGATTCACTCTTCTCACTCTCTGGCAGAAATACGGAATTCAGTTTCGATTAAAATGCAATAATAATTGTAAGTTGGACTCTGTGTCACTGCTTCTCTGAAAGGCCCCCATTAGAGAGGCCTCTATTTTAAAACAAGCCATTCATCATTGGAGTATAATTTCCAGTAAATATATTGTTTGTTCAACTGTATTGCTAGAGATAATGTTTAAAATTCTCTCCTCATATCTCATTATGAAATAATTGATAGCAACATGGCCATTTCTTTTCATTCGTGAGGCTTTTTTTGTTGCTGTTTTTCTCCCTCTCTTCCTTTAAGGCAAACTCTTGAAACAATCAATATCAGCAGTTTCAAAAGTGTGATACAATAAATAAATCTCTCAGACAATGACAGAGAACGTCCTTATTATAATAAATTTACCATAAATAAAACTGTGTGTGAAATTCCTAAGAGCCATTTTACATGAATGCCTTCAAATTTTGTGCAAGGAGAGAGAGGAAAAGGAGGGGGAGAGAGGAGGACAAAGACGTGTATTCAACAAATTGCTTCATTCTCAAAATATCTTACATTTTGCTGGCTGTATGGTGCATGAAAAGAAAATTCCTTCCCCCCTGCAGAAATACACTGCAGTGTTTGGAGTTGTTTAATTAATATTGGCCTTGGTTGCCATATATGAATCTCTTTTTTAATAAGATACATTGCTACAGCAGAGTTTATAACTTAACTGCCGTCTCACAAAACAATTTTGGAGTATTTATCTTGAAATATTGTAATAGATCAAAATCAATAATGAGCAGCTGCTTTTGCCACCAAGGCCCGGTTTTGAAGTGACCCAGCAAGAACACACCAAACAGGTTTAAACATCAACACAAGTTTGAAATGTGGTTTATATCCTGCTTGGTACAGTACACAATTTCCTATTTTTCAGACTTTTTTTCTCATTTCATATGCCACAATCTGGATTTTCATCTGATGTTGAATTTTCAGAGAAAATTTCTCCTCTCCATCTCCTTCCCATTCCCTCTGGCTTTCAGTAAAACTGGGGCTCCATTGAGAATCTGGCATCCAGCTTTCTTAAGCCTAAAACATGTGCTTTAAGTTAAGCAGCTAGGTAAGTGATTTGCTGAAGAGGAATCAAGCATATTGTTAACCTTACAAAGAGGTTTTCCTTGAATTTGAACAGAATGCTTCAGGTGTCTACACAAAACACCAGAACAAGGAAGGGCAGATTTTTATTCAAGACTTGTGATCTGTTATTATTTCATATTGGTACTTGAATATCATGGTACACAGGTGGTAATACAGGCAGAACCAAAGAAAATGGGCTCTGAAATTTGGATTGCTTAGATTGAACTACTTTCCTGGAAGTCTTATGCTTTCCTTCTGACTTGTGCTGGTGCAATCTGAACTTAAGAACCACATTTTTTAGGGGGAAAAGAAGAAATAATACCTGGTAGGTGGTATATGTTTTGTTATTAATAGTAATACTTGGCACTCAGATGTCACTTTTCATCTCCAAAGCACTTTACATAATTAACTAATTCATCTTCACCAACTCTGCATGAGTTGGAGCTTTTCCTTGAGGCAGCACAGCAGCTCCTATTCAGGAGTGACTCTACCCACAGGGACCAATTTTGGGTGTAAAAGAGCTGACCTGTCCTAGGGATAGGAATGTTTTAGGACCTTATGCATGGATATGTGCAGGTTTGAGAACATCTAAGGAACCTGATGGTGCACAAGTCCATGGAACCCCATGAGGTGCATCTGCAGGTCCTGAGGAAATTGGAAAATGAAGCGAGTAAGACACTATCTGTCGTTTTTGGGAAGTTGTGGCAGTCTTTTGAAATTTCCCCCGACTGGAAAAGGGTAAATATAACCCCCATTTAAAAAAGGGAAAATAGGAAGAGCTAGGGAACCACAGGCCAGTCAGGCTCACCTCTGTGCCCAGAAACATCGTGGAGCAGATACTCCTGGAAACTATGCTAAGGCACATGGAAAATAATGAGGTGACTGGTGACAGCCACCATGGCTTCACTAAGGGTAAGTTGTGTCTGACATCCTTTATGGCCTTCCACAGTGGCATTACAGCCCTGGTGGATGAGGGAAGAGTGACTGAACTCGTGTACCTGGATTTGTGCAAAGCATTTGACAGTGTACCACAGAACCTCTTTGTCTAGACTGGAGTACCATGGATTTGGCCATGGAACCACTCAGTGAATAAGGAATTGGCCAGATGGTTGCACTCCAAGGGCTACAGCCAGTGGCTCAGTTGAAGAGCAGTGACGGGTGGTGTTCCTCAGGGGTTGGTATTGGGACCACCACTGTTTGACGAAAGGAGTATTTTCCATGAAAATGTTGGCATGTGGTATCCCAAGAGACACCCCAAAGCTCTGCCTGCCCATGTGGAGAGGGATACTGTGCAGAGTCTGTTCCAGTGACTCCCCTCTCCAGGCCTGTCCCTGTGTCCTGGTGACTCCCTGGCACTCTGGGCACCTGGAGGGTGCTGGGGATGGGTTGCCAGTCTCGTCAGTTTATCCACACCCACAGGACCTACACATCCATTCAGAGCCATTCCCTGTTGTTAGTGGGAGCTGGTGGAAATAGGGTGCTGCTTGATTCGGGTCTGTTTTCAGATCCCACATGTGAGGAAGGCTCCTGTGAAATCTGCCTTTCCTTGTGTTTAGGCTCACACCAGCCTTCTTAGGCAAATCACAGTGACAATGGGCAGACTGTGGACTTCTCTAGAGGCTCCACGTATTTGCTGACATGATCATATTGCCCTCTCCTATATTTTTCTTTTTCTTATGTGATAACGGAGGTTTTGCGTTAGGACCTAATCCAAAGCACCTTGAAGGCTGCTTTTCTGCCCTTTTTGCAATGGGCATACCTATGGGCCAAATACCTCCATCCTCTCTGCAAGGAGTTTGGGAGAATTGTTTTAATCCTGCTGAAAGCTCAAACATGCAATGTTGGCTTCCGTGGCAGAGGTCCTGACCCTGCACTAAAGTTCATAACAGGCATCTCCCAGTTCTAAGCTCTGGAGGATAAGCAGAGCACAGCAGTAGAAGCCAGCTTTAGGGGACAGCAGAGGGCAGAAAGTCTGTGCAGATACCCTGCTGGATTCTCCTTCTTCCTCACTGACACAGAAGTCTCACAGACAAATGACTTTCGCCACGGGATCCAGAGACTGGCACCAAAAATTCGGCTGTACGATCTTCCCACGGGTTCAGTGCTCTGCTGACCGTGGGAAGTGATGAGATCTTTCCTGGTGCGTGGCCACCCGCACGAGCATGGGGGGACCTCTCTGCCGGAAGGTGATTTGTTAGAACGCGCAATGAAAGTCAAACCCTGCAATTGTAAGGAGTGGCTGTACTTAAGAGAGAGATGTAGAACACCCAAGCACGCGCTCGGATTTATCATATTGAAAGAACAGAGTCCTCTTTCTACGCAGTTGCACTTTTTGATAAACGGCCTACATTAGGGTACCTCAAAGGTGCTCTGCATCATTAATTACCAGGGTATATGTTGAAGAGGAAGTTAATAAAACTCATCCCTTGCACAGAAGTGAGAAATCTTACTACCTGAGGATTCCTGATGGAAGAAGATGTTTCTGAAGCCACATGTGCAACCTTGTACAGGTAATAATAACAAAACACTCAAGGGAGTCTTTTATATCTGAGAATGTAATTTTTCTTTTTGATTTATAGGATACTAATGGCTTTTCTCCTTTTCTTCCCTTTTTTTTTTTTTTTTTTTTTGAGCCAAGAGCCATGGTAAAAATCAACTGATGACGCTCAGATTCAGAGAGTAAAAGAGAAAAGAAAAGAAAACAGAACAGAATAAAATGGGACAAATAAGAGTCCCTCTGGGAGGAATGCCAGCCGCTAGTTTTGCTATTATTATACTGGAGAATCTTATAAAACTCTAGCCATTAATAACGGGCTCTGCCAGATATTGATAATTTATTCAAATTGTAGGTCTGGATTCGAGGGAGCAGATGTTCCTCATGCAGACACTTTCAGAAAACGAATTCCAAAGAAACAAAATAACATTTGGTGCTATCAGTAGAGAGGAAAGGCAGTATTTTAGTGTGCAGTAAACATCTGGACTGCCTTCTATTTTTATTGCCTCTCTCTCGCCCCTGTTCTCTCCTACCCATCTACCCTCACCGCTGGATGATTCTGTTGCTCTTCTTCTCTGATGTCAAATAAATAAATAAATACTCTGCCTAGCCTCCTGCCTGTGTTAGAATAGATCATGACAGATTTCACTAGGAGTAGTGGGACCTGACCAACTTCAAATCACTTTGAGCAGGAGCAAAGCCTCCAAACAAGCCACCCATTAGGAAGACTAGAAATTAATTTTGATCAAGAACAATTTTTTTTTTCTGGTCATTTCAGTGTTTTGATGACGCTCTACCCAATATGGAGCTTAGTTTTACCCTCCAGCAAATTCACAGTTGTTCCCACTTTCTTTCTCTCTCTCCCTCTGCCTTGCTAGGTTGGAGGAAGGCTGCGTATTCATAACCCCAAAATCTCACTGTCACAGATGGTCCAAATTGAAGCAAGCTGTTCTATCACCTTCTCCAGTTGTTGGCTGCTCCATTTGAAACCACCCTCGACATGGTGCAACAGAATGTGCTGTGTGTCCAAAAACTGTTAAACATATTTCCTTGGGCACAGTGACAACTGTTGATGAACACTAAACTGCAATGCTTGCTACCAGTGGTCCTGTTCTCTCCAAAAAAGAAGCTAATCTGTAGGACCAAATCCAGAGGTCATAGTGAGATCATGTTGGCCAGATCTTATCCCTGGGAGATCACTTTGCTTTCTGCAGATCTGTGTGGTTCTGCACTGTTTGGAAACATAAGTAGGTCCAAGACTGCCAGGGGAGCTAGGACGGTGGTCTAATTTTCAGCACTTTGCAAATGACTGTACAGAATTACATTCCCAACCAGTCCCATTTTACAATTCCCATCCATTTCCAGCTAATCTCATGCAATAACTCGTCTTCCAACCGGTCACACGTTGCCATCTGTCTCTGCTCCTGACTGATCCCAAGTTGCCATCTGCCCCTGGCTGGCCTTTTTTTAGCTATACCCCATTTGGAGAGGTACATAAATGATGATGCTGAAGGATGTCAGTCCTTCAGACTGTCTGGTCCAATCCCCTGACTGACACCAGGCTTTCACAGCCTGCAGAGACCGGGGCACATCCCTCCCCATCACACATGCAGCCTCCCTCTTTGCAGTAACTGCTACAAAGGAGTGTTTTTGCAGACAAAAGGAACCAAAGAAGGGTTAGTCCAGGGATCTACACAACAGGATGTGGGAAGTACCAGGGAAGGGAAAGAATAGTTACAGGCAATTTATTTGCAGAGGCTGTGCAGATGCAGCTGTGGGTCACTGCACATGGCGAATAACCCTAAAACTAGTTAAGAGTCCCTCTGTTTGCTCCACACTTCCTATGCCCATTGTCTGCAATGACAGGCATCCAGGCAAGGCTCTTGCATGGCAGAAGCCTGAAAGTGATCATATCTAATTTCTCTTCAAAGCTTGACTTACGGCTTTTGAGACCTTTTCATGAAGAACTCGCACTGCTTCTGAGGCTGTCACTCCTGGAAGCATTTTCCCTTTGCAAGAGAAACAGAGCATAGCTGTTGCAACATTCCTCTGGGGTAAATTGTCTCCTTTTTGTCTTCCCTATGTTTAGGTGACAGCAAAATCCTCCAAGTTTCACTATGGTGGTGACAGCACTTCACAGTTGGGTAGTAGAAGGGGAATGGAGTCGTCAGTTCACTTCCCATCCTTTGCAATGCTGCACTTCCCATGCATGACGTATGGAAAAGAGCGGAAGGATCAGGGCCTGAAAAGTGTCTCCTACTTTTTCCTATGCCCAGTTACCAGCTGCCACTAACTTTGCAAACTTTATTGACTACTGCTATGTCTGGTGCTAAGTATCTTCAGACTTCATTCCAAGTAATGGGAAAAAAAAACCGAGGGGCAATCAGCTAGTTCCATGATGAATGAAGCCCATGTCACTCAGAGAAAATGAATATTTCTTTGCAATAATGACCAGATGGTAGCAAGACTCAGATCCAAATTAAAACATGCATGATAAATGCCAAGAAAACACAGAAAGACAAAAACCCAACCTGGAGTGAAATCTCTCTATAAATCTTTCCCCCCTACAACACAGGCACTTCTAATGGGAATTAAATTATTAAGAGATGTTGCAAGGAGAATACAAATGTGAGACTCTTCCTCCTTCTTGGAACTTTTTGAAAGAGTATTTCAGCACAGCCAGCTGGCTTTTCTTCTCCGTATGAGACAGCACTGGGCTGAATAGGATCTTTTCATGTAGAAGCACAGGCAAAATACTAATCCAGAAAATAAATTATACATTGGAGTTGGCATAGAAATAGCATATATTTTGCCTTCTCTAGAGTTGACCTATGGAACTCCTTGCTGCAAGAAATTATTGCAGCTGAAGGTCTTCAAGGACTTAGAAAGGGGGTAGTATTTGGAACTAGATGATCTTTAAGGTCCCTTCCAACCCAAACCATTTTATGATTCTATGAATCTCTGATTTGCAGATAGTAATAGCATTCAAAATTATACTAAACAGAGAAAATGTGGGGAGTGGTTTTACAGTATCTTAGTTCCAGGTGGGCAGTAAAAATAAATTACTGGTGTTAGAAAGAAATGCTGTTATGAAAAATGTAGAGTCTGCAATTTTTTCTGATACTTTTTCATGAAGTATATGATATTTGAAAGTGCTATGATCATGACAAAGGACAACAAGTACTGCTGGAGCTGACCTAATATGGCATTTGCAGGGATATTTGAAGGAAGTCTGTATTTTGGCATCCTCCTCTGTGTCTTCTAGGTGAGCCAAACCTAGCCCATCACTGTCCAAACAAGAAATACACTCAGAAACCTTATTTTTTAACTGCCCGTTTCTGATCCTGCATAATCCCTTCCATGTCCCCTTCCTTCTGCTTGCAAATCTCATGGTGATACAAAATAGATGGTCTCTCAGGGGGCTGGGCTGGCCTCTCCCTGTCGGCATTGACACCTCTTCCCAGCACTAAGTTAATGAGAAATATTAAATTACAGAGGCGCACGCACACTTTGGAAAGAAACATAGTGTTTGATCCCACCAAACTGCCAAGCTCTACTTAAAACCGATAACAAATGTTCTTCCCCAGCAAGATGTGATTAGCTTTTATACCTGTGCAGATTGTACAAACACACAGGAGGGAGCTTTTAAATATCATTGATTTGCCTATTTGAAATTATTAATTTCAAATTCGGCTGGAACAACCTTTGCTAAATTACACTGTGCCAGTGGGAGTTAGAGGACCCACAAGTCTAAACTTAACTTTAGAAGGGGAAGAGGGAGGGCTAAAGAAGAAGAAAAAAAAAAAACCTGAAACAACTAAAAGTCCATTTAAACTCAGTAGGTTTCCAGTTAATTACATTTTCACACCTATCTCAGTAGTTACAGATGTATTTATAATGTATGCCTGCCTCTGTGGTTACTGAATACTGCATTCTCCACGGACTCTAAGAGCCAGGATTTCTTTCCTACATCTGAAAGACCTTCCATTTTAATTTCAGTCACATCCAAATACTGTCTGGGTTCAATCGTAATAGCTCAAACTAATTTTCTTCACTTCCCATTTCTCCTCTTCTTTCCCCCTCTCCTCTCCTCTCCTCTCTATAAAAGGAACAACTGGATGTCCTGTGTGGAGGCATCACTGGTAGCTGGAGAAGGACACATCCACCATTTGGCTGTCCAGTGGGATAGATGCACTCAACCACTCATCACAACATTCCCTCCCCATCCTCACAACACACCTCAGCCCTTTTGGAGGGGGATACACTAATTCATCCTCTCCACAGCTCCTTCCCAAGATGGGAATGCACCCCTTTCTTCTCTAAAGAATTTCTTCTTAAATCTTGCCCCTGTAGAACCCTGTGATCTGCTCTCCATGTTGTAGGTCCCACTAAAGGGGCCCAGATGAGATTCAGCCTTTCATTTCCAAGTCACAACTCATGTCCCACAGCTCTGTAGAGCGAAACAGGTTCCTCCAGAAGTCAGTTGGTCTGCCTTTTGTTTCAAGGAGATGAGTTGCCATCTGGAAGAACTTTTCCTCCCTGTTGGCTCTTACAGGAGCCACAGGTGACTAGCTCAGTCCCAAATAAACTTCCACAATACCCAAATTAAAGCAGGCGAACCTGACATAAAGAAAATTGTCGGGACCATTTGACAAGGGTGTTGCAGAGGGAAGGACTGAATGTGAGCACACCTCAGGGAGTGAAAACAGTTTTACTGTTTTCACTGTTCCTGTAAAGGGTCCCTACACCTTTGGGGTGGAGGAACAAGGCGTGGAGACAGAGAGTTAGTTATGCAAATTGTCTCCACTCCATTATCTCTTCCTGTGGAATGACCAAGTTTTTCTGAGCCTGGCTCTTTGGGCCAGAAGTCCCCAATTCTAATGAGGAGCACTGGAGAAGAGCCCTACATTTCACTCCTTACCCAGTATGCATTTGGCCTCTCCAAATATCATGCATATTTGCCTGAAGCCATATGAACAACAATTTCCCATTGGAGTAAGAAACACTGAATGACAGTATCGGGTCTGAAACAGCCCCAAAGTTTCTCAGGGGCTTTGTAGAAGCAACTCTCACAAAAAATACACCCATCATAGACTGCAGACATATTCTAGTTGTAGATCTAGGGATACTTCCTCGTATTGCCTTCTCTACTGTACACCCTAAGAGAGAGATTTCAAAAGTAAAACCAACAAAACAAAAGTGGTCATGTACCTAAATTTGTCCCCATAAGAAGCAAATGTTGGAGGAGGCTGCACTGGAGAGAAACTGGTCATATTGCTTAATGCGTGACTGGAAGGCTCTCTAGTGTGCTGGTGCTGAGGATGGGATGAAAACCTATTTGGAACAGAACAGCACTCAGGAGATTATTCACAGCTGCAGCATAAACAGTGAAAATTTACTAAAGTATATAGACCACCCAAGTATGCAGTAAATGAGCTTCACAGTAATGGAATTGCCATATCCCCCTGAATTATACCTCCGTAAGGCTACCCTGCTGTTTCAGAAGCAAATTCAGACTGGATGGTAGGTGCCCAGGTGATTAGAATACAAGCCACAGTGAGAAGACAAACCATCTAAGTTGATAAGGATAGCGTAGACTGCTCTGACAGAGCAAAACCAGTGTGAGCATTCAAGGAGACAAATGGGTTTTGGAAACATGGCAACAGCTAAGGTTTGCAGAAACACTCACCTGAAGTGATATCATACTATCTGAAAAACCAACCTGTGATTGCTGTAAATGGCAGCTATTCATCTGGTGTCAATCAGCCTAGATCCATTGATGTCAGCCTCTTTTCTCAGTAGTGTAATGTGCTGTTTCTTCGCTAATATAATGCAATATAATTTCAGACTTTTTAAAACTTCAGTGGAGTTACACGACTCCCACTAAGTGAGGGTTTGGTTGACAACCTTATGCTGCACGTTCAGGAAAAGGCACTGTTAAGATTACAGAGGCCACCTTAACCTCCTTCCCTGGTGTCTGAGTGTTTGACTGCAGAGCCACAGCACTACTGTAGTGAGGTGTTCTCCCAAAACACATTAGCCCCTCCCAACCATTTCCATTCACAGCCCTCTCCCTGCATGTCTTGAAGAGCCTTATGAATGCAACCGAATGCAGCCTCCCTGCCCAACCATCACAGCTGATCAGCAGGTGGCAAAACTGATGCAGTAAGATGTTGGCTGGTTCACAGACATCACACGGGTTTACCTCTTTTTCTTACTGATTTTTCACTTTCCCCCTGATTACACTTTTATCAGCAGCAGTCAGCATGAAGCCAGAGCCAGCAGCTTGCTATTCCTAAGCCAGGGGAGGTCAAAACACCATGGTCATCTCATTGTCCGAGGAGGGAGTTTGGGCTCAGGTGTTTTGCTCTTGTTGTCCTATTGTTTTGTTACTGATGTAGAGTGGCACAGTGCCAGCCCTGACCAGCTAGAATGCACAGTCAATATCTGAGCATGGTTCGGGGTGTACCACGAGCCACAGACCTTTCCCAGCAGAACAAATGGATGATGCCATCTGGCTTTAGGGAGAAGAATGTTTCTAAAAGCGTGGGCATGAGTTACACTGGTTCATTTGCCTGCGGATCAAGAGAAGTCTGTGGCTAGAGCAGAGGTAGCTGCTCAGACATCCCTCTCCTGGCACGAACATCACTGTAGTCACTTCACCTTTTTTAGCCAGAACAGTTTAGGTGAGGCACCTCTACGAAGACACAGGGATGAAGTCCTACAGAGTGATTTACAAGGGGGAGGTGCCTCTCGCTGCTGAGAACATCCTTCTTCTGAGATGCTGGTCAACCAAAGGGGTTGATTTTGATGACTCTTCTGTCATAGCTCCTGGGTGATGAGGCCAGGAGTGGCTCAGCAGGAGAGGCCCTCCCTTGGGGGAGGGGGCTCAGCCACTGTCCCCGGCTTTGAGTGCTTACTCAGCAAAGGAGGGGAGTGTGAGGTGGGGAAAGACAGCAAGGAGGGAAAGCAAAAATAAACCCTACAAAACAAAACAAAAATGTTTTCAGCTCCAGTCAGGAAAAGAAAGATTGAAAATGACATCAAGTCAGCATTCATTGATTCTCTTTTGTTATAACCATTATATAGAGCCTTCCAATCCCTTATATTTTCTTGACCAGCAAATGCTGGTCTGAGCATCTTAACCCAGAGTCTCTAGGCCACCCTTTCCCATCTCTTCTCCTTTAAAATTATCATTATTATTATTATTATTATTATTATTATTATTATTATTATTATTATTATTATTATTATTTTCCTCATTGTTTTTAAATCACTCTCTATATAACAGTTGTTTTTCACATTAAATAACATCAGATAAGAGCTCGCCGTAGTCAGAAGAATGAAACTGTCATCTCTAATTTGCCTGGCAGAAGCCGCGTTGACAAGAAGTTGTCTGTGGTTATTTAGAAATAAAATAATGCTCTGAGGAGAAGTGCAGAAACTTAATAGGACTTTAAAAACAACAGGAGCCATGGGGACTGCAGATGGTTCCTAGGCCTAAGGACTAAATAAACAATGATTTTATAGGCAAGAATGTAGCCTAGGGGAGATGGCCTCTAAAGAGATGTTCACACATATTGTGTCCAACATCATTAGACTGCCCGGTGGGAGCAAACGTTCGGCAGTTAAAGACATTTTGAAAAGGAAAAATCAGCCTCAAAAGATGCTTTAAATGAACAGGAGGTGGAAGAGCAAGCCGTCTAAAGAACTTCGCACAGCTAAATGACTCACCAAACATCTGTCTCAGGGACCAATAATTCGAAACTGATTGACTTACTGGGTATAAAATATATAGATAAATGTAGAGGAAAAAGAAAAGTAAAAAACTTCCAGAGGGGAAGGTGGGATTTGCTGCGGGAAAACAAGAGATGGATGTGGGTGAGGAAAGGGGGGGCCAGGAGGGGGAGTTGGGAGATTCATAAATAAGTAGCAATAAAGGCAGTGGGGACGAGCTCTTTCAAAGGTCCGGAACACAGCTCGTGTTCTCTCTCTCTCTGAGGTTTCATTTAAGCCTGGCACATCTGAGTGCAGAGAGTAAAAAAAGAAAAAAAAAAAAAGGCGACAACCTGATATTCACTGATTGAAAAAGCAAACACAGGGACCAGCTTTGAAAGGGATCCAGTGCTGCGATTTTGAAAATAAGAGCCTTGAAACAGCAAGTGCAATCTTCTACCCAGGGCTGCTAAACCCTTTCTGTCAAACCATTTACATTTATAAGGCCTTCAATCATGTAGTGGTTTTATTTTTTTCCCCTTTCCCCACTTCCCGCCTCCCACCCCACCTCCTCTCTCCCTCTCTTTTCTGCAGAGGACTCATTTCAGACTCACTCTTTTGTTACACCTGTTTGCAAGTGGGTATTTTGCAGTTAACTTCAGCTGGCCTCTTCATATTTATGGCTTTCAAGAAAGGCAGAAGGTGGGGTGAGGGAGAGAGCCAAGAAAGGCTCTTTTTGTAAGAAATGTGGTAAATTTTGCATCTAGCATTTTTTGGCTGGAGGGTGTGCTGCAAAGAAAGGAATGTTGATGTTGCAGCTGCTGCTGGAGAGACCTTTTTCTGCTATGGATTGAGAAGAACAGCGAAATCCCTATTGTGTTAAAGCCAAATCCTTATTTTTGTATCTTGACAGCTGTATATACAAATCTGTTAGATTCCACACATTTTCTTATATTAATTACCTGGGAATAAGATTACATTTCTAGAATAACAAATTCTATTGTAATGGGAAAGTGCACATTTTTTTCTTTGGCAGCAATGTCAAAATACAACATTTTGACAATTTTCTGAGATTTTTCTCTGAATTTTTTTTTTTCCTCCCCAGATGAAAGACACCGTTTTCAATGATCTGGCATTTCCTAGCGAACTTAGTAACAACAGAAGCCAACACAAGCCAAGCAAAATACAATTTAATGGAAAATTCCCAAACCTCTCACTGGACAAGGTCTGCTTTTGTTATCCAATCTTACTTTTCAGCCTTTCCTTGGAGTTGGCAGTTTAATTGATGTGAACCAGGTTGACCTGTTTTTTTGCTCATCTGAGGGTACTTGGATCATATTCTGTGTCCCTCGAAGCAGTAGAAAAATAGCACCAGTGCTCTTGAAACTAACAGGATGCTCATCACCTTGGGTTTGTAAGACGAACACCAGATAAAGAGAATCAATAATCTATCTCAGAGCAGCAAAAACATCAGAGCAAGCCCTTCCACACAACCCTCAAAGGCTCACAGTGAGTCACCATCAGCAAATGCGGATCTTGTTTATGCCTCTCACGCTATCAGGATAACACACTAGAAATAACGCTGCTATTTAGATCTTGCGTAGCGTTTGTAGGAGGGAAGCAAGCCTCTCAAAGCTCTTGGCAAAGGTGATCGAAGCATCACCATTCCCGTTTTGCGGACTGGGCAAAAGTATGACCCTCAAAAAGGGTCTGGGAGTCAGGTTGGAGACTCCCAATGGGCAGGTCAGTGCCCCACCACCCCTACAGTGCCAAATCACCAAAGGCATCGGTGGGGATGCCAGCTTTGGCTGCAGGCCTTCAGGGTGGACAGTCATTCCAAACCCTCTCCTGGCCCATTCCAACAAATACTCCATTCCCATGAATCAGCTTTAGCCATGCCAAAGCAGAAAGGGTGATTCCTAAAGCCAAAGGTCCAAATCATCTCTGAAGAGGAAGCAAAGGGTTGCTCCTGACTGAAATGGGTGTCGAGGAGCAAATTGGGCTCTGACCCTACTGCTTGACCACCCTCTCTGCATGCAACCTTCATGCTCTCTCCTAAACCAAATGTTTTCAAATGTGGGTCCCTGAAATTAAATGTCTGAATCCTTCCTCAGACATCAAAACAGTTGGCCATCATCTCAAAGTTGCTAAGCAACCATTGCTCACATCGGAGCCGATGGGATGTGCAAACACGGAGAGGTACCATCTCCAAAGACACAGTGAAACCACCTTTGGCAAGGAGGTCACCCCTGTGGTCCCTAAATTCCAGAGAAATTTCCTGCATTTAGGCACCTGAGGATGAGCTTTCTGGCCTTAAATTCTTTGTGTCTTGGTCTTCCCTTCCGTGAAATAGTGTTGCACCTCACTGAGCATGAGGATCTCACCTGCAAGGGGTCTGCAAAACAACTCAGACTGCTTGGGTGAAAGAAACTGCAACAGGAAAGAGGGGAAACAGGAGGGCAAAGCTGGCAAAGCAAAACCATGCAGCATTGGGGCAGTCAGTGCAGGGCACAAGCAACTTTCATTTTTGCTGTGGCTGTGCTATATAATTAAAAGCTGGTATTAATAAATGACTCCATAAAACCCTGCTAACTTGATATGCTGGTGCAGTCTTATAATAGGTGTCTGGAAAGCCATGTATGGGAGCAAGGGTTGGGAGGTGGGGGCTCACAAGCAGGGATTCCAAAAAACATCTGGTGTAAGGATGAACAGTCTGCGGTCTGGCTAATAGGTTTATTTGCAGCTGGGCAGGCAGACTGACCAAAATGCTGTGTGCTGGGACAGCTGGTGTCTGAGGGAGGGAACCTGGCCCCCAGACTGCTTTGGGGGATGTATGAGGGTGTGCAAACGTGAATTCATTGCTCTGTCACCCTAAATATCTGTCTCAGGATCAAAGTGTTCGCGGTCTAGACTTCAGTGACACGAGGTGCTCTGTGTTGGGTGGCTTTAGTGACTGAGACACATCCCAGCAACATTTACTTTAACAGCCACCAGAAAGTCAAGAATCTGGGTGTCTTTTATCTAGTACAACTCCTGAATACCACGAAATGAAATATTTCACCCATCAGCTTCTGTGTGCAACTCGCTTGAATCAGAACCTCAAAAGGATCCAAAGGATCTCATAAAAACAGCTATGACGTCGTCTCCTGTCTATACTGTCTATAAGTATTTCATAGGGTTAGGAGAGGGAATATGCTCCATGGTTCAGATCAAGAGGAACGTCAGCTGAACTGGGAGCAATGATGAGCAGCAGGGATTTAGAATCTGCTCCACATTTGCTGGGTGAAGCTCAGTCTCGTGTGGATGAGGAGGGTGGTGTCTGGGATGAAGAAGCAGCATGGGAAATATGCAAACAAATAACAGTGTGGTGCACCAGGGTCAGTAAAAGGTAAGAAAACAAAGAAGTGTGGCACGAAATGAAGTGGGATGAGGGACATTATTAGGGATACTATTACAGCTGTGCCCAAAGGAAAATCATAGCACTTGAATTTGGTCCATCCGAGATTGCTTGGCCATTTCAGTGGAATTCTTGTTTCTTTCTTCATCCAGGACTTTTTCCTAAACTCATAAATTCCTTCCTTGTCATTACCATTCCTTCCTCTGCCATGTCGACCTTAAACTGAGTTTATGAGGTGCAGGAATCTCAAATAAATGAATACACCACTATTTCAAAAACAACAGATGCAAGGGAAAAACTGAGTTTGGTGGCAGAAATTTGGGCAAATCCTTACTGTTTGCAGACTACAAGGCGGGAGCGTTCAGTTGCTTTTTTGTCTGTAGCTCAAGCTCTCTGGCCTGACACCTCTCTTTCCCTCCCCTCTCTTCTAGGAAATAAATTAAGAGAGATTCTGACGAGCAGGGACGGGAGGAAGCTGTGACATGCAAAATGGCAGTCTCTGCCAGGCTGTGCTTGCACAAACAACCCCCCCAGCGCTTGTGAAGGGGACAAAAGTGGGAAGAGAGAAATCAGGAGCTATAAGCAGCCTGGCTATTTTCAGGTTCTGTTCCAGGCGAAACTCAGTACTAAATTATTTACCAACCTATTGTGTGAAGGACTGAAATCCAGTGGCATCCACATGCGGCACTCATAACCTGCTAACTGCATTAACGCAGCCGAGGATTAAGGGAGATTTGAATCAAAGTAACGGGAAAGAAATCATGTGCTGAAGTATTTAGATGTAGTCACTTTTCATGCTGCCTCCATGCCTGGGGACTCATCTTCCCCCTTCCCTGGCAAGTGGCCGCAGCCAGCTACTAACCATCGGTGCTGACAGCTTCCAGCTCAGCCAAGCTTCCATTTTGGAGATGGAATTTGCAGAGATGCAGCTGGGTCCAGGAGGAAAAAAAAAAGAAAAAAACCCCACACAAAAAAAAAAACCCAAACCAACCACAAAACCAAGAAAACAGACAAAGAGAAAGGAAAACGAAAATAAACTCCTAGTGCTTCGGGGTCTATCTGGATTAGTAGCAGGGGCCTGGCAATGGGAAAGGGAAGTCTGTTAAGAGTCTCCCAACTTTTCCCAGATGATTCTGCTAACCAGCTGACATCTTTTACTGGATTACTGCCTGATGGGATGGGGAAACGAATATGAATAGCAATAAGGCAGAGAGCTGGAGCAGTTAATCTGTGAATGAACAGCCAACTGCTGCAGTTGTGGAGACAGACACTCTTCCCCTTGCCTGAGGGAGGAGGAGGGAGGGGATCTTAGGATTTGGGGAAGAATAGGGGAATCGGTGACTATCTTTAAGATGCCCTCCTGCCTTTTGTCAGTACTAAAAAGCTGCTACACCAAAGCAGGACCACAAAGGTGCAAATTTAGTAGCCTACCTCAAGTACTGACAGGCTATACCAGTGCTGCATGGTGAAGGGGAGAACTGAGCATGGGATCTCCCTTGTCTGTGCTTTTTGCTCCAGAGCTCACCCATGCTGAGGAAGAGCTACGCGGGTGAAAAATTGAGAAGCATAGGATGCAACAAACACAGCACACAGAAGTCACAAGGGTAAGGATTTAGGATTTAGGCCAATGCTGAGTTACCTGCTATATATCCCCTGCATACCTTTTGTTTTTTTTTATTGTGGACAGGGAGAAGTCCGGACTTTTTAATCAGGCAACATCCTAATGCAGACTGTATGCAGAGGATCTTTGAATGGGTGTCAGAGAAGCTTGGCTTTGAGGGAGAGCTTCATCCCACGGATCACCACGCAGACACTGCATGGAGTGGTGTTTGATGACAGTGGTGATGGGAGCAAGGGCTGTCTGTAAACCAAGGACACAATCTGCCCCTGCATAGATAAACCCTGGAGGTCATCATGTGCTCAGCTCACACCTGGGCCTTGTGTTACAGCAAGAAGGGAACTTTGGCAAAGACATTGAGGTGACATCTCTTCTGGGAAAGTTAAACTGGGATCTTTTTAAGCTCTTTTTGAGCAGCAGATGCCAGAGACAGGCAGGACAAGGGAGCTGTGGTGAACAGCTTATCTGAAGGACACCAGTCCTGAGGATGCAGACCTATACTCTGGGGCAGTCAGGGCTTGAGGGAAGGGAGCAGGCAACTCTCACAGAGGCGTCTTTACTGCAGCCTTTGTAAATCCGAGCCTGAAATCTTTATTCACTCCCAATACCCTCTGTAATGTGAAGTTTTTACATGTCAATCAATGTCACAGTTTCAAAGGGCAGTGTTTACTCTTGCTAGTAAAAAGTGGCAGGATCAGACCTTAATGATGGCAGAGGAAAGAGTCAAGAATTTCACGTCGGAGTTGAAAGCTCCAAACATAACAACTGGTCTGGACTTCCCACAAATCCAACAGTAAATGAAATCCAATGGGACTTTTTATTCATTTAATCCTGCAAATGTTTCTTTTCCTCTCTCTTGTGACAACTGTACAAGACAGATCAATACCTATCTCTTGTCCTTTGCCTAGTTCAGGAAACTGAGGCATGGGCAGGACTTGCTCTGGAGAGCTTGGATTCAGACGGGGATCTTACCCTCAGCCCTGGCACAGGAAGGTGCCAGGTGAACTGACTGAAATCTCAAGAGCTGGGCAGTGTCAGCTGCAGACAGGACAGCCTGAGGGATGAGAGAGATGCATTGTAGTAAATGGGTGTAGGGAGAGCCATACCTGTCCCTTTACGTCACCCTGTGCAGCACCAGCCATAACTCCACATCTTCCAAGCCACCCAACAGCACTCAGCAAATCTTGTTTGAAAACTAGAGTCTGTTCCTGTCTGTGTGAATGATTAATGCCATGGACCTGCACATACAGACAAGGGCTCATCAATATCTTTAAATGGTGATGGTTCTCGAATGTTTCACCTAATTTCAATGAATTTGCAAACCCCATTTCGTTTTACTTGAGCCTGTCCCCCAAGGGCTTACGTTGTGCAGCTTCTCTGAAAATGTGTATTGCTTTAGATCTGTGCTTTGGAGCTGGTTAACCACCTACTTAGCTTGTCATTTGGGAAATTGGTTTTTTTTAAATAGTCTTAAATCTTATCAAAACACGAGTCCTAAATAAAATTCCTTCTGCTAACTACCAGTCATGGAGTCATTATTGGAAAGGGCAGCTGGTGGAGGATAGCAAAGCTGAGCTCAATGTTCCTATTTGGAGTGGACAGCTTTGCACTTAGTAATAAAAAAAGTCACTGAGTGTTTAAATTGTGTTTTCCTACATCTCTTAGCATGCAGCCTGATCAAAGTTTGACTTTCTTCTAGAGTGAAACAGCTGATTCAAAGCCAAATTGACCTTCTATGGTTAATAATAATAATAACAATAACAATGAACAAATAAATAGTGTTCATGGGCTTCTCCTTAATGAAAGGAAGCATTTAGGTTCATGCGGGTGCTATCACATAGCTTTAAGCCAGCATCTTCTGAAAAAAGGGTCTAAACAAAAAATCCCAGGACATTAAAGCAGAACAGACTTGTCATATATTTTAACTTTTAATCATCCTATGATGCTGATTAAAGAAACAAAAAGTGGTGATTTATTTGGCTGAAGGAAGGAGGTAACAGGGAAACTTTTAAAACATTCCAAGATTGAATGTGATGGCAAGCCAAAAATCAGGTAGAGAAAAGGAACAACTCTAAGATAGTCCCTCCTTTGGACTACCTTGTTGCCAGCTCACCTGTGGCACATTATTGTGAACAGACCCCAAATTTGCAAATGAAACCAGGTTTAACTCACAGTGGAATTGAACTGTCTGCTTCCTCTCACCATTTGAGGTGATGGAGCATATCCAGAGGAGGACAATGGAGCTGGGGAAGGGTCTGGAGCACGAGTCTGATGAGGAACATCTGAGGGAGCTGTGGGGGCTCAGCCTGCAGAAAAGAAGGCTCAGGGGTGACCTCACCTCTCTCTACAACTCCCTGAAAGGAAGGAGTAGCCAGGTGGGGATCTGCCTCTTCTCCCAGACAAGAAGTGACAGCACAAGAGGACATAGCCTCAGGCTGTGCCAGGGGAGATTCAGTCGGATATCAGGAAGAATTTCACATTTTTCACATGAAGGATTGTCAAGCATGTTTTGCCAGGGAAGTCCAGGGAAGTTCTGGAGTGACCATCCCCGAAGGTATTCAAAAGATGTGTAGATGTGATGCTTAGGGAAATGGTTTAGTGGTGGAATTGGCAGTGATGGATTAACAGTTAGACTCAAAGATTTTAAACACTTTTTCCAACCTAAACAATTCTATGATTCTATCAATCTATTCTTGCACAATATCATGCTAACAGAGACTGACCTTGTCAAGAAATCCTGCATACAAACCCAGCAAAAAAGTGTTCAGATCTGAGTTCTCATTTCAATGTTTTTATTATTTTTGGCCCAAATCTATCCATCTTAAACACTGATATAACTTGGAACCAGATCCAGGAAAAACCTTTACTCTTCATATCATCAAATCTCCATCTGCTGTCAGACATCACTCTTTAATTTTGTTTTTACCCCTTGCACTTGAGAGTTACAATTTGAGTAACAAAAGCTGTACAAAACACAGATGAATCATACAGGCAGGTTAGGGTGAACAGCTCTTGTGTTAGTCACAAAAGCCTGAAAAACGAGATGAATTATGTGCATGCCAGTCGTTGGGCGAAGATTCATTAGACTGCTCGGCCTTGAGCTTGGTTAAAATCACACCCTTTTAAATCACCCTGGAGAGGTTTTTTGGTGCTGGAGATAACTCACCAGAGAGGGACTGAGAGCGCTGGGGTCTAGGCAGGCTCTGACATGGACAGCAATTTGACCTTGGAAAAGTCATTTTCCCCTTTGTGCCTTTGTTTCCCCTCTCATCTTCTCTGTATGTCCTGGCAAAATCTGCAGATCAAGAACTCCTGCACCTTATCAGGTGTGAATAGGTTTCTTGGGATCCTCAAACCACTTGCAGAGGACACCTGGAATTGCTACCAGAAGGCAAATGGCGGTGCTGAGCCCACACATGCACAAACTGGCAGAGAAACCACAGCACCAAGGCACGATTCCCATTGCAAAAATCTTTCAGAGTGACAGCGCAGTGAGGGAATTGCACTGGTCTTGTAAAAACTGGTGTTTAATTAATCATGCCAACACAACCTGGAGAGAGGCAGAAAAAGCTGAGCTGAGCCCTTACCTGCCATACAAAAATGGAGGCTGGGCCAATAACTGCAGAGATTTTACAAAACTTTCAAGGAGCAACAAACACACAAGCCAGAGGCTGCATGTAACCAGCAGGCAAGATGCAAGGAGCTTATTAAACGTTAAGTATAAACAAATACAAAAAATGAAATTAAAAAGAGAAAAGATCTGAGATCAATACTCTCTCAAATACCTGTCTTATCAAGCCTGGCAAGTTGATTGCAGTCCAACCAAAATGACCTGCTGTGAATGATTCCCAATCCTTTTCTCCTTCATTTTTATTTTTTCATTCCTGAACTCGGATAATCTTTTATTGATATGATACACGCTTGTAAGAACAATGCTGCAGAGATAGTGGGCTTGCATCGTTTCACAGGCAATGTCATGTTCAGGACTTTTGCATCCTGCCTACCAAAATACAGAGTCACACCGGCAGGATTTTCAAAGGACTCTAACCCCAAACCACACAGATTTAAATAGGAGTTGGAAAGTCCAGGAAGGCAATTAAATTCGCAGTGCAAGAGCTGTTTGGAAACAGGTAGGAAAGGAGTTTTTGTGTTCAGTACTGTTAATTTACATCAGGGGATGATCTGGCTCTTCGTTTATTACTTCCACTTTAACAAGGGTGAAGCTGAGGCTCAGAGAAACTAAATTCAGTAGGAAAAAACCCTATAGTCATCTTGTTGTCACTGAAGGGAATCAGTGAGCATAATTAACCAGTGAGGGTAATTAACCATTGAGACTAGGGATGGGGAAACCTCTCCCTTGCGTTGAGGCTTCTCAAGGCAATTAGATACCTCTGGCTGAGCCAGACGCTGTGGGACAGATGCAAGAGTCACTCCCTGAAATTCAGCACTGTGTCTGAGGCCAGGCAGAAGTGCCAAAGGCTTCTCCTGCCTTCAAACCTCCACGGAAAGAAGTGCAAAAGTTGGAAGTGTTGTCATTACTTGTACCAGCCCTTCGCTTTATATTCCCAGTACAGGAGACCAGAGCTTATCCATACAATTGCAGCTCCATCTCTTTTCTGACTAAGGAGTTGCGGCTTTTACATAGATCTGGATTTTCTGAGTTTTCCATTCAAAGTTTCTCCCTTGAAATAGAAAACAAAACAAACAGCTCCTCCCTGCCTCACATTTGACTCTCCATCTCCAAGGAATTAGGGAAGGAATGTCAAAGAAAGCTATTTAAATGGCATCATTTGGACACAGTAACCAATGTGATTCAAACTAAATGATTACATGAATCTTTTGCATGTACTCAACAACTCATGGGCCATTACACCCTCTTAATTGTATGAGTTTGATATGCTGGATGTTATGAGGCAACATCATTGAAAACTCATGGAGATGAACAAGGCAGAACCTGAGGTCTGAAATACTTCAAATCTAGAGGAAGTTTTGATTTGATTCAAAATCATGCATGTTCAGCAAAAGCCTTGTTCATCCCTTGGTCACTTGGATGAAGGGATATTTAGGCAGAGATGGCTTTTATGTCCTTGGAGCAGCAGTCTAGACTCATTAGTGCTGTTAATATCTTCCACATCTGCCCCTTGTAACTAAAGAAGTTCTTGCTCTTATTCTCATCCTCATCAAATTCACCGTCTCTCAAAATCCTCATCATTTTGTCAGTCCCTTATGCAGTCTCTTTTCCCCCCTCCAACTCTCACCACTCCTTCACCTTTAACTTCACTCATTTAGCAGTACATTACCTGCCAAATGGAAAGTGTGGGCTCCCACACATTATCTGCTGTCCTAAATGGGAACGTCTTGGGCCTGCAGGTCTAACGTCTCATTCATAGTTTGCCCAAAACATGACGAGGTGGGACAAAGGACAAAATAGTTGTCCTTCCTCAGAGGCCTGCTAGACTGAGGGGATCAGATTTGTCTTTTCAGTTCTCTCCTATCTTTCTAAATCCTTCTATCCTCTTTCACTTAGGATGAAAAAAGGAAGTGAGAAAGTCCACAAAAGTATCACAGGAGCTTGGGAAATTAAAAGAGCTCTAAGAAGAACCCGATAAAGATGATGAGGTTATTCTAAGAATAACCCTTACCCAAAAAGAGGCCTGAATTTGCCCAAGACACAGAGGGATGAGCTCCAGAAAAGATACCAAGTAACATCAGTGCATGTTTTGGTAAGAAAGGCAAATGCAGAGAGCTTGGGTTCACACTTGATTCCATTGTAGGGAGTTATAAATATCCCTGTCACTGAACAGAGCTGAGATGTTATTACCAGTTTACACTGTCATCATTGCCCAGTGGATTGGATAAGCTACCCAGGAGCAGGTCAACTTCAGACGGATGTGACTGGGCCCAGGAACTCCACCCAGCTCTCAAGTGCATGCAGAAAGGGCAGGACGTGAGCACCAGCCTTTGAATCTGTGCAGACCGAGATTGTATCACCTTGCAGTCGTCATCCTTCCAAATATAGAAGGGGATTCACTGACAAGCTCAACTTCTTATCTCTGCTGCTGACCTTTACTGAGTTACACAATTGGTTTCCTGAACTGAGGAGGACTCAGATTCACAGTTTACTATGCACCAGACGTCTCCACTTTTATGGCTTGCACTTTTACTTTATTATCTTTAATTTTCTTCTTCCAACTCTTGAGTGGGTATTAGAAAGTCAATACAAAACCTATTCTGGCCTTTTATTCTAAAATAACAGCACTAAGCTTGTTTATTTACACTGAGACAAGATGATATTTGTGACAGCCTTGTCAATAGTTCAATGGCATGACGCTAACTTTTTTCTTTAAACTCAAATGCACTTTATTTATGTGTGTTTGTCTGTCTCTCCAGATCAACTCTTGTTTTCCACAATCAATATCAATATTCTCCAAAGAGTTGAAAAACTTCTCAGACAACGGCTGGTGAGCAAGGCATTTGGCCTTTGAAAGCCTCAGCCTAGGGTAGAGGTGTGCTGATTCCTGTGAATGAAGGCTCAGCTACCATGAATTTACAGTTTTCAGCTTGCTTAGTTGAACAGGACCCTTTGGCAGCTCTTCCCAGCTATCACAGACTCTTTCAGTCCCATGTCTTAGTCTAAGAACTATGCATTTCTGGGCCTCAGTTTCCCACTTGCAAAAATGGATGGATGGATGTAAAACAATGCATTGGTTGTTTATAGATATTAGTTGATAAAACCATCCATATTTTCAAATTTTAAGTCTCAGAATGAACAGTCTGATTTTCAGAGGACCTGAATACACACATTTCCCACAAAATCAATGAAATTTGTCTTCTAGCAGTGGCAAAACCCCAAAGCATTAGTAGTGTATTTAACAGTTTCTCTAAAAAACTTAGTGTTGGGGCTAAAGCCAGAAGCATGGTTGCTCATCTGAACTATGCAAAACCCTCAAGGCTGAGAAATGGGTGTCTGAATTGAGAATGCCTCACCAGCTCCCCTCTTCTTGGCTTATATGAAGTCCCCAGCATATTTTGTCTCAGAGCCCCAGGCAGCTGGGCTGAATACTGGGACTCTCCTTTTGCTCTCTTTATCCTTTCATAGATGCAGATTATCTACTCTTCGAAAATCCCAGACAGGTAGGCTCTTTGGTTTTGGTTCAGACCTGGCTACTCTCTGAGTCACCAGCTATGGCTCTGCATTTTATTTGACCACCTTTGAAATTAAATTAGGCTATTCCTTAAACCCAGTCTATTTTCATTCCATAGAGAGTTTGGGGAACAAACGAAACCCATAACTCAGAATAACACTCGCTCTAAGTCACCTAACATTTGAGACATCTAACCCCCATGTCCAGTCCAAACATAAGCTATACCTTCCTAATCTCACTTGTTCCTGCACACTTTTTCATGTTCTACCCAGCACACAGAAGGATTTTTGTCTCATCTGCTAGTCCAAGGCATCATCTTGCCTGAAGTTTGTCTTAGACCATGGACCTTCTCTCAGAACTTACTGGGTTTTCTGTCCTGCAGGAAGTGTTGCTTGTTGTTGCTATGCTTTACTCCAGAAGCAGCTGCCTTCTGGTATCAGCTCCAAACAGCATTTTGCCAACTTCTGTAAGGGCATTGTGGAGTGATGGTGTGCAACAAGGGCAGAGGTAGGTTGTGAATTATTTTTGAACTCTGATTAGTGGTAAAGTGGTGCCTGGGAATAAATGCTAACTGTGGAACTCAGATATGCCTGGATGATTATTTCCCATCTCCTGTTGACCCTAAAAGTCAATAAAGCTCCCATACTGCCCTGCTTTGAGATTCCTCTTTCCTCTCTATAGCAGTGTGATTAAAATACCCTAGTTCAGGTCCAGCCTATTTGGATGGTGCCATGTGCCTCTTCCCCATGGATTTCTTCACCCTGGCTGCCGGCCAATCAAGGCTTCAGCAATCTGATCAGCTGCATGATTTAATGAACCCTGCTTTCGTGGGGAAGGGCACATTCCTTTATAAAAACTGGTGAGCTATCACATTTCACAGGATGACCTCTACTTTCATAAGATGATGGGAGAAAATTGGTTTTGGAAATCGAGGAAGATTGCATCTTGTGAAACAGAATCCAGAGAGTGACACAGAGACCACCTTTCCATTCCAGTCCATTTAATTTTCAGGTTTTGGTTTTGATGGGGAGCTAAATATAGTTTGGGTCACTAGACCAGAAGCACAAATAATTAACAATGAAAGAAACCCCTTTCCAACTCCACTTCTTTACTCTGTGAAACTCTTACAGCAGATGTAGTGTGCTCAAAGCTGAACGCAGAAAAAGAGCTTGTCCTCCATGCTGCTGCAGCAGCAATCTTTGGGGGAAAGTGTGTACTTCTATTAACAATATCCTACAATGTTCTCTTGCTATTGCTCTTCCCAAAAGGCAGATTTGAAGTGGCAAAATGCAAGGGTCCAGGCATTAAGACTTGGACACAGAGATGCTGTCTGGGGTCCATAGTTTGGAACCCAGGTAATTTTCAGGGTACTATCCTGAATTCTTGAGGGAAATGGCAAAAAATAAATAATGATTAGGACAAGTAGAGATTAACTTTGAGAGTTGTTTGGAGAACTCAAGAAAGATTCTCTTTCATGAGGTCATAAACTTGATGCTCTAGGCTAAATAGAGTCTGACAGGCATGTTTGTTCAGGATACATTTATTACCAAGCTATCCAGGGACATCCACAATTACTGTCAGGAGTCGTCTGATGATTAAAGAGCAGAATGAGCAAAACGGAAGATTAAAGGCACAGAACAAGGAGCAGCGATGTCTGTCTTCACTGAGAGTACCCAACTGACAGGAGATTTTGAGCCATTCAGGAATCTCTGTGTGTGTGGGTGTGTGTGTGCTGAAACTTGCTGTACATTCCTTAGACTGCAACTGCCCTGCTTCCATAACCTTTACTCGTGCAACAGACCAACAAAGGGCACAGATCCTGTGGTCTGCGCCCTCAGCTCTTCAGAGAGCCCATCCTAAAGAATTTGGACACTAACAGGGATGCATCAATGCTGCTCAAGTGTGTGCTTTCCTGAGATGTCTTCAGTTATCCCTACAGCATTTCATACCCTCTTCACCTTCAGTATTCCTGGCAGAAAACTGGAAGTGGCAGAAGTACCGTTGGTTTCTGCTACTTGGTGTCTTTCCCCAGTGTTGTCTGGCTTCCAGTTTACTCTAACTCCTTTACTGCAGTACAGGGTGGACACTTTTGCGGGTGTATTATGGTCATACTTGCCTTATAGTGGAAATGCCGTGACAGGAGTGGGGAGAACCTGCCAGATTCCACTTGAAATGAAGGACAAAAGGTTTTCCTTGTGCGTGTTCATTCACTCTCCCTGTGGAGTCAGACCTGCCAGGACTTGCTTCTCCCGGGGAGCTCCCTGGATTCTACTAACAATGATAAAAACTCTTTGTTTAAAATGTGATTTGCTTGAAATGTGTATGAGGGCCTGAAAGCATGCCAACCCCTATATAATCACTAGGATCCATTCTGAGTAGCCAAAAAGAGAGGAAAAAATAGAGAACTAATGTTAAACCTGTAAATTGTGGAGGGAAAAAGCATTGTCCCAAAAGTTTTACCTCTGAAAATGATGACAATAGAAGAGGAATGATTTCTAGTTGAGCCTGCAGCTGAGAAAATTCAGTACATCTTCAACTATTCCTTTGGAAATTCTTCTCTACATCAATAGAGAGATCCATGCAAATACATACTAGGAAAAGTGTGGGGTTACTCATGAAATGGCCTATTATGGACATAGCATATGAAGGGACAGATTATACAATTGTCTGCTAATATCTACCTATCAATTCTTCATTCCTCAAGGAATATTCTCCCTTTGTCCTCACCCAGAATGAGCCTGGAAAGCACCTTGCCTGCAAATGGGTTTGAAACAAACAGAAGAGCAAAGAAAAAAAAAAAATCCTTGTCTCTGGAGTCTCTTCACCTGCAAACAGTTTTCTTTCTGTGTGTGCATGGCTACATGTACTACAACTTCATGACTGCACTGGGTTCCCCTGGGGAGCTTCAGACTCTCTTAATGCTTATGACCGCCAGTCAATTTCCATCCAGAAATATCCTCCATAGAAAAGATGAGAAATAGGCAAGGAGAAAACAAATATTCATTACTCCAGGAGTTAAAGAAACATCCATTTGGACTGCACATCTGTAAAAGGCCAATAAATTGAAGGCAATGCACATAATTACATTACAGGCCAATCTGAAAAAATGATGCATTCCTCCAGAGCAATTTGCTATTGTTGGGGTTTAGAAAAATTCTCCCTTCCCACTGCTGCCAAAAGAGAAAAAAAAAAGAGAGAGAGAAAAAAGATACTTCTTTTTTTGGATGTTGATGATTAAATAAAAGAACGCTGAATGGCAATAGTCATTAGACCAGCAGGAGGAATAAATAAGGAACATCACTGGTAGTTGTAAATAATGGATGCCGTTTTGAGCACAAAGCAACACATCTGGTAATTATTCTCAATTCCACTCCAATTGCTTTGATTTGGTGGTGCAAGGTGCCACAATGAATTCTGCCTTTATTTATTTATTTATTTATTTGCAAATCAGTATTTAATTGTGAATTGTCTCAGAGGAATCAATGGGATTTATTGCTTCTGCCTTGTGAGGTGTGAAATGTTTGCTATTACTGAACAATGAACTGTTTTTTAATAATCTCTGCCTAATGTCCTTTTTGTTTGTAATAGGGTTGTTTTGGCATGGGCAGAAGTTGCTTTTGATCCTCCCATTTCTCACATTCACGCACTTTTTGTCTTGCTGCTAACACGTGAATATGAGTGATCATTTGATATCTTATTAACATTATTTTCTTTATTAAAACAGAGTTCAAACAAGAATTCTCTGCTAAAGCCTCTTTATGTGCCTTTTGCAATTTACTCTTAGGCAGATGTTTTGGAGGGGCACGTTGGGACCTAACCAAGACATATATCTCATTAACCAAAGAATATGGTTTTGAGGGTGTTTTCTTAGCCCTGATTTTCCATTCTATTATGACTTTTCTTTAGAAAGAATCCTTTCTATGCATTCTTTCTTCTGAAATTTGAGATAAAATCCCTTCTCTCCAGAACAAAGGATAAATGGAGAAGGAAGAGCTTTTCGTACCGTTCTCAGTAATTATTAGGAAAGTTAAAGGAAAAAAAAAAGTAATTTGGAAGAAATTTTCATTTTTAAAAGTTCTCTGGCTTTGACTCATAGCATTTGTGGATGTTCCTTTCCCCTATCAAGAATTTCAATTTAGTCTTGCACATAGTATAGCCAAACAACACCAGGGGTGATGGTGACTTGGTGACTACAACACCTTTAAAATGTCTCTGGGCCTTGGCTTCTTATCTATGACACAGTAATAAAGGGCCATTTTTTTTTTCTGAATTGTCTGCTGAGAGTGTAACCATGCCAGGACTTCTCTTCTATTACAGTGCTTACAGTACTTAGCAGAGCAGGGACACAGTCACAGTTGCTTTCTCCAGATGATACTGTAATTACCACATTAATTTGTATAACAACCTTCAATCCTCTGGCTGGGACACTCCTTCCCTTGAGCCACACTTATTCCTGTGCTAAGCTGACACATCCTCCCTCCTAAGGACAGGACTCAGTTCGGTTGAGTCTGAAATGCTATTTTTTTTTTTTCTTTTTGAAAAACAGTGGGGTGGGGAAAAAACGATATTTTATTTTTATTTTAATGAGGGAACATTGATTTTCATGACATTAGCTTTACTTTAAAACTAAACAAAGAAACAATCCCCTCCCTCCAGGCCTGTAACACATCAGTCTGAAGCTGACGACAACACCTCTGGGGGAACCAGAGCCCAGGTGGTTGCAGGGACAAATTCCGAGACTGGACTGCAGCTCCCCCGGCTCCCGCGGAGACCAGCGAGCCCCAGGACCCGACTCAGAACACCAGAGGGAAGGGGAGGACCCTCCTGTTCGCCAGCTGCACAGGCTCTGCTCCCCTGGGGAGGCCTGGAAAGCTGCCTCTTCGAAAGCCACTCTCCTGCAGAGCGGCGGAGTCGCCGGCGCTGGGCTCAGAGCCCCCTCTCCCCCCGTGGCAGTCGCTGCGCGTTTAGCTCCGCTGCGGAGCGGAGCAGGCCAGCTAATTAACACAATAAGTCATAAAGAGATGGTGCCAGTGGGGAGAATGGATTTGGGTGAGCTGTCTGTGTTCGTACCCTGCGCAGTCCTCTGCCACGAGACTGGGAGTGTATGATTAAGAATGACAAGTGTTAACCCCTCCTGTCCTGGGGTTTCTCGGCTCTCCCGCTGCAGCGCTCTCACCCTATTTTCTTTCTCAGAATTACAGCAATCAGCAATAGAAAAGACTTATTAATTCTTCTATCCCACACGCTCACTCTGCTCCCTGGATGGAGCAAAATGAATCCCTATATTCAAACAGTTCATTGTCCAGCCAATTTTTAAACGTCTTTAAACAATGAGGATTTCTTCAGACGGCTGTTTCATTGATGAATGCCTCTCTCTCGGACTGATTAGCACCCATCCTCAAAAGAATAAAATTTATTTGGGGAGGAGTTGAAACGAACATTCTCCTTGTAGAGCATTCACCAGATGGCTCCTTGGGGCATGGGTTGGCCCTCTAGCCAGCAATCATACGTGGACCTGCACTCTCTATTTTGCCCATGGGTTTTGTTTTTGTGTCCGGTTGACATTTCCAGATCTGGCACGCAACTTTTGATAAACCACAGAGACAAAACTGGAATTCACACTGTTGGAAAACAGTTATCTGGTAGCCGTTTTGTTTAAAACAAGAAGAAATTGGTCCTGGGGGTGTAGAAGGTGGAAAATGTCTGGGGAATGGAAATACACAGTCCTGATGATGTTTCCTCAGCATGATTAAGCTGGGTATAGGGATAAGTGTGGCTTGAAGCCCAGAGTCACACTTTCAATGGGTTTTTGTTATGAATTGCAGTAGTTGAGTGTGTGGGAAGGGGCAAAGGGAAATGAGCATAGGAGAATGGAAGGAGAAAGCATTCAGTCTGTTGATCCAGATCATCCAAACACAGTGGCTCTCAGACCCTTATTTCCCCCTTTGAGGAAATGAGGATAAAGATATTTCTTACGAACAGCTGAGTCAGAGGATCATCTTTGTTATTATTTTTTTCTTGAAGCAAATGTCCCTGTTTGAATTCTACAAAATAATAATAATTGAAGACGCACAGAAAAGCCAGGTAAATTCCATGCACAGCAACCCATTGGGGATGAATGCCGTTTTCAAGTAATATTTGGTTTTGCATTTGCTTTACTTCTTTTTAGCTAACATACTTAAATATCCCCTGAAGGGAAAAAAAATATTAAAACCTACAGCTGACATAAAGGAAAGGATTGAAAAGAACACCTGACTAAAGTGGTTATTATTATTCACCTTGATACACACTCACACACACACATACTTATTAATCCCTAGCAAGCTCTTTACTAGCAACTCCTCTGACAGTTGAGAGGGTTCCACTTCAGTAATAATAGTTTATTGCACTTAATCAATAACAAGATCAAAATTGCCCAGGATTGTCCCTCCAACTCCAAAGGCATGTGTGCACCCAGACATTTTGTAAAACTTTACAGGCTCACTGATAGTCACAGTAGTGTTAACATGATCTGTGCTGGGCATAGGGTGAGATCTTCAGGTTTGTTTTCCATCCGTGCCCATGAGAAAAATTAAAAAGAATATTAAAATGAAAGCCTGATCCTGGCAAGAGAGACAAATCCTCAGCCCACACAGACGGAACATATTTTTAGTGAATTATAAAAATTGAACAGTTAGGGGGAGGGAGAGAACTGTGCATTTTAGTTTCAAAAATAAGGAAATAAAGATCACCACTAGGACAGATCATTCCAGAAATTTCTGTGTCTGTCGAATTCATTGCTTACACCACCAGAAGACAAAAAGCTGATTAGCTGTCCAAATGAAGAGATGTTGCCCATCCAAGATTCAAAGTGCCCATTGGTTCCAGACCTTACAAGTGAGTCTGAGCAAGCCCAACAAAAGCCAAGTGAGCAAAAGAAGTGTTTCCAAGTCCCAGCTGAATTTCATAGTTAATGAAGCAAGAGACCTGGAAATGAGTACAACCTTCAACTGGAAAGACACCTGTTACAGGTCACCATGGAGGAGCATGTAGGCTCTGGGGCTGCAAGCCAGGACTTCAGCACTTGAGTTAGACAACAAACTACTTCTGCAGGGCTACTGCCAGGAGTGAAAAATAATAACTATTGGAAGTTGTTTGGGCAATCTGAATAAAATTTATTGGAGACTAAGACCATACTAAATCCTGACCTGTAAAAATCTGGTGTCAAACACACTAAGGATAATTTAGGCTTGGGCAAGAATTATTCCCACTAAAAAATGATGTGTTTGATCCAACATCAGATCGGGCACAGCCAGGCATGGCCTGAGGGAATGTGGTTGCTGTGGTATTGCCCCCATTTTCTTAGCTCAGTGGTGTGTTCAAATACACACTGTAGGACTGGGAATTGGGAAGAGAAACTTGCATGACGTGTAAAGCAGCTCTACAAAAGCCTTCCAAAGGCCCCAGGCTTTTATTTTTTTCCCCCTGTTATTTCAGAGCGCTCTGCCAGATACTGGGTGGCATAGGGACTTCATCTGCTTTATGGACACGAGTATGTTCATGGTCCTGTCCCTTTATCATGGAACATCTCACACAGGGGCTGGTGGGCATTACCTTTGTGGCATATCAGAGAACAAGACAAGTAATGTTACTGTTTTAACATCAGCTGAGTGCAAAGGTGATTTTCCCTTGTGTTGGCCACGCTGCCACATGGCAAAGGCCGTAATCTGATCCTGCTTGGCTGGGACCTAGCTCTGAGGTCTTTCTGCCCACAGGGAGGCTAAGCTAAAAGGACTAATCAAAAGGTTTGGATAACTGGAAGCAACTCTGCAAATCTCTGTCCTCCTCCTGACTTGTTTCTTCAGGAAGTCAGGAAGTACGAGAGCTACTTGAGACAGGCATTCCTCGCCTGATCCCTAGCTTGATGTTTCATATGAGGAAAATGAGATTATTAGTGCCAAATAATCTAATTGAGAGGTGGGGGTGAATAATGGCCACAGAAAGGAGCTGACCTTCAGCAAATATATCTCAGCTTCTGCCTAAGACCATGCTGGCAACACCTCCTGCTGCCAAGCTGCCCTTTCTAGTCTGGTTCATCAATTTGCATACATCCGGTTTTAAAGAGGGTGGTCCATGTCAGGAGAGACTACTGTGCAGAATCCTTGCCAGCAGAAATGCCCTCCTGGTGGAATTGTCTCCTCCTCACTCCCCTTCTCCTCTCTTCTGTTTTCTCTTTCCGTTCATTGAGAAGGCACAGAAACCAGCTCTTTTTTCAGCTTCATCCTATTGGTCTTCCATACATATAAACAACTTCTCTGGCAGGATAATGTATACCAGAGCCTGCTCTAATGTACCCCACAGTAAATCAAATTGACTTTTAAGAACTTGTGTGGAGTTACTGCTTAGTCACCACCATTTAAAAAGAAGAAAGCCTGGTCCTATTCTTTTGCCTGCTTGTTATAGCTTCTAGAAATTATGGTGATATTACCTAAGAGGGAAGTAGAGAGGCAGGCAGGAGAAAGAAAGAAAGAAAGAAAGAAAGAAAGAAAGAAAGAAAGAAAGACAGACATTGTAATTCCAACAAAAAAGAATATAGAAATGAAGTCTAAGAAAAAAAATCAAATACTTTGACAAATTGAAAATAAACCCAATAATTTTTCTGTAAAATTGCCACTGACTTTTAAAAAATTCTAAAAAGACTTAGGACCTGAACAATGCATATGCACACACAGCCCACAGAGTACCTAGTTATGTGCAATCCACATATTCAAATTAGTGTGATTTTCTTTGAAAGGAGGAATTAAACTGACTTTTCTTTTATCCAGAATGCTACAATGAGAACAAATAATGTAAGTACACACGTAAAAAAATCTTGATCTACAGAAATAATGGGACAGAGCATTTTCTGGTGCTCATGAAAAGCAGTAACTCTGACATGATGTTAATTTTAAGTTGTCTTTCTTTGAAACATAGGTTTCCATATGATTGGTACCAGCTGGAGGTATATTCCAGTTGTCATTCAATGCTGTTCTTGAAAAAAAAGTTTTATGTATATATATGTTTTTTCTTTTTTAATGTCATTTATTCCTTGCACTTTTTAGCCAAATTATATCAAAACTACATCAAAAATCTTTGTTAGAGACAAAGACCTATGCATAGATTGTCTGTAGTACATTACACTGTATACTGTGAATACCTCCATCCACATACCTCTGTCCACAGGCATGCTTGGGTAATGGCCAGAGATTTGACATCCATCCAGGAAAGCACAGAGATTTCAGAACTAAAGCTAGAGAACCATCTCTCCTGTTGCTACATACACTGCCACACACCTGGAGCTTTGGAGCTCTGCTTCAGAGTGTGCTTTCCTGTTTTAAACCTAGAAGCTTTGAGTACCAGCTCAGATTTCTTTATTTCACAGAACAAACAGAAAAAAAAAATCAACACTACTAGTGCAAAAGGGTTTGGAAGAGGCATTGATACAGTTTGGACAATGCTAAATGAAATTAAGATTTGTTCACACAACTTACTTAATCCTGAAGTCTGTTTAGACAACCTGAAGATGTAATTGAGTAGGAGATAGCAGTGTATGTTTGAATACTACTTTTTACGATGGTAGATGGAAGCATTCCGAAAGACTGCACTGTTTTTCTTGTTTCCTTCAGGTGCTCCTCACTGAAAAGCAGCCACCTCTGATGTTGTGCTACTTGTTAAACATTGTGCAGGAAGTCTCCCCAGTGGCTTTGGCTGAGGAGGGAAGGGAAACGCAAACAGCAGGCTGACTTTTCTGCCGTGTGAAGCATTGTTGAAATCAGCAGAAAGGAGCTAAGAAATCTGTCTGACATCCTGTTAAAACCAAGAAGCTGTTACTACAGGAAGCCTCTTGACAGGGTATCAGAGCGCACACACTGAAACAAGTTGCTTCATGGGCAGCCAAATGTGTAAACCCTCTTCCAGTGTCCCTACCCCCGTGAGTTCATTGATGTCTAATAAAAGAGGGGCTTATGAACACTAATGAGAACTCTCTGCTCTGCTTGGCTGACTATTTTCATGAAATTTATAGGAGCACAGTAGCTTTGGGACCTCTTCCACCCCGTCAACAATAGGTTAAATTACCCAGTGGTTTCGAAGCTTGGAGGAGGAACCCTTGACAGATTGACTGATAGATGGGCCCAGACACGCACACTCAAACAGCTTGGCTGTACAAGTCTGACTTCCTTTGGCAAGAGGGAGCAGGGGGTTTATTGGTCCTAGCCAATAGCCTGGATAACTTACAGCAAATTGCTTCATATTGCCTTCTGAAGATGTTGCTTTAATATCAACTCAATGGCAAAACACCTGCTGAAGTTTTCAGACATCACTTTAGTGTCTCCCTGGGCTGAGCGTCCTTGCTGAACTTGAGAAGCTATGATACCATCACTGGAAAAGGTGGTTCAGCTGCAAACGTGCTGAAAACAAAGGTCTGGAAAGGAAGGAGAGAATTTCAGGAGCATGTCCTTCATTTTAAAGGGCAAGACCGTGGCTTTGAGAAGCCGAACGATTTCTCTGAAGCACAATTTTTGTTTGTGCTGCAGGGATATTTACTGTTCTAAGATTTCCTGGCATTTGGGTGGTGTAGGTAGAACAGATTTACATAAAAAGGGGGAAAAAAAAATCGAACCTCCTAAGGAGATTTAAAAGGACAATATCCAAGCTCACTGTCTGTTTCGGGGATTTTATTTGGTCAGAGCTGTTGCTGAGCCTTTTGTGACCAGATATTTGTACGTGTTATACTGCATGTTTGCACGGCTGCATGCGGGAGATAATATAACTGACAGGAGAGCGATGATGAATTCCTACAGCACAGAGGATGCAGGGAGGTCAGGAATGGGGCACCACCTTTTCTTTTGCTTCCTGCAATGCCAGCCCCAAGATGTTCCCCATCCACAGGGAAGATGCACAAGGGTGGGTGCTAAGGTGCTGACAGGATGGGCCCATGGGGAACTCCCCTGCAAACTCCCCACCTCTATGCACTCCTGTGCCCTCTGATTCACTTTTTAGCACATTTATAAAAGTCAGAAGACTCAGGCAAAGCTGAGGGGAGGAAGGAGGACAAAATGAATGAAGAAGACCAAATTTAAGTAGGGCACTGAACAGGATTTAGAAGACGTGACTTCAGCTCCAAGCTGTGTAGTGATGCGCTGTTCCCCAAACACATTAGTCACAGTTCCTCAGTTTCCTTATTCTTACACTGAGCAAGGTGAAGAGGCTGATTACATCTGAAGGAGGCTTTGAGAGCCACTGACAGAGATGCAGAAGGGCTAATATTATCTGCATCATCCAGCAGAACAGCATCCATTTTAAAGCCATCTTTCTGCCCTTCCTCACTTTCTGGATAAAGATGAGGTGCTATATGCTACTGCTACAGCCGCGGGGATGGGAAGGAACTGCAGTTTCACTTTGCATCCAACTCTGGTGTTTTTCTAGGGTTAGGAACGGGTGTGTTCATAATTGATATAGTATTTAAGATATGTCCATAGGAAGCAATGTCTAACTGTGGAAAGCTACAAGAAATGCAGGACAGAATGAAGAGAAGAAGAAAAAACCAACCAGTTGGAAGCGCACACACACACAGGGAGAAACCCTTCTGCAAAATTTCTATGCCAGTTTCTACTACCCTCAACTTATTCTTTTTAACACCAACTTGCCAAAATAAATGATAGTTTGCATTCTCAGTGGTTGCTTTTTTGGCTCTAACTTTTCCTATGCTCAATTTCAGCTCTAAATATATTTGCAGGAAGGGAAATGAATGTGTGCCCTTCCTGGTAGCAAATCCACTAACTGTCTCTGCACTTCACCAGGCTGTGAAAGGCAGACTTCACACCGTGAGAAACAGTCCAGGATAAATCAGCCCATTCACTCTCTTCATTCATCTTTTGAATGTCTTTTGCATGTGTTCAGATTGTATCATGGTGCAGATAATGCTGAAAGACTCTTCAATATTCGCTTTTAATTATTGGCTGTTACCGTGCTCAGCTTTCAGTGAGGGAACATGATAGCTGACGAAAATTCAAATAAGCAAACACCAAAATGATGGTGAGAGGATGCTTAGGGCTCAGATCCTCAGACTGTTCTGGAAGAATACTTCCATGGAGGTGTTGGTCCAAAGACTACTCAAACTCCAGAAGTCTCTGAGTGGACTTTGAGCCAAATCCTAAATAATTTTTACATACTGGTTTGAAAACTCATCTTTGTACCTCTGTAGACTTAGGAATTTTTCCAGAGTAGAGAGAAAACCTTACCCCCATTCACGACCAGACTGCCTGCCCTGGTTGCAGAATATCCTGCTGAGAATGAAAGCAGCTGCTTACATGCAGAAGACACTGTTAGCAGACTAGTTCATGCATTTTACTTATCCTCTGATATGTAGAAAAAGAACCAGACAGAGTCACAAGAGAGAGTGCACATCACAACTTGTCAAGAAACCCTACCAAATCCAAGCATTTATGACATGCTTCTGCAGGAGTAACTGATCATTTGGATTATGGATACCCAAACTCCAATTTTTCAAGGATACCCACTGGTGAATGCAAAGACTTGCCTGGATTCTCATCTTTACTCTGAAGGCAAAACATATATGGTCTGTTAGCTCTGCTGGCTCATGCAACCACAATGAGTCCAACTAAAGGCCATGCATTTATTTATGATCTGCCTGGAGCTGGTAAAAAGCTATTTCCTGTTATAAAACCAGCAGAAGTATGTCCTGCACCACCATGGTTTTCTCTTTTTCAAGGTGCAGGAGAGGGCAGTTTCATAGTACTCTGCTTGTCCCAAGCATTGTCATGTGTGATAGAGGAGCCCATGGCATCCCCCTGAGGCGACACCAGAAAGCGTCCTGCAACCCATTTGTTGTTTTTCCTGCATTTAATGGCAGGATCTTGCAAACAGTTGCTAGGAATAATGGAAACGTCAGGGTTGGATTGGCTTCACAACTTTCCTTTGGAAACTTTGTAGGCAGGAGGACAAGCTTATCTAACAAAAGTCATGTGAAATATAATATTCTACCCTGGCAGTGCTAAATAACACCACTTATGATAAGTCTTTCCCATTCTGCTGACTGAAATAGCAGCAGCAGGTACATATATGCCCACTAATGTAATTCTTTCTCCTGTAGGCAATGGGAAAGGTCTCACACAGCATACTGCCTTGCATGCTTAATCTTCCCTGCACCTTGAGCTACAGGGAGGTACAGATGTAAAAAGCAAGCAGAGATGTCCCAAAGGAGCCCAGAGATATGGCCAAGGTAACTCAGGCTGTTAGAGACAGAGCAGACACTCGAACAAAATGTTCAGGTTGGATCTTTAACTTCTTGGCTGTCCTTTCCTGCTGATAACAGAAGCAAGTGACAGAAGGAGCCCAGCAACATCCACCAGCTTAATAACAATCATTACTATGCTAGGAGACCGGATGGATAATGCAGTCCCAAAGCATGGACGTGAACTAATGTCATCAGCATTGGTATAAATAGGGTGTCTGCATTTAATTAATAAATAATAGGCTGCAATGCTAATCTCCTTCTGTTAACTTTTTCTAAAGGTGCAATCTATTAATCACATGTCACTGCCAGCCTGGTCACTTCTTTTTTTAGATTCAAGACAGGAAAAAAAAAAAAAAAAAGCTAGAAATAAATGGATCCTAAATACAACAGGGCAATTGAATAGCACAGCCAGCATTATGATCCACTGCTGATTTCAATCCTTACCTACAAGTTTTTCTCCCTAAGGATGGATATAATACTTTAAAGAGAGAGTGAAAGCTTGTGATGCTGTTAAAGGTCAGCATGTTACTAATGTCTGCGAAATGGAGGATTTCTGTCTCCTGATTATTTGCCCATGGAAATTCTGTCGCTCCACAGTGTCTGTTGACATGCAGTAACAACCATTTCTGTGGTCACTGGCTAAGGCAGATGAGTTATTTCTTTGAGTTGGGGACAGCATAACTTTCTGAAAAGCTCTGGATATATCTCACCTCTTTGGCACATGGTCAGACTAGCAAGCCAGAAACTCAAGAAGAAGAAGAAACATTTGTGTTGGTATGGAAATGTGGCAAGAAGGAAATGACAGCACTGGGACCACATACGAGGAGTCATGCAGATTGCTTCCTCTGCATGGAAATATCTGCTTTCCAGGAGACTTCCCTTTTATTGTTCTTAATGAACATTGTCCATGGACATGAATATTTCTACCCATTTAGTTTTAGGAGAATTACCCTGTTGTGTCTTTTCAAGGGTCTATTTAGAAAAACTTGAAAATTTTCCCTCAGGAAAAGACTGCCCCTTGGTTTTTTTTGTGCAGGAAACTGGGGTAGGCATATGTATTTAGGTATTTGATTGAAAAATAAATCCTACTGTCTCTTCTTGTTATGCATAATTGATCACCAAAATGTATCCTTACTAATGGAACTGATTTGCAAAATTATTAAAAGCTCTTTAGATGATTCATCTCCACAATTCCAACCTGTTTGATGTCAAAGTTGTACTGAAGCCTCAAAAGAGTCATTCTCTGGCTAAATTTCTTTATTCTTCAGTCAAATACAAGCCAGAAGTCTCAGCACAGACCATCTGGGTGAAATTTCACAGTCAGTTTATGCAAGAGGTTAAATGAGATCTAACGATTCTGTCTGGATCTAAACCCTACTCATTTCCTTTTAATCTAGACAGAAACACCGGAAGAATGGCTAGTGCTCCAGCGTTTTGGCCTTTCCTCTCAAAGTCCAAACTTCAAAAAGGGAACATTAGAGGCTGTAATAAAAACCCCATTGCCTGTAATACCAGGGAAGAGTGCGGGATCACACACTGAGATCAAGGAGAGACAGGGATAAATTCAGCTCATTGCAGACACTGGGGAATATACTTGCATCTGGATTTGAATTTCTGGTGTGAGACATGGTTCTTGACCTCTGTTTTGTTTTAGGTGGCCTTGGTCCCTTTGAAGAGCTCTCTGCAAAGATACAGTTGGTATTTAGGGACATCTATATCCTTGCACCCTTATTTTTAGCACAATACCCACAGACCTGCCTCCACTGTAGTGAGTGGCATGGTGACATAGGAGGCTCCCTGTCAGTGTCCCTCAGGCATCTGCTAAGTCTCAGTTTCTTTTCCACTACCAAAATTGTACACCAAAGGCAGCTGTTTGGCCTTAGGTGTGATCAAATTTGCCAGCCATGTGGTGTGAGTCTGCAGGAGAATGGTCCTTGTCAAGAAGGAGGCCATGCTATTGGCTTAAGCTCTTGTGTTATTCAGGATGTCACTTGCTTCGTATCAGAAGACATGTTAACAAAAGAAGCTTTGCTTGAAGGCCATCCTAATGTTTTCTTGCCCCAGGTAGACTCTAACTCTGCAACCTGAACTACTAATTTCACTCCCAACTGTGCAACCCAGCACAATGCTTTTTGTCATACCTGGGAAGACACTATGACAGCTCTGTATCCAGACACTGCATCTGGTCTTATCTTTAGAGAGTAATCTTTTAAGGAAAAGATGGCCTCTGTCTGTTCTGTGTTGTACAATGAATCTGGTGTGATGGTTCATAGCTGGTCTTCCAGGCACTGCAGCAAGGACTATGGTAAATTATTAGATTTCTGACCTAGGGAGTGGAGAGACTGTGTTAGTTTAGTCCAATCTCTACAGTCATTAAACTCATAGTATCTTCATTCCGCTTGCCTGTGGTTCTGGCCCACTCTTCCACATCTCTTTTTCATTAGCCATTCGTAATAATAATAGTCAGAATCATTTGGAGAAAAAAAAGTCTGAGAAAGCCACTCATCCAATGTACCTTACATTGTGGCAATATAATTTCACACTAATTGGATGTCTGCTTGGAAGTGTTAGTACCTTGTGGTTTATGATCAATGCATCTGGCCATTCATCAGTGGCTCAAGAGATGGATAAAATAAAGATTTTGGGGAATTAATTACCATTCATGTGACAGTTCATGGGCAGGAAGTATTTTACCAGCTATGAATTCCTGCATCCCAGGCTTGATGCTACAAGAAAGCATCCCCTCACTAAGGCCAGTCCTAACATATTTAAGTTATTTTATCTTATTTTTAACACTCTTCTAGTCTGTCCATTGGGCAGTCTCAACTTGTTTTATGAAACAAACCTGTGCCCACTTTCCACAAGCATCTAGAGGCAGCTTCTCCTACAGGAACAAGATCGAGCTGATTCCATTGTAAAAGTGTGAGGAATCAGCCCCACAAAGCTGGCTCCAACTGTTTGGAAGAACATCATTATTTGGGGAGATTTTCAAAGGGAATACTTAGACACCCAAGGCCCATTGACTTGATGTGAGATTTGAGCAGTGAAACACATTTGACACTTTTGAACACCTCTATTTATCTAACCAAGTTATTTCTGTGGAACTAATGATTAGAGAACCTGAGCACCTAATAATCTTTAATGCATGTATCCTTGCAGCACCAATATTATTTTATAGAAGGAAACTGGAGTCAGAGCAAGATGTTCGGCCAATTTTACGTGTATATTCAGACAGTCAAAGGTAATAATAGTCACCAGATAGAAATGGAGTGAAAATAATAGCCTGATCCTAAGTAACCTCCTCAAGGTCGAGAAGAATATCTGTGGCAAGGAAAGAATTTAAGCCTCAGTCTTCCAAACTGCAGTCTATTGCCCTGTGTAGAGCTTTCTCTTCCTCTGTGCAGGATCAGGCTGCAAGACTGTCCTTAAAATTGAAAAGAAAGGAAACAGTCCCTCACTAATTGAAGCCAACTGTTTATCCTCCCTGGGGGAAAATGTTTCAGTGCAGTGCTGCCTTGAAAATTACCTCTCTACAAATGATATTACAAGGGGCCATATTCATTTTCTATACCAGATTCCAAAGCAAGCTGGTTTTAAAGATAAAAATATTTTTCTTAATTATGAAAACACATTTTAAAGACATTGACGTTACACACTACTTCTAATTTTGAGGTTTTTGGGTTTTTTTTGGTTCACTTTCGGTCCTGAGAATGCGAGTGGTAGCAAATCAAAATACACATATGAAACCAATACAAAAATGAAAATGGAAATTGACTTTAAAGAGGAATTAAAATTGATCAGATTATCTCTATTGCTCAGGCTGATTGGGATGCAACACCTTCTATTCTTCCCCTGGTATTATGAAGCAAGCACATTCATGGAGAAAGATGCCTTTTCTTTTTAGGACAAACCCCCAGCTTCTACAATCCATAGTTTTTATATAGCAATTTTTATTCATAAGTCTTGCCTAGGGTTTCAGAAAAGTCAAGCATCATCCTTCATATGATACAGATAGAAAACTGTGGCCTGAAAAGGTGAAAGTTGCGATTCATCTTACCTCTCTTTAGGTGCCTAGAAGTGAGATATCTAAATCTAAGTTAATTGCCATAGGTTCATTCCTGATTCAGTCAAGAGAGAGAGAAAGGAATCTTTGAAGTACCATTTATCCCATCTGTCTTAGGATAGCATGAATCATAGTTTGGAAGCACCTCTCTCTCTCCACCGTCCATAGGAGGAGACTAGATGACTATCCTTGACTATATGCTTAATATTTAGGTTCTAAAGCTAGGAAAAGTGAATTCTGCCTGAAATAACATTCCTAAGAACAGTGGCATAGTACTTCTATTTAAAATTTCTTCTGTCCCTAAGTCTAAGGCTCCTAAGAGGCCCAGATTCTGGGTAAAAGCACTAGATACAGTTTACTCAGACAGCTAAATTATTTACATAGAGAGATTTTCTGCCTCCAAAGCTGATTTTGTGTACGTGCTGCAAAATATATATAGCAATTGGAAAATGCTGTGTACGTCAGGAAGAAAAGTTTTCTTGACCTCCAGTATTTCCGGAGTCTTGAAACTTCTTGCAAGCTGTGATACTTTAATCTGGGATCTCAGCAGGCATGAGGCAAAACCCTCCTCACTGAAACTCCCACTCAGAGAAGAGGGTTCAGTCTGCATCAAAACTGGGTTGAGCCAGTCTGTGTGCCAACAGCTGAGAGTACTGCCCGTAGTCCAGACATAATCCAGACATTTCCTTTGTCCTACTTTCCAGAAAGACCCTGGAATGTTCTAGAGTCAAAGGCATTTGCAAGTCTACAATAAACAAGAGACAGTTGAGAAGAAGCAGGCACATATCACGTAATCAGAGAATATTCTGAATTGGAAAGGACCTACGAGGATCATCTTTGAGTTTAACTCTTAAGTGAATGGCCCATACAGGGATCAAACCCACAACCTTGGCATTATAAGCAGCATCCTCCAACAAACTGAGATTATGACAAAAAACAACTGCTCACCATCTTTATGTGCTGGACACTGGACTCAGTTTATACCATGGACAGCAGTATAACTGTATGAACTGTACTGGATCTGGAAACAACAATCTTATTTTTCCAGATTCAGGGTCTCAAAAGTGTTTAGGTACTTGATCACACTTGGGGATAGTTAGATAAACAAAGACACATTAATTACATGTGTATGCCAGATGCATGCCACTCTAAATTCCCAGAAAGATCTGAAATTCAGGCCTGGAGTAATGACGGCAGGCAGGAAATTAACTCTGAGTACCTTCTTGGATTTTTTTGTTGTTAGCTATAAAACGGGCCTCTTTTTAAAATGAAGGCAAAGAACCCATACAACAGGAGTAAGGACAACACCAAGCCCCTCACATCTAATGTGTTGGTGACTGCACAGGGGTTGTTAGTGCAACACTGCTCCAGGAGCTGGACTTGGACTCAGTGTGAGAACATTTTGATTCTTTGTGAATATCAGACCAAACACTTCCAAACAACAAAGAAGCATAGAAAATCTCAACAAGCAAATGAAATATCTAAGGTGTGATCATCCGTCACCCTTACTTTATTCAATATAGGCAGGAAAATGACCCATATGTTTCTTTTCTCCCAAATGTTTCTTTGAAAGAGCAGCAAAACATGCCGTGTGTTTTTTAAAGGAATGCCTGTGTAACCGTAACTACAAGTTCATCAGTGGAAAAAATACATAATAAATGGCTTGTTATTTCGACTCTTTTGTGAGACAGGTCATTAGAAACTTCATTTGTCTACACAGATTGCACTTATTCAGCTGTATTCTAATAAAATGCACATTGCTTCCAATAAAGGGAATGCATTTGCTATTGATGTGCTATAAACTACTATACAGAGAGGTGTTATTATATTCCTGTGTAATAACAAGCCAATTACAGTGATCAGCAAAACCTTTACAATAAAGTCAATGCACGAGAAGTGATTATCATAATGCATTCTAACTGTTCAGTGCCACAAATGCTTTGCAATTAATTGTGGAGCGTATATATAAATGTATTATTAATGCCATATAAAACCCCATTGACAAGCAACCTTTACATTAAGAAAAAGCTACTGGCATTGCTATGTGTCCCCAAGTTCACCTAGGAGGTTGAGCTGTATTTACAAAGGTGGGATTTTTTATAGGAGCACATTTTTTATTTCCTCCACTCTTCTCCTCCCACCTCTTCCTCCATTTTTGCCCTGTTATTGGAAAAACTCCAAATATCACTCTGCAGTATGAGGGCCCTCCACCACCCACTGCAGTTGATTTTTTGCCCTGTACACATAATTCTGGGCATAACTACAGACTTTCACTGGTGTCTTAACCCTGTGACACTGACAGCCTGACATGCATGAGTGCCAAAGGCACAATCTGCAAGAAGTGAGCAAATAAAAGCATTTCACAGCCTAAGCAGACAATAAAGGAAAGGTGTGAAGGAGAAGGGAATCAAAGTTACAGAATTGATCAAAATTTCTGTCGTAGCAAGAAACAGAACCAATATCAAAACCTCGAGGAGATAAGCTCCCAAGCCTCTCCACAAGCTTTGCTCTAGTCTCTCCTCGTTGTCAGTAAATTGTTAGGTTACAGATGCTTTATGAAAAATGTGCAATGTGGTTTTGGGTTTTTTTTTTTTCCTTTTGTTCCCTTAATACTTGATTTTAAATGGTTGTCCTTAGGACATGTGCTAGAACACAATGTCCTGTGGATCTTTTCCAGTTCCTATTGACGGGCACACTTCCATCGATTTCAATCACGATGGAAAGGGCAGACGTGAACAAAAGTTTGCTGTCCCTTATATTCTTTCAGCATTTGACTATGGAATGGAGCACATCAGCCTTCAGCAGTGTCATCAAATGTAAAACACTGCACGTGAGGATCTGCTGAAGCCTTTTTTCTCACCCAGAATTAAGTCTAACCAGAGAGTGGAGAGCAGGAATGGGGTCATCCTGGGCCACTTTGAATTAACTGATCCATTTGCATGCTGGTACATTCTGGCTGCTTGAAAATATAGCTTTCTAAGGACAACAGAGTGTCAGCTGTCAGTAGGGTCACATACTGCTGAAATTCCACAATAAACCAAGAGATTTTGATTACCCATTGACTGTAATCAGTCCCACAACTAGCTACATCTAGAAAGAAAAGATTTCCATGAGCACTAACATGGTCTTTCTAGATCAGGTTTATCTTAGGGCTGAAGAAAAAACACTACAGATTTTAACAGATGTTCAGACCTGAAATAAAATCCAGTGGACATGTTCCCTTTGAGCCAAATGGACATGTTCCCTTTGAACCCAATGGCCTTGGGCATTCTTATAGAAGGCTCCTTAAAATACAACAGGGTCTAAAGTTTGGCTCTGCCTTCACCTGAACTGGGAGAAAGGAAGGATGTTCAAATCTGGATGAGTTTCTCCATCCTGCCCTGGACTTTAGGGGTTCCAGGTCCATGGGAAGAAAATAAGGACATATAAGCCCAAAGGGTCCAGACCAACGCTCAAGACTATGGGATACCTTAAGTGGCTGTTGTGGTCCTGAGCCCAGCTCTTTCACCTGTCCTGGACTAGACAGACACAGACAAACATGCTTGAAGGCACTGACATCTCTCCCAATACTGCAGCCAGATCTCCTACAGCTGTTCCTCAGGAGCTCACTCTGTCAGTGACACCAAGGTTTGCTGCTGGTCCTGACACTTCCCCAGCCTCTGAGGCAAGAAAGCTGCCTCCCAGCTTCATGTATCAAGATCTTTGCCTAGGTTCTTGTTTTTTCTTTTTTTTTTTTCCCTTTGACTCATGAGCTCATCTCTACTTTCGATGGATTTTTAACAGAATATTTCTTTACTTTCAACCAGTCATTCCTTCTCTTTACTCTCCACACAGAGATGCTGCAATTCAGCACCATTGGATAATATTTGATATGTAATTAATAAAGAAAAAATATTTAGATTTGAGTATGAGAGTATTTTTTTTAAATGCCTCCTGAAAGAAAAGTCAAAATCAGCTGATCAGGCTTAAGACAAATCTCTGGAAGATGAGATGCATGAGACTTAAGAGGAAGATTTGAGATGGAGCTGGAAATCTTTCAAACTGCAAGGCTTGACAAGAAGGGAGAGAGATGCTGTTTAAACTCTTGTGAACATTGAGGGAAAGAAGGGACTATGAGACTCTGGATGTGGAAAATGATCCTTCCAGAGGTGTTGAGTCCAGACTTCATAAAATTTGAAAATGTTGCTGTACAACTAGTAGTCAGCATTGACAGTGCAACATTTGCAGCAAAGGCTGGCCTTCATGTGTTGTGTGACCTTTGCAAGTCCCTGTCTGTGCCGTTCCCTACCTGAGTTGTAAAAGATCGGTGTGAGCCATCCTGGGCTGATGGAGATGTTGAAAGAGCTAATGGAGATGTGTTTGTGGAGAAGAATCTTGCCCCCAGCTCTGAGAAGGGAGAATATTATCTGCTTCCCTAGACTGTTTGCCAGTTCCACCTCTTACTCCTGCTGAATGGATGTGGAGACCAGAAAAGAAAAAAAGATGAGCAGCTGAAGAAAAAGCTGTGGAAGGCCACATAAAGGTAGGTTGTATGGATTACCACCTGGGAAGAGGACATTCTCTCAGCCTGCTCTCCAGCCTCTTGGGTGGGAAGTCTTTTAAGGTAAAAGATAGGCAACTGCTGGTAAAACATCTTCCAAAGAGTTTGATGTTATAGGCAACACATGTGGGTCAGAAATAAGGAAGAGATGAGAGTTGCAAAGGTACAGCTCTGACGTGTGCCTAGACCCAGACTTCAGGACTTCCTGCATGCAGGCACAGTCCAACCTTCAGCAGAGCAGAAGAGATGTTGAGCTCTGTCAAGATTGCTCTCTCCTTTCCTATCCTTAACTCTCTTCTTCAGACCTTTCCGTTCTAAAGGTCTGAGTGACCAATCTACTTTTCACAAAGAGCTTCCAAGGAAGAAGGAAATCATTCCGTGTGGCATTGTTATTCCACTGTGAAGCCAAACTAAGCTGAAGGCAACCAGTCTTGCCTGACTGCAGCACCTAAATAGGCCTAGATCTGGCTAGTACCTGGATGGGAAGCTTCCTGCGAGGTTTTGGCCATCTACACAAGCCACAGAATTCTGATCAGTTAAATGGAAAACAGCTAAATGCCAAATAGTTACTGGGACTGTGTTTGTCACAGATTACCCTGCCTGCAGCAGAGAGCTGGCATGTTAGAAATTATCTGGATGAAATAAGAATTAGAACCAGCCTTTCGTCCCAGATGAAAATAGGGCTTAGAAAGTGTGGAGAGGCCATTCTGACCCCATCATCATTAATAAGCTGATGGAAGGGTATAAAAAGAAGCAGATCATAGTGCATGGGCAAGGCACACTGTTTTGCTGTTAACTGTAATTCAGTTCTTTAACAATTTTGCTCTGAATCTGGAATCAGCCATGACCAAACATCGTTTCAGACCCTGCACAACAAGTAATGGGTAGAGAAATGCTGCAAGTCAGTGGAAATATGAAGTCCAAGTCTTCCAGCTGCCAAACAGCAGAAGATGCCACAGTGCACATACTTCCCTCAAACATGCACAGAAAATAATCTTCTGGAAAGCACAAACAGAAACTTTAACAGATTTCATGCAATACGATGCACCACAGCCTCTCCTGTAAACCTCTTAACACCCTCTCTGCAGAACACTGCACCCTTTCAACTCTAAACCACTTTCTACTTTTCCTTTCTATTTTCTTTAGTCCAGGAGCCTTCTGTTTCTCTCCCATAAAATGCTGGAGGACCCTGAAACCACCGTGAAACACTTCTTGGTAGTGACATTAACACTGGGCCTGGGTAGCACACCATGTACATCCTTGCATGCTTTCCTTCATGGACCTTCCTCTGTCCTTTGAGAGGAATGTGGGAGCAGTGGAGCATCTAAGCATCACTAAAGGACTGCAACTGGAGCAGCAGGAGAGTCCTTTCCTTTTAAAAAATGTTACTGCCTGTACAACATAGTGGGACCTCGGGACTGCGTTTATCATAGGTTAACCCTGCCAGCTGCAGTGAGAGCTGCCTGGTGAGAGCTGCAGATATTGTGGGTAAAATAAGAAATAGCTCCAAACTTTTGCCCCAAACCACAAAACAGGTTTGAAATCTTTCTCCAACTTTGAGAAACTTTAAGTGATGGATATCTACAGGCTATTCGTACAGCTGAATATCAGACAAGGAACCAAGGGAAACCACCTCCACCAAGATGAAAATAATAGAAAATTCTCAGAGTTTCATTGGGATTTGTCATGTTTGAAATTTTAATGTGGAGTTATAACTTACATCCCTAAAACCATATTGGACTAACTAATCTCTGGCACAGTAGTTTCCACATAGTCAAGTTAAAATTTGGCCCAAACAAAGGCCAATGAGAGTTTTTAGTATATCCTTAATAAAATTGGACTTACACTCAGATTTTTCAGAACAAAATACTGACTTGTTCCCTTTTTATCATATCCTATCAATTCCATTGCTGTTAAAGTCTCTATAAAATCTCAAAGGACTCTGACCTTCTGATCAGGTATTTGAAGCTTCATGAAACATTTTGTAGAAGGAATAGCCCTACAGAACATTTTTTAGCTTGACTATACACATACATGCACAAACAGGCAGTAATGTAAAATGCAACATTTTGCCATTAATTTAGACCTTTTCCCTAGAGAAATACATTGAGGACACATTCATTTCTATTTCCCCTGAGATTAGGCAAATGTAAATAATGCCAGTTTTTGTTGAAATGGTTTTCACGCTTTGTCTTGCTCCTAGTCCAATATGGAGATTAACAAACAAAATAATAAACCCAGCAAAGCTAATAAGGGACACTCAATATTTCCATTTCGGTGGGTTGAGTGTTATTTGTGCCAAACTATATTTTCAATTCTTTCCCAAACTTTGATGGCCTGATAGTCTAAATTCCTGCTCACACACACTAAATGCTAACACTCACTTTCAGTTCAGCTGAGAATCAGGACACAAGAAGGGTTAAAGACCAACAGAATCCAGACTCCAGAACAACAGAAAAATTGCTGAGCAGAATCTGGTTGAGGGAAAGAATAAATTTGTGACTCTCATTAGTTTTTAGTTGTGGGAGAACTCGCTGGGAAATTTAAAGATTCATGTTTTAGCAAAATGCAAGTATTTGTCCCTAAAGAAAACACAGTCTCACTTCCCCAAGAATACTGCTCACCTTTTCCAGTAAAAACCTCCTTGCAAACGGCAGTTCCAGAGAACACTGTGTTTTCTCATGAACACTGTGGCCTGGCACCAAAGTTCCCCATAAGCCAGGACGGGTATTCAGAGGGTGGACTTTGGGAAGACCAAAGTGCAGACGGGCTGCTTCATCTTCCAAGCCCCCCTCCTCCCCCGTGTCCCGTCCCAATACACGGACAGGGCATAATAAGCTACAACTTAAGTTTCTTTGTCGCTGAAGCTGACCTTTATCTTGCAGCCCTAATGAAGCCTTTTGATGTGCTCCTAAGATACACGGCCTCCTTTTTAGCATTCTGTTTGCCGTGCCTGCTTTAACCGGTGGGCTCTTGAAGAACGTAAGTTTTCATACAATGCCTCCCTTGGGTGCCAATTGTTCTTTTCTCCCATGGTTGCCCTTGAGTCATGCCGTCCCGAAACATCACCAGCCCAGAAGCAGCTTGTCAGTGGGGAATTAGGACAACGTGTCTTTCACACCAATGACGAGCGCACCCGCTTGGCCCCTGCGTTGTGATCACCACCGACAGAAGAAATATGGGAGCAGACTGGATGGGAAAAGACGAGGTTTGTGCGAGATTCGGAGATAATTAGCTAAAGCACAATGGGGAGGGGACCACTGGTGTGACGGATAATGTGGAATCAAACTGCCACCGGAGCCCTTTGCAGTTCAAACCACTGCTCCTGAAAGCAGCTGCTCTTAGCAAAGGAGTTTGAAAACCCTTCCCAGAAAGCCAGGCATGTGTTCTCTATTACTGATTTGCATTAAAAGAAAAAAAAGAATGATTGGGAGCTACATACCCTCTAGGCGCACTAAGCAAATTGGCCAGCCTAATTATTATTTTTTGGTATGTCTAATTAAATAGACAAAAGGCCCTCCCTTCACTCTCGCTGTCGGCACGAACTCCACTGGAATGTGCATAATGTCCCCTCATTTGCCCAGGCAGCTGAGCCTTTCCCTTTTCCCCCAGGAGATTGGCATTGACAACTGCCCATGGCTTACCCAGTCCTACTCAGACACAGAGCCAGATCGTGAGACAGGGAGGGAAAGGGAGGAAATTGACCTGGTTCTGTTAAAAACCACCGGACAATGATGTACGATGTGATGTGCCTTTGTTGAGAGTCAGAAATGTGCCCTGGCCCTTGATAGCAGAACTTGCCAGATCCCATCAGATACTTTCTGCCCAGTATCGGCCACATTCCCCCAGATTTTCTTTAGAGAGGGTCTGAAAGGGCAATATTTATCCCTCAGATTTCTGGTGTTTTTCCAGCACTCAGTTCTCCTGTTCTGCAATTACATGGCACCGCAGCCCTTCCTTACAGAGCCTCTCTCCACCTGCCAGTTTCACCACTGCAGAACATCAGCCCTTTAACTACAAGCTATGTACAAAGTCTTCCAATGACTTGAGTCACTGGAGAGTTTCAGCCTCACACTGATGCAGTCAAAGTCTCTGGAATCCGCAGCTTTCAAATGAAAAGGGAACATGGTGCCTTTTGTCTGTGAGGCATTTTTTTCCTTTTAAGTAGCTGTTGCTGGAGATTTCCACTAACACCAGCAAAAAGATAGTCATCCCACAAATGAAGAAGAGTTTATATTTATGGTGGAAATTGAAGAGTTTTCAGACGTCTAAGAGCCACATCATTACTAAATGACAAAATCTACTCCCACATTTATCTGATACATAAGCACTAGAGGTTTTTACTGCATGGATGAGGAAAAGACTCTCTATTCTTTTCCCAAAGAGATAGGGATAAGAGAGGAAGGGAACATGTCATTATATATATGTGTGTATATATATAAATGTGCAGATACAAGAAAAAAAAAATAGCAGAATGGTAATTTATCCAGCATAACAGACCATCTCACACTTTCTCAGCGATCTGTGTGTTTGATCTGACAAACAGGCTCCTACTAGATGAGTGCGGTGAAGTATCACCACATCAGTTCAGGTAAAAAACCTTTTACAGGAAACACCTCATCACTGGTGATCTATTGAACAATCACTTAACAAAGCCTTCCAAATCCACTGTGTAGAATGGAAAAGCAAAAGACCAGCTGCTGATTTCAGCTACACCTGTGCAAATCCTGAATAACTCCCCGGGTCTGAGAGAAGTCTTCAGTTTCCACAACAGGTTTATCCAGATAAGCTGATACAGGTGCAGAAAACTCTGCCAGCTCAGAATTTGCTTTTTCCAAAAGTGAGAGTTGCTTCAGTGCAAGTAGAAACAACATGGTTAGAGAAACCATAAAATATCTGCTTTATCCTAACCAAATTAAACACCTCTACAGCTCAGCCTGACACAGGTCTGAAAAAACCCCCATTGCCATCACTGCTGTTAAACTTTGTTAAGTCAGTGCCTGATGCTTCACTTCTTAACGAGGCAGTTATTTGTTTCTCAGGCAATCGCTGGCACCTGCCTGCCTTTTAAAATCAAATAATAATTGAATATGAGGAAAGTGAGACGAAGTAAAGGAGATTTAATAAAGAGAATCTTTGCTGCGGAGGGAATTTCTTTGGCAGTGATTACGTTACTAATTGATCAGCACATTGCCTGAGAGAAGCCAGAGACAACAATTATATTTAGCACTGGGGCTGAAAGCAATGCAGTCAACTACCTCCTCGGCTCTCGCTGTCCGCTGGTTTCACCTGGATCGGTCTGTTCATCTGCAAGGAAGAACAAAGAGAGACACGTAATTAACGGAGGACTCAGACACTCATATACAGAGGTTCGCTTTGCTTCTTTACTTGTCATAATCAGCACCAGAATTTACTCCACAAGGGGGGGAAAAAAGCAATTAGTAAACAAAGAACTGACCACGGAGTACAGGCTGCTGCTTGGTCTGAGGTAAATAAATCAGTGTCACTCCTCTTACCTGACAGGGGCTTTGTTCCATCACACTGGGAGAGGGATCTGGCTCATTTCACACAGGTCATGAAATTTTAAACACAACTTTTAAAATTTCTAATAGTTTCCTTTGGAAAGACTGCTGTGTGAGGGCAAAAATGCTGTGTCAGAACATCAGGATCAGTGAAACTTAAATTGCAAAAATTCTCGGGATTGGCATAATGGGAAGAATATTGAGCAGCAAATTCCACCTCTACTGTTAGCTTGGTAGGGTTGTCACGTGTAACAGAGCAGACTCCATTTCAAACTTGGGGAGTGAGATTTGGGTCCAATTTGTCCACATGCTGTAGGAGTGTTGGATACTGTGATTTTTCTGGGGAGTAGAGGGCTGGATATAAGTCAAAATTTTTCCCTCTGTTGCTTTTTCAGATATCTTTTTCCTTTCTCACATCACAATATAAGCAAGTATAAAAACCTTGTCATTATGCTGTGAATAGGTTTTCTGTTATCCAAATTATCCCTCTCTCGCTCAACAAAATCGTTGGGGACCGTCACTATCCCCAGAGCTGCTCACTCCCAGGAGAGGGGGCAACAGATGCTCACAATGTTCTTCACTGGCAGTGCCTAGCAGGATGTTAGTGTCTGAGGAAGAGGAATGAGCATATAACCTTCCTGTCAATAGCCAGAGATACAGACTGGATCAGAACCAGCTGAGATTTTAATCTGAAAGCCCTTCCCTTCCTCATGCTCTTTGTCACATGAAGCAATCCATACACTGTGCAGATGGGCTTTTCAAAATATCTTTCTACTTGTGACCATCTCTGAGCAGAATGAAAATATCTTTTAGATTTGTCAACCAACAAAGAAAGTACAAGTCCAAACAAGCATCACAAGGAGCAGGAGGTCAGGAGGCAATAGGAAACTCCCAACATATGTCTTCCCAATAAAGTCTGACCACAAACTGGCTGATGAATGTCACAGGATGCCTTCAGGGAGTGCTATCCATCCCTTATTGGTAGCTGATCACAGTTGGGCAGAAAGGCCGTTAGTTTCATTTTTCTATTTTTTTTTCTAATTTTCTCCTCTTTTTTTTTTTTTGGGAAAGTGGTTCATAATAACTTAGATTTATTCTAATTGCTCTCCACACATATTTAGTAATAACAAGTTATCAAGTTGGCTGACAAGTAGGTTAAGATGAAGAGCCTAGCAGATCCTGCTGTATTGTTGTCTCTAGAGGAAAATGTACTTATCCATAAACTGACTACAGTTAGACTCACACTCTGGAAGAGAAGGATCAATGGCTACAGATGCTGCTGAGCAGTTTCTGCTCTGCTGTATGCCTGTATCATTCAACAAAAATCCAGACAGCCGAAGTGCTAAAACCAACAAAGAATCTGGTAATAGATAAACCCTGTATCAGCCCCTGCTTCTGCAACTGCAAAGACCTGTCACTCACATGGGTATCACGAGATATTAGCAGGGCCAGAGGCAATATATTAAGCAGCAGTGGGACAGACATGCTGCCATAGGGCGCCTGTAACCACATGCGAGCAGCTAGCTGTTACAGGCATTTAAAGCTCTGGCATCACACAGATGAAGAGAGTAATTTATGTCATGCAACTCCAATTATATAAAACGTGTAATTGTAAGCCAGTCTTAAGCTTGGTGTTTGGGACAAAAAGGACGTATTTTCTTCTGCAGTGCCTGTCTCTCCACTGTTCAGGAAGGTTGCCAACGCATTTAGAGTTCAGCGAGATGAGCCCCGCCCTGATTCTCATGTGCAGGACAATGAAGCCAAATTACCCAGTCACTTCCCTCAGCTACTCCACCTCTGTGACTAGGTTTGCAGCAGGTTGGTGTTGACACCATCCGTGTACCAAGGTCTGACTTCAGACCCGATTGCTTTTGATGCTTGAACTCTTGTTCCATGTTATGGGTTCCTAATGTGAACCTATGGCTAATCTAAGTCCTATGACCAGAGGAGAGTCACCAAAAGTCCCTGGTGCTCGCTCCACGACAGCCAGAACCTGCATCCCAAGCAGTCACTAAGAGAAATAGTCACGGTAGCCAGGAATTTATAGGAGGTATGCAGCATACAGCCTTGAGAGGCAAAGTCTGGAGTCCAAAATGGACACAGCCTCGAGATGCAGAACATCCCATAAATCTACCTACTTAGGTACTGATCTGAAGCACGCTAAAGTCCATGAAAACTCCCACGGAAGTCAAGTAAGCTTTGGATCCAGCCTTTAGAAAATCCAGACAGAGCTCTTCCTACTTGTTGAGTTGGATGAGGTCAGTTTACAAAAGGCAGAGGAGATCATCAGAGCTTTGGCAAAAATGAAAGGGGACAAATATTTGTTTGAGATTTGGTTGGTTTGGGGGTTTCTTTTGAGATGGAGGTATGAGAAAAAGAAGACAATCCTGAAGAAAGGGGACAAAAAAAAAGAGGGAGGGAATGAGCATCCAACAGAGGAAGAAAAAACTGGAGAAATTAATAAGTAAAAGGCTAGTGTAATTTAATGTACACTATGATTTATACACTTGACAATTTCTTTATAGACCAAAGAGAAAGTGCTGCCTGCACAGAGCCCATAATACAAATTGAGATCATCTTGACATGAAAGACACCAATTATAGGGAGAAACACTGAGAGGAAAATAATTAAGTTTCCTCTGTCCATTTATGGAATTTTTTTTTTTTTTCTTCACACAGACAGTTTGGGAGCAAGGACCTGTCATGGGGACCCGAAAAGGGCTAAGTGGGAAATAAAATGGCAGAAAGATAGAGATTCCCCAGTCTGGGGAAATGCCTTCTTGGGAAGAAGGGAATTCAGAGACTCAAGTTCCCTGATTATTCTGCATCTGGAAATTGCCATAGGTTTAGTGGAATGAAACCAAAGTTTGTACTACAAAATGCAGTCTTTTCTGCTCAGAATGAAGAGTGTTTGGGGAAATACTGATGTGGACATCTTTAATATCTGTCCTGTCCTGGTGGACCCTGAGAGTGTGACAGAAGAAGGAATATTTGCCAGGCGGCAAACCTGATTAATACCATGGAAATCCACCTGGGATCATTGGAACTACAGAGGTAGCTGTAAGGTGTTATTGAGCCCTGTCACTCAAAGGCTTCAAAGGAGATTTGGCGACATGGGAAAAGGCTTATGCAGGCTGGCCCAGCACATGAACTGGTGGATGGAGTGGATGTACTCTGTCAGCCTTTCCTCTAGGATGTGCTACACTCCTGTCCATCCAATGGTCCTTCTTTCCTCTGCCCGTGGATGCTCTTTGTGGTCTCCTTTGAAATGTGATCATGGTTCCTCATTCTATATTATCTCTCCTGGAATGTAACTGGGAAAGAAGTGAACTGTTTTACCATCAGTTAGTCCAGAAAGTGTTTATCTCCTCTTTAGCTTCTCTCCCATCCTTTAGGACCTGACTAAAACTTTTTATTCTCTCCATAATATGAAGATGTCTGACTTTATGGCACCAGAATGCTTTATAGTTATAAAACAATTATAAATCAGGATGATATTTATCCTCAGTCAAGACTCAGAGTCCCGTTTGGCCAAAAATTTAAGTAAGGCACTTTGAAGTGCCTTACTCAACAGCAATTTTGCAGCAAAGATGCGCTGAGGACTACTGAGGCACAAAGATATAGGCAAGAGGCAAAAAAAATTAATTTGGGTTTCTGGTTACATATACGGACCCAGTTTTCAAAGAAGTGGCAAGAGAGTGGCACACCAGGGTTTTATTCACAAATGTGCTCCCAGTGTGGACGCGGGAAAAGCCTGTGGCTCATCCTCCCCACATGAACTGGGAAGTAGTACCACAGCAGCTGTGAATAGGCCCATTTCAGGAAGAGGGGTTGTTGTGTCCTTGTCCCCACAAGTGCCATAAATGCTTGGCTTGATGGAAGAGCTACAACTTCCTGTGCATCACACTTCTCGTTTTCCTTTGCTTCTTTGCACCTTCATCTCTGCTGGAAACCACCTTTACTATCACCTTTGCACACCTTAGACAAAGTGATCCTACTTGCTACACTTCATACTCTTCCTTTTGGGTTTTCCTTCCTTTTTTTGCCTAAAACCAACCCATTCAAATTATGCCAGAGTCACCATCTCACACCAAATTGCCACTGCCCCACCTACCCCCAACCCAATTCTCCCAGCAAGTAGAAACACAACATCATTTTTCATGTCCAATTACAGCCACTGTGGTGCCACTGTTAAAAGACAGCGCAGGTACCCCTGTCAAAAAGAGTTTGAGTTACAAGAAGCGATGAATTATAGCAAGCCCTTTTTCAATTCTCCACAGAAATGAAATGTCAGAGCTTGCTGCTGTATTTTTCTCAGCACCATCAGCTACAGGCCACTGCAGGAATTAGACAGGGGACAGACGCTTTTCTGCATCATGATTTTTCTTTTCCTAAGGTTGTCGTTTTTTTCCCCCACCAACCTTTTTCTGCTCCCTCTGGCTTTGATATTAATTTAGAGCAGGTAGAAGGATCACCTGGGAAAGAAGAGTAGGAAGCAGAGACAGCTGATTTCTCACTGTCTCCATCTTTCTTCCTCTCACTGTTCCTACTACCCTTTTCTTTCTTGTCTCACCCACTTTTTCACTGCTTATCAAGATACCTTGTGTTTCCGAGTACAACCAAACTCTACTTGAGAATGGACAAACACAGATAAAAACACAGATAAACACAGATAAAAAAAAAGAAAATAAACCTCAAAAGTGGAAAAAAACCCTCAAAAGTATGGAGACATCCTGAGTAGCTTAAAACGTGCTCTGAGACAGGAAGAAAAAGGGAAAAGATGAGGAGATTACTGAAGATCACTGAAATGCCACTAATACTTAGGAAGATCATGTCCAAGCAGAAGAGAGATATGTTGTAGATAATTTGCTGGTTGTGTTTAAGGATGATGCCACTTCAGGTGACAAAAAGTTATTCTAGATCTTGTATATTCTATAAGACCATGGAAGGTTATCCTGTTGATCCTCTAAATAATAATAGTCCTTCCACCCTCCTTAGAGGCATTAAAAAATTTGAATACTCCTTGAGGACATATTGGGCGATTTGGTTTTTATCAGAAATTGTGGTGAAAGGAATTCTGCTGCCCCTGTTTCTGGAATTTCACAAAGAGTGTAAAAAGTAGGAGTGCTAACATCTGACAAAGCCTGTTTACAGCTCTACACTGGCTTTCTGGATGGCTTTGAATGCATCATTACGTCTGCCTCTTTCTCAGCTTTTTCTTCTGTACAATGAAGATAAAGATATAAAGTGCTATAAAGGTGGCTGATGAAAAAAGTATCTAAATTCTGGTGTTAACAAACAAACAAACAAACAAACATCCAGACATTTCTATGCCTGAATTATGTGGACAGATAAAATGGCAAATAACAAACTCTTCTTGCTCACTGATGTTCTGTTGTGTTTGGTATTGTTCAGGTATCAGCCCCCTAAATCAATGATGAAACACAGCTGTGACTTAATAATGAAGGATGTGAGCTAGCAGGACTTAACAAATGTTTATTGGGCACTCCTGCATCTCTGTAGATGCTGGTTAGCCTCATGGAAAAAAAAATCTCAGAACAACTTCCTCTCTAAAAATGATACGCAGTTCTTGACGATCTCATGACATAACTCAGATATTAATTGGAGGTAGAAATAGTTTAATTTCTGAAATTTTCAGAAAATATATTTACTCTTTATTTCTTTGGTGGGACAGGTTTTTCTGTTTAAAATCTCTCCCTAAAACACTAAGAGGAATTTCATTTTACCACTTTGGCCACCTGAGTCTGTCTTGAGTCTCTTTTTGAGTCTGCCATGTACACAATAGTAATTCCTCTGAATTCAATACAGCTATTTATGTGAGTAAAGGTATTGGCAGGAATGTGTTTGTAGGAGTGGGTCATAACTTTTAAAGCATTGAATAAAATCTGCCCTGATGGAGGGCCCTAAGGAAATGCAAAGTATATTAGTGTCAAAGTTGGAAAAGCCAAGAAAATCACCTACAATTGAATTGCGTATGTGTAATTGCAAAGTTCAAGTAAATCACTCTGTACCTGATTCTGAGTGACATAATTGAATTACAGTGATCTAAACTAGATAGCCATAAGCGTGAATCCAAAGCAATCTGCTTTCTCTGAAGGAAAAAAAACCACAAAAGTCAGGGCTCAGGTGCTCGGCTCAGGGAAGTTTCTCCAAATGCTACAGAATCAGGAAGGCTTCTTCACCACAGGTTAGCTGCACAACCAGCCTCCTGCAGTTGTATATTTCAGCTGTAATCCACAGAGCAAAAACCTGTCCCCATGGGAGTAGAGGTAAGAGCTGTGTTTGCATGGATTGATGTGTAATTACACACTAACCACATTTACTGTGGGCACTACAAATTGATACAATGTTGGATTAATGAAAAAATAAGGAGAGGAAGTATTTTAGAAAGTTTTGTAAAAAAAAAAAAACCCAAATCACATTGGTTTACCTTGTGGGAAGCACTCACTAGTAATGCATTGCCTCTGAAATGACTACCCCAAACCTTAGCCGGGTGAAGGATTCTCAATTCCTCCCCACCCTCCTCTTTCCTGCCTGTTGAGATGTGTGCTATAGACATGTACACAAACAGATGAGAAGACATGAAATGGCAATGTGTGAAGTATGAAAAAAAAAAAACATTGAAGGGTCTGACCTTTACAAATCAGTCAATGCTCTGGTGCCTCCCCCTGAGAATGATTGCTACCGGCCACCCCTGCACTCTCAGAGTATTTTCTACATATCATATAAAACACATTATAATCCATCTGTCTAACTATTGATTCATCGTTCTCGTTTTCTCCTGTGTATAGACTAACCTAGAAGGGGCTTCAGTTCAGGCTCATGTGCACAAGGCTATGGCTTCAAGTACAAAACTTCTTCTCCCCGGAACAGTTTGGGCTTGAGTTTGAAGAGACTGCTAATCTTGTCAGTAGCCAAACAGAACCTTTCCAATACAACAAAACATTTGGTTTGTACCCAGGGTAGCTGAGCATGTGATGTTTAACCTTGTAGTGGCTCTGGTTTTAAACAAAGTTGGGTAGGGAAAAGGGAGAACTCAGTCCTCAGAACGTTTGAGGACAAAACACAGGATGTCTGGAACAAAGCCTCATTTTCCAAAAGGAGACACACAGCACTGGTTGGTTGTTGGGGGGTTTTTTTGAGTGTTTATGTCTTATAAGTATTGTTTCATATGCAAATCTGCATGTGAAAGAGACAGCAGGAGATTCCCTTAAAATTGTGAGCAGTCACACAGTAAAAATGATGTTTGATATGTCTGTTTTCACTCACTAGACTGTGCCTCCAGACAGTACCTTAGTGACTAAGGACAAAAGGTGGTGCCCTGATCATCCAGATGGATATTTATTGCACTCAAGGATCTTGCTTGGCTCATGCACTTGACCTTTCTTTCCTGGAAAAGAAAGGGGTCTTGTGTATGATGGCTTTAGTTTCAGAAACCTGTCTGTAGCCCCAGACCCCTTACACATGTGAGAAGTCCCTGAACATTAAGTGAGTACACTCGAGCATGTAAGCAGTCCCAGGACTGGCCCACTGGTGGTGCTAGGCTACATAAAAGGGTCTATTTGTCTGTGTATCCTGACAGCAGAGGTATAACTCTTGAATGGACACTCTGCTCATTAAATCCAGTTCCCTGCTGCTACTATCAGAAATCACAATGTGAAGTTCTGTTCATAAACACATCAAGTTTTAATATAAAACCAAGTCAATCTTTTGCTGTCCTTTCCTCCCTTTTTTCCCCGAGTATCAGTAGGGATAAGCTCTTCCACAATCTCATCTTTCTTCTAATTTCCCTCTTGAGTTTATTTCAAGATAATTTACATCCAATTTTAAAATGTGCCCAAAACACCTTTTATCTAAAATCATTCTTCTCTATTCCTGACTTTTTCTATTATCCAACTTTGCATGCATTGAGTAGAAAGCAACCTCATCCTAGCCATTGTGATCCCAAACTCCTTCAGGGCAGAGCAGCATAGTCATAGAATGGTAGAATCATTAATGTTGGAGGAGACCTTTAAGATCGCCAAGTCCAGCTGTTAACACAATACTGACAAGTCCACCACTAAATTATGTCCCCAAATGCTACAAGTTTTCTGAACACTTCCAGGGATGGTGACTCCACCACTCCCCTTAGCAGCCTGTTCCAGTGCTTGACCACCCTTTTGGCGAAGAAATTTTTCCTAACATCCAACCTAAACCTCGCCTAACACAACTCAGACCATTTCCCCTTGTCCTGTCATTCGTTACCTGGAAGAAGAGACTTACCCCCCATCTGGCAACAACCTCCTTTCAGGGAGGTGTAGAGAGTGACAAGGTCTCCCCTCAGCCTCCTTTTCTCCAGGCTGAGTCCCCCAGTTCCCTCAGCATATGAAGGTAGTCCATACAGATACAACAAATGCAGCCTTAGACTAACAAGCATGGATCCTTACAGTGCTGAGCGTGGCTAAATGCATCTAGGAGGCATCACAGGACTCAAAAGAGTGAGGAGAACGTGTGCAGAGGGTCCTGGATCCGTTTTGCAGTGTGTGCTCAGCTCAGGTGTTGACGGTGTGGGTCTCCCTGCCTGCACTGCCCAGCTGAAAGCCTGTCCTCAGACCTCGCATCCCAGTAGTCCCACAGGTGCTTTTGGGGCTATTCTGCTGCTGTCTGCCGGGCAGGTGGGGTGTTCTGTGCATATGGGGCACGTCATGGTCACACAGAGCCCAGGGGACTGCTCGGCACGGACGTGAGCGAGGCAGCAATCAGGTCAGAGAGACAGATGCATCCCTGAAGGCATTATAGACATAACCCCTGTCCCCTCACTAAGAGATGAACATCTGCTCTCGTCTTTCCCTTATCCTGAGCCCATGACCTCTGGCTATTGGAACTTTCCTGCCGTGCTCTTCACTCTCTGGGCTTTATCTCTTCTTCTGAAGCAAGACCCAAATGTTGCCTTTGCCACTAATGGTTGCTTGGCTTGACTCTGCAGACTTTAGGCAAGGCCAAGCTCCATTGACTTCAGTGCTTTGAGTGCAAAAAGACCTTGGCCACCGTCCATCCAAGAAGATTAGACCTTCTGTGCTTGTAGCTTTGTATGCCTGGCCACAAAGATAAGAACCACAGCCAGCCCTTTTGCCTACGGAGAAATGCTTTCCACAGCACTGCCATTTAACAAACAACTGAGTAAGCTGTGTAAATTAACTAGCTGCTTTCACCCACTGCCAGCACCATGAAATACAGGCTCTCTCCCTGATCTAAATGTGCAGGTAGCCTCAGAGGATGACTTCAAGCACAGCCTCCCCAGAAACTGAAAGAGGCTGTCACCTGGCTGAGATTGCAAGTAGGGTTTTCTTGGGTACTGGGCTAGAGCCACCCTGAGCCAGAAAGTGGTTTTCCCTCACCACTGGCCCTGCTTTCAAGGGTAGTGTGTTCACCCTCTTCCTCCTACACTAATTTTCCTTCTCCCAAGGGTTAAAGTCACCTGCTTGCTGCAGTATGAAAGAGAGCAGTCCATTACCTCAATCCTGAAGTCCAGGAGGCTCAGACCTAAATCTATTCCAAATAAGGTGCTGTGGCATTTCTAAGGAACAAGAGCTTCCTTCTCAAGGTGTATCCCTATCCTGTACAGGCTGTATGGTTATGCTCTCCTTTCAGTTCTATTAACAAACAAATATAGTCTAATTGTTTTAAGACAACCTGAAACAAGTTCCATTTGAGCAGAAAAAATCCCCAGCAGCCATGCCACCTTATCCACTGATTTGTCTAAACTGGTTTGGAATCACACCTCAAATTAGATGTGTGAACACTGTCTGATGATAAACCCCTTAGCTGTGCACTGGATCAGGGCTGCAGTTCCTGAGCTGGCAGAAGGAAAATAAAAAAGAATTTTACAAAAAAGAAAACAAACAAGGAAAGACTCAGAGGAAGAATAAGATTATCTTAATCTTGATAGTGCCCCTTTAGAGAAAATCTTCTGTGAAGGGACTTAGAGCATTAAATTTTTCTTCTGTCCTCGTTCACAGCTAGGAAATGCATAGCGGGTGTGATTTTAAGCACATCCAGCTGCTCAAGTTAGTCCTCAGTTTCTAACAGTAAATGAATAAGCACAGGCTGGAACTTTGCAAATTTTAGTAGAGCCTTCAAAAAGAGGGGAAAGCAAAAATCCGTGTATTCCCAAACATGTCTTGAATTGGGAAAAGCATCGAAGGCTTGAAAAAACCCCAAACATAAACAATGAAACAAAATCCCATAATCATTCCAGATCCTCAGTGTCAGTGCAATTCTCTGTCCCAGTTTCAGCCTGTGCAGAATCAGGCCCTCCAGTGCAAAAGGAGTTACCTCTCACTCCCATCTATGCATAACTGATATCATCTGGTCCTATGTTTTGACAATTATCTGTAACATAATTACCAGACTGATGAGTCTTGCTGATTAATTATGCCATCCTTCAAAGTTGATCTGGGTACTTAAAATAAACAAACACCCTGGTTGGGTAACAAAGGTGATTTTCTGTGTCTGTTCCAGCCAACAAAAGCTAGCAAGCTCATTCCACTGTGTACGGATGTGGTCAGAGACTCCCAGGGATTCGTTTCTGATCTGTCATTCATGTGGAGCTGCTTCTCTTCTGGTCCCTGACCGCACCCTGACTTCCCCCCTCCTGAATGATAAATATTGCCTCTGCTGAGAGCTATCCAACAAGCCTGGTGTCTGATACGAATGCACCACTGATGCTTTCCTCCTCTAATTATGCCTAAACATTGCCTTTCTTTCTTTTCTGCCTTGAACAACCACTTCTTTCTTTTTCTTTTCTTTTTTTTTTTTTTTTTTTTTTTTTTTTGCATCAACATGTACCAAAGCATTAAACAAGACATTCCATTAATTTCTTCATCATCATAACTTAAGCCTGGGACATACCCTTTAAATATTCATTCAGCTATGAAAACTGGGCATTAAAATTTTAATAATGTCAAGCTCATTTGAACTGAGCTCCTGGGGGACTATTACGATACAATTAGAATAAATATGATGATTGATTTGGTGTAAAGGTTCACCTGTCCACATGTGTTAGTGGCCGGAAGCAGCATGCCACCTCTGGTAGCAATAGCTCCCAAGCTATCTAAAGTTGTTTACTCCCTTCCTCATCAACCCCATTTCCTTCTCACTCCCTTGCGAGCTTGACCCCCTCCCTCGCCCTCGCCCTCGCAGCGCGTTCAGCTCGGATAAAGCTGGGAGAGGCAAAGCAGAGAGGCAACCGCAGCCAGCTGCGCTTTCCTCCCTCCTTCCCCTCCTTCCCCTCCTTCCTGTGCCGTGGCACTTGATGGAAGAGGGAGCGCTGGTCGGAGGCGGGAGAAGTTCAGCTGTAAAGTTTCCGGCGGCCGCGGCCATTAACCTTTTCTGCGGTTTGTGCCTGAGCTCCCGGGCCCTGCTGCTCCCGGCCGGATCGGCTGCCAGCCTGAGCGGCGCTGGCATGTTTGGGTTTGAGCCAGCGCGGAGGAGAACAGGGCTCGCTGCTGCCCGGGAGGGTCTGTCCGAAACCGCAGCCCAGGCAGAGCCTCAAGACGTGATGCTGAGAGTTGGGGGGGAAAAAAAAAAAAAAAAAAAAAAAAAGCAGAGGGGGGAAACCGAGCAAGAAATCACGCTACTTAAGGAGCCTTCTGTTTCAAACGCGGGATGTTCTCAAACGCACAGACAGATAATTAAAAGATTTTGGTCCGCTGGGTGCCGAGCGTGTTCGAAAATTTGGGCCAGATTGTGCTTTCTCTCTCTGCAGTGTGAATTGGGTGCTACATGGTGTAAATATGAAAGGAGATAAAATGGAGCCATCACCACTGAGAACAATCACGGGGCGTTTTTTTTTTTTTTTAATCATCTACTTTAAATAAACTACTCATTAATTCTTTGAATACGGGTCTAATGCGAACTTCTCTGCATTTAAAGGTAACCCTGATCTAGCCCTGCTTACAAGCACTGCCAGAGTTTCTAGCTTTTGGGGCTTTACCATCAGTCTCCTGACATATGGTGCTTTCCTTAAATCCCCAACTTCTGGACCTGAGCAACATTTTATCAAGAATTTTAATTCCGGAAGGAAAGAAAATCCTTAATGCTCAAATACAGCTCAAAGAAAACAAATATGTGAAAATAAAATATCTCTTATTTATATTATCATATCATACATGATTGCTTGAGATAATTTATGGCTGATGCATCTTTACAGTAGGCAATGTTAATTATTAGAAGCATTATTTGATTTTCACTGTTTTAAGCTGTTTCTTTCCTCTCTGTACTTTGTTAAAAGCATAATACTGATGCTAAATCAGTCACTTTCTTTTTCAAATTCAAATTAAGTCCAGTTCCTGTTCCTGTTTATCATCTCTACTTCTGTATGTTTTACTTTTAGTAATATTTATTTTTAGTAATACTTTTGTATTATTTACTTTTACACTCCCTCCTATTCTCCCCCTCCCAAAAGTATATGTTTTAAAATTAACTCAGCCTGTTACACATTACAATATGGAGACATGAAAGGGAGATAATGGTCACTTGGTGTTGATTTGCTCAGAAGGAAAGCAGCAATTTGGGAAGTCTTCTTACTGTGAATGCAGGCTGTGGAAAGATACAGCCTTGTACTCTTTCCCGAAGTCTATTACCTATCATCTTCTTCCCCACTAAGTTTCCTCCATGGAAGAAGGGGTTAGACAATAATCTTTACCTTCAGGGCCCATTGGGAGGATTAATTAGATATTATTCCTACAAAATTGTAAAGTTCTAAGATGCTATATAAGCTCTCACTGTTATTATAACGTGCCATACCTGCATAACGTCTACCACTGCAATATTACCCCTTGGTTGTTCAAGACCACAGAACTGCTGCTTCTAATTGAGTTAATGGCTTCATAGGTTGGTAATTTAATAAAACAGACTGCTTAAACCAGCAAGGTTTTGATTAAATGGGGTGTGTGCAAAGGGGAATTTATATTTGTTAGAAGCTCCATGAATCCAAGGTATCAAGGCACGGATAATGCTGGTGTAACAGTCAATTATACAGAGGGGAAGGAAGGATAGAGCTGAAGGCCATAGAATCATAGAAAATCTCGAGGTGTAAGGGATTCGTAAGGGTTGTTGTGTCCAACTCCCTGCTCCCTGCAGGGCTACCTAATCCTGTGTGACTTGGACCATCGTTTAGATGCTCCTTTAACTATGACAGGCTTAGTGCTCTTTTGAGCCTGTTCCATTGACCAAACACCCACTCAGTGAAGAACCTGTTCCCAGCGTTCGGGCTGAGCTTCCCCTGACGCAGTTTCCTTCCATGAAGGAGTGAGGAGATCAGCACCCCTGTCCTCTGCTTCCCTTGAAAAAGTTGTAGACCAGTGTCATGTACTGCTACAGTCAGATATTTTGGGCTGGTCTCAGGGGTGTGCCCAAGTGTGGGATGGTGTGCATCACTGTGGCAAGGAGCTCTACCCTAGGATATCACGTACCTTGCCTGACTTCAGAGAGAAATTCAATCGTTCCTTTCCAGCTGGCCTTGCCCCCTAGCTTGGCTCTAATACTGGAGGAAAAATTAGAAAATTTGGGGGAGATCCTATTTCCTTAACGGAAAGACTTAGCTTGTGCTGAAATCAGAGATGCATCTTGAAATCGCCTTTCTGAAGCAAGTGCCTGGCCGTGCCCATGCAGAGGAACGGGCTGCTTGGAGACCTCCAGAGGGAGCTCTTGGCTGCCTAAATTTAAACAACTAAATTATGCAAACCCAATTTCCTAGATGGAGAAATTAAGGATTTACTCCGGGAAGCCTGCTTCATTAGGTACTTAAAATGTACTCAAAAGTTAGTTACTTCAGTACACAGACTGGATCGCACCTCTGACTCCAGTGATTGCCTGTCTGCAGTGATTTTGGACTGCGGGAGCGGCTCCAGGTGCTTCCACTGCCTGCTGGAGTCAGTAGGAAAAAATTCCCCTGATCGTGGATGATCAAGGGAAAGAATTCCTGCATCCTGACAATTTCCTGTACTGTAAATGCCAGTTCATGGCTGCTTCCGTACCATGGGTCAGTGCCATTGAGAGTTAAAATTTTGCTCTTGCATCATCTCTCAAGAGCTCCAAGTCAGGCAAATCTGAAACCAAAGCAATCCTTTCTTTCATCCATCTGACCCTGAGAAAACAAAGAAAGCCGGGCACAGTGAGCCTGGCTGTTTTGTATATAAAGAACAGCACCCACAAAGCTAATGAGAAGCTTTTATGGCTGTTTGTAGAGTGCTGATAGATAATCAGGAACAGGTCCAAGCCTCAAAGTTTCATTCGTTAAAAGCTGGTCAGAAACTTTCCATAGTAAGGGCCAGCCACAAAATTCAGATGCTGACACAAACACAGACATCTTGGGAGGGTATATGGCAATTGTGACAGTGGCTGGGGTTGTGCCTCGTTCAGAAATCTGGCTCGGCTAAACAGGTACTCACTCACATCTTTATCTGACCCAGCCAGGCTCACCAGCTCAGACATCTGCGCTTCCACAGGCCTCCATTCAGGCACAGGAAGGTGCTGGGGTTTCCTCGGGGAAGGTGGGGGGTGGTGCCTGACCTTGTGGATCCGGAGGGGTACCTGAGGCCAGCCACGAGCCCTGAGCCGGCTTTCCAGAAGGGCGACCGGCACTTTGTGACTCCAAAGGACCTGATGTCAGCACTTTGGAGGGGAACAGCTGGCTCAGCAGAAAGAAAAAAATGATAGGAAAGTGGGAAGTCTGACATCAAAAGTGGGTGTTTTTCCTCCTCCCTAAATGTTGTGCTCTGGTTCGGTGGTGGGTTATTGGTCCTGGTAGTTGTCAGTCCTCGGATGGCCTTATGGCAGGGGTCAAGCTGCTTGATGGAAATTGTCCTCTTCAGCCTTAAAATCTGTGAACTCTGCTGAAGTTCATGAAAGGTTTGTGCTCTCATGGAGCCTCAAGTAAAGACTCAGGACAATCTGCTTTTGGCTCCAGGTATTGTGCTTGTTCCCCACAAGAATCTTATTTAGAGGATCATCAGAGATGTTTTGATTAACATTAATTTCATGCCAGGCCAAAATACCCCTGTGACAAGCTCCATTGACCCAGTGCTGAACAAAGGAAATTCAAAATTCAGCTCCTTCACGTGAGATGGTGTGTGTGCGTGTGTGTGTGCTTTAACTAAATCATTTATGGTCAATAATGCCAGGTTATTATAGGTCAATAACTTTCCATTATTCACTAGCCTTGCTGTGCTCCCACTGTCAGGCAGCACAACGGCATGTTGGCTCTCGTGAAGCAAAAAGCTCCTGATGGGAGCTTTGGAAAAGCAAGCACGAACACAGCTTGAGCAGAGGAAAAGAAAACAGGGGAGGGAGAGAGTGTGAAAAGTTCTAGTTGCTCTCAAAAGTGTCTTGGGGAATGCGTGTGTGACATACTCTCTCTTTCTCATACATGCATGCACACTCAGCCCCCAAATTCATTATTCCTGTGCTCCCAGCTGGTCAGATGTGAGGCAGCCCAGATCCCAAGGCTGCATGACCACAGAGCTGGTCCTGAGCAAACATTATCTCTCATTAAGGTCTACAAGCTCGGGCTTAATGCCACAGTAGCCTGCGGGTTGTCTAAGCTGTGTGTGTGGACAGTTAACGCTCACAGCTGCCTGCTTTGTACTGGGTACCCAGGAGAGGAAGAGTATCAGGTTTTTTTTCAAGTCAGGGTGCAAATGTCAACAAAGAAACAAAAATGAAGAAATCAAAAATTGCAGGACAACATGAAAATTATATCCGCCCCTGTCACTACTGCACTGGTACTAATGCTCTGCCCTGTGTCTCCTGAGAAGGGTGGTCAGGAGCCTGGAACTGCAGGCATATGAAAATAATAGTCTGTCTCCGTGGAAACTGCAGGAGGCAAAAGCCAGCCCTGTGGTTTGGCAGAGACTCCCTGGCGCTCCTGCCGGGGTCTGAGCGTGCTGCTCCCAACCAAACAGTTTGAGATGACAAGCCAGGACGCAGGAGCTGTGGGATGGACTCATCTCTTGTAAAGGGCAACCAGTGTAAAATGAACTTCTTTGTGGAAAGTTGAAGAGGACAATAAGTCAAAGCCTGGGAGAGGAGACCAGGAAGAAAAATGCTGTTTTTTCATTGAAAACAGGTTATCTAAGATTTTTGCCTGGAAGCCTTTTTGGCCCTTTGCTGAGCAGTACATTGAGCCTACTTCCATCTAGCACTGAGATGGTGCCTCTTTCATGAGACGTCTCGGCACTGATCACAGTGTACATGGGGAGACACAGCCTGGGGGGAAAATGTTGGCTTTTCCTGGTGTTTCAGGTAGTGGCCATTGCTGGAGATAACATCCCTGGCAGCCTTGTCTTTTTGAGCTCCCATGTCTGCACAGCTGCCATGGGCAAGGAGGAGTTAACAGGAGCTCTGAAGAGCTGGTCCATTTTGAATGTGAATAATGGGAATACTCTCCTTCAATCGGTATTCAGCACAGGGATGTACAGAGGTATAAAGTTAATCACTAGCTGGGCCACCCCTATTTCCAGAAAAAGAACTTTAATACCTTCTTTATCCAATGAAGTACCATTGTTATACCTGCATATTATGAAGGGTTTATTAAACCGGTGATAATCTATTCAAGATAAAGTGATCTGTATGGCCAACTGAGCACAGATCAGACAGAATGATGGGAGGTTATTGTTAAAATATGCAAATTCACATCCTATTGAAATGCAAACCCTCCAGATAAGATTTTTTAATAAATCTGGTCTTTTTTCACTGCATGAAGGTAACCTAATGTTTATTGACTTCAAGACCATATAATGGAACGTAATATCTATTAGTCAGATCCTTGCCTCTCTTTCGATTACTGGAGGTACATGTTCTGGCTCCCGAAGAATTTTTGTTTTATAGTTTGGTACAAAAGAAAAGAGATTAAAACCCCCGAAATTAATTAACTTCTTTTTACACAAAGCCCCCCTTCCTCCTCAACTGCTGTCATTAGTTACTCAAGTAAAAGGAAGCAGTACCCATCAGCTGAGAAACTGTCCGCTATTTTCAGCATTAGGAAAAACAACCAAAACAAGAAATGCTGTTTGGGAACACCTCTGTACAGCATAAAACAGAAATTAAGACTTTTGGATGCCTTCCCTGGGTTTACTATTAACACATCAGAGAAATCTGAGTGAAGTTTCTTTTCACCCTTCTGTAAAATAGGACTATGAAACAGCTTGACCTGAATCCTGTATGTGTGTTTCTGTGCATAAGACTTGTTTAAGGCATAAATTCAGTGTGTATTTATGACTGGGGGGAGGCAGGTGGTTGCAGAATCAGACACAGTTTCAGATACCAAAGTGCCAGATGAAATAAAGGCTTTTATTTTAGTGAAATGCCAGCACTGTGATAGCAAAAGTTGAGAACCCGTTTCTGCTTAAAGGTCACTTCTCCTCAAACCCTGTAAAATTTACATGCTGATGTAGATTGATCTGAGATTTGGTGTGTCTGGTGAAGGTGGAAAGTTTGTTTCTGATTCCAAAATGAAGGTCAGCAGAGTAAAAGTATACTGAAATAGGAGCTTCTTAACTCCTTGGAAAAGCCCTGCTCACCTCAAAGAGACTTTTTTGTATTGCTCTTAGGCTCTGCCAGTTGTTTCGTGGTCAAATCAGGACTGTGATCATGTCTAAAAGGGTCTCATCTACTCAACATTTTACTCCAGCTGGTTCTCTGTCTTCAGACAGAGTGGAAGCAGTGAGACGGAGGTAGGGGCTGGGCAGGGTGTCACTGCAGGCGATGGGGCAGGCAGCTCGGCTGTGGGCACAGACAGGAGGAACTCAACAGGCAACCAGGGATATGCAAGTTGGGATGTGTAAACAACTGCCTACACTTGGTTATCAGAAGCATCTGCTCCCGTTCTGACCTGCAGTGTTCTGCCCACACAGGGCTATACAGCAGCACAGGGGTGGACTTTTTAAATAAGGCCAAAAACCTTTATAGGATTGGTCCTCTCTCTCCTTGCAGACCTCTGTCTTCCGTCACAGCTGAAGAATGACCCACGCTAAACCCTTCTGGACAGCTTGCCCATGAGGCTGGTGGGGATGCACACAACACGTGCTGCCTGCCTGAGTGCCTGCGGTGGGAACAGCAGCTTCCATCCCCAGTCTGCACTGCTGCCAAAACACAGACTCTCTACCCAGGCACCCTTCTCATCAGTCACTTCATTGGGTATACCACCAGCTACAAATTAGCACTTAATCAAGATAAATCCCATAGGAAGGATATGGATAATATGCAATGCATTAAGCCTGCAAATTAAGATGGTCTGATTTAGCCCTGGCTTTAAAACTCCCAAGCTTGCATTAGGACTAATGATGAATGGATGTACGTCCCTGGTTGGACAGGAGCTCTGTCAGGACAAGGCTGCCCAGCAGCGACAAAGCCAGTGCGGAACAAGTGCTCTGCTTAATGTTCATTAGGCCTTCCACACTGTCCCTGCTTGGGAATGTGCTTTCCCTTGTCGTGGATGGTTGTAATAGTGACACTTCTCCACGATCTATTGACTTATTGGTCCTGGAGTTCATTAATAAAACCTAACTGAGGGCAGTGGCTGCTGGCGTAATTTGCACACTGATCAGAGAGAGGGGAAACTGAGGCACAGGGCATCATCTTTGGAAAGGCTGACCTGCACTGTGCCCAGGGCTTTCCATTCACTTGCTCTAAACAGGACCCTCCTCCTCACCTTGCTCAGGCAGTCTCAATCACACTTGGGAGTCTCTTGTTCTCTCACTAACTAGCTGCAGGGATGTAGGTGGCATTTCAGCTCTGTGAGTATGGCCCGAGGTAGTTAAAGCTCAGTGGCCTGAATTCTCCTAACAGACTAGTGGAGTAGCACAGAAAGGAAGCTCTTTCCCACTCCATCTCCTGGGCTGCAGCAGGGGTGATGCAGCAGGATTGCACCTCCAGGTATAAATACAGCAATACCTAATGAGCGTCCTGCTCTGTGGTGCAGCATGCTTTGCAAATATAAAGTTGAAGACTGTTTCTGTCCCTCTGTGACTGGGAACTCTGGTTAGCCTCTCTTCCTGCCTCAGCTCCTGCAAGACCTGAAACAAGCCCATTATCGGGCCTCACATCTACTATATATAGTCCAGAAATTAATCTCTGCGTGAGATCAGGGAAGAAAAAAACCCTTTATCAGCTTGTTCACCCATCAAGGTCAGGGTCCACATGGACTGGAGCACACCAAAATATGAGTCCTGCAAAATGCAGGGGAGCTGCTATTTTAAGGGAGGATGTCTGTGATGCGGGCTTCAAGAGGAATCAGTTTAAGATTCACAGCTGGGGAGCATCGGGAAATGGCTACCGTCTGCAAGGGTTAAAGGGCTTTGTTCTGGCTGCAGGAGTAATTTAAGGAAGGAAAATCCTTTAAAATAACAAGCGTGGCAACATCTGTGGTTTTAAATGTACTTTTCATCAGGTTTGCACTAGTGTTTCAAACTTGTCACAATAGGGTATCTTTCCTGGATGTCATACTGCACTTATTACTGGGAACGACTACTTTCTACAGTGCGTCTCTACTTTATGGCTTTTTAAGATATGGATGCTGTCATCATATTCCCCAGAGATGTGTTCTGGTTCATGGAGAGGCTGTTTTATATAATCTCCCGTGAAAGATTAAAACAACAGCAGCAGGAACAACAATAATGCAACACACTACCTCCCGAGAAAAACTACAGTGGTGGCACAGGAAACAAAATCTCCTCACCCACTGCAAAGTATCAGACTTAATTCATGTGGTCCAACTTCACTTTCCACGGGAAGATTGCATCACATTCATTCCCAAGAGGACCATGCTGTCACCCTATCCCGGGAAGAGCCTTCACCAAAGCTGCCATTTCTCCACTGCCCTTGTCCCCTCCAGCATCACCTGTCTGTTCTGTATTGACATCCTCTCTGCTGTCTTTCCATCCTGCAGCTCAGACCAGGTACCAGCCAGTGGAGCTCTGCCAGCCAGTGGAGCTCCTGAGAAATCCTTTCTTCCCTGGCTAAAAAATGTCAAATCTCACACTTTAAGCCTCTCTCTGCACCTGGCAGAGCAAACCCCAGACAAAGCAGAAATGATGGCAGGAGAAAAACTTGGGGAGAAGGCCCAGTATGAAACACTACTGGTGAGTGCAAGGGATTACCCTGGGGTACCTCACCCTGTGATCCAGGGCGTCAGCTTGCCCCTCTAAGCAGAGAGTTAGAGAAACTGTGTCCAGTCAGAGATGCACAGTAATTTGCCAGGAATTGCCAAGGCCAGAGGTTATCTTATCAGGGTGACTTTTTCATTTCCAAGCAGCACTTTAAGCCACTTATCAATAACAAGAAGGTTGGTGTGAAGCTTATGCAAGAGTAGAAAGATGTCTTTTTTTTTTTTTTCTTCCTTTGCATTTCTTTTATTTACTTTGCCTCCAAGATAAGAAGGCAGTAGCTGCGGATCCGGATCTGCAGGAACAAGAGGGCTTTGTGATCAGCGAGCAGGATTAAGGTGGCTACTTGTTAATTTTGATAATGCTGAAGATAGAGCTGAAGGAAGAGGATATGTCTGTGCCCTGGGGGTGTGTGCATTTGTGTTTGTGTGTCTTGCTCCGGCTCGCTGGCTGGAGAAAAAGAGGCCAAGCAGCAGAAATCTGTGTGTGCTTGCACTGGACTGTAACATGCTTCAGGTTTTACTTGAAATCCAGATTAACACCATGGATTTGAAACTTTGACTGTGAGCATGTGAGCTAAATCCTGAAGGAAAAGTGTTCAAGGCACACAAACATTGAAATGCAAGACTGCTGATGAATGATCACGAAAATGATGTAAAGTGAAAGCTAGAACCAAAGACTTGCAGTATAAAAGAGCTGAAAGAGAGAGGTTGAAAAAGTCTCATAAAAAAAGAAGTATAACAAGTGCTGTCATGGATGATTATAAGGGTTTGAACCTGTCACCCACAGCAACAAGAGCACTGGCCTTTCTCACTTGACCTGAGGAGATAATGCTGTTAGCTGGGGTTAGAGAGGGCAGGTGATGTGTCGCTGTTCAAATACAAAGCAAAGATGTCCTTTCACTCCAGATAATTAAGCCAAAACATAAGCAAACAAGGCCTGAAGTTCTGGAATTGCCTAGCAAAGACCCTGAAATCTCTCAGGAAATGCTGCTAGACCTTCTTGCCTTGACAGCCTCCCCCCATCCTTATGAAATGCCATTATCTTGAGGATATTCCATTCCCTGGTGTCTGTTTAAAAAATACCAGTCTAAACACAACCAAACTACACCCACAACCACATCCCTAAAGGTCCTGTTGTACTTTGCAGTACATTGAATTTGTAAGAAATTCCTGCTTGGCATTGCTGAAATGCAGCTATTTCTAGAAGGTAACACACCAAGGGCTGTGTGAGAAGGTAAATTCCCTCTTCAGAGGACATGGCTGAATTGCTTATAATTTTTTCTTTACCTATTTTGTGCACTTTCTGTGAACAGGTGAACAGTTGTTCTCTATAGCAATGAATATTCAAAAAACCCCCAAATTTCCGAGACATATATTGAAATATTAAAGGAAGATGAGTGCTCCATTTTCACACCAAGATATGTCTGCTTATTGAATCGAGAAAATGAAACACATGCACCATATGATTTTGCTGATCAATCACAACTCGCCAAAACAGCCTGGAGAGTGAATATGCACAGATAACAATTCAAATATGCAAAAAGGGAGAGAAAATGCAACTTATAGTTACGAAAAATTACAAAGGGTGAATTAACAATTAGCCAGTCATTAATACAAATTCTTTGGGATGAGGAAATAGACCGACCAGCTATGAATATATTTAGCCTAGAAATTAGGAAGAGGATTATCTCTCATCAACAATATGCAGCCCTAGCCTAGCAGGAAAAGTGAGGAGCTAGATACAGGATCATGTTCAAGATGGACCTTGACAAGTTCATGCAGTGGCAAGGAATCAAATTTGCTGATCCAGGAATGTTTTTCACTATCATGTGTTTCCCCATTTTTTATTTTACTCTTGATTTTATGCCAATGCTATCAACGCAAGGGTGGCTCCTGCAATACTGTTGTCAGCTCTGAGGCTTGGCTTAGAAATAGCTCAGATTTTGAATTCTTCTTCATTTGAAAGTAAATGTTGTTCAAGCTTTCCTACAAATATGGGTTGATAGAAACATAAGTGACATTTAATTATTATTAAGGTGAACCAGCACCAGTTCACATGCCTCCAAAGGCAGGAGATTTAGGCAACCGATTAGCAAATGTTGTTGTTGTTGTTGTTTTTTTAATGATAAAAATATTGTGAGAACTGGCAGAATGGCTCAGGAGTTTCAGTTTTCAAAACCAGTTTCCAAAAACCTGAACAAAGATGTTTTGATTATCTCTTCATCTGTTCACGATACTTAGTTTTCTCATTTGAAAGTCAAATAAGCCGATGTCATTTGAAATGGGAGACGCTGCCTGACGCATATGAATAGGAGTCAAGGATTTCTGCGCACAGTGGTTCAGAAAACTGCCAATTTGTGTGTGTGCAAAAGGAGTCACCACCCTCTTGACAAAGCCACTGAGTCTGAATGGGGGACCTCTGGAGCGGTGGGCTCCAGATCCACAGCTTGCCTTGAAAGGCTGGTAGATGCCAGCTGGAGGCTTTAAAAACTCACATCCCCTCAGAACTGGAAAGGACGGGGCTCACAACACACGAGTTTCTGATGCTTTTAATTTCTCACACGTATTTTGGGAAGTGACAGGGAGGAGGCTGAGGAGGAGAAAGATTCAACAAAACACCTAAAATGTGCAAACTATTTTTTCCAGTTTCTGGCATTTAGATTATTAATATTATCCATTATTTATTATTATCCATAAAGAATGATAACATTTGTAAATGCAAAGCCGTTACTCTTTTAGTTAAAAGCTGATTTTCTTTCCTGAACTCATCTCCCCTGGTGAATATTTCATCAACACCCAAAGAACTCCAACTTAAATAAAACAGCAACAATACAGACATGTATTTCAAACTGTTTGTTGTATATGAAAAGCCAGGTTTCATACCCATACTTGCCCAATTTCAATCAACACTTTTTCCAGTGCTGATGCTGTGTTTATGTCTCAATCTCAGAGTTGTCTTTTATATCTCAGTTTCTCTACAATGAACATCTTAATCACCTTCCCCCTTCACAGGTATTCGATTAATCATAAACTGTTTTAACGATGAAAAGCAGAGAGGCGACCTTGAACCCTAAATATTTACTTTGCTGTCTGGATATCAGTTTTGAAATGTGGGGATTACATCAAATGTTGTAAAATTTAGAATCCAGGGATAGGGATTTGTGGTGGAGAAATAACCTAATGATCAATACAGCACAAAAAATATAGATGGATTGAGAGATAATTCCTAGACTAAAGATTCATGACACCTTAAAAATAGGGGGGGAAAAAAAGAGGAGGTGTTAAAAAGGAAAAAAGGAAATACCACTGAGATGTGTAACAGAACTGCCTCCAAGCCGAAGTCTGCTTTAAGACTTCTCTGTAGGCATGATTATTCCTGGCTGGGAGAAAAGCCCCATTAAAAAGCTTTTCTGCTCCCTCCCTTGGTTATGGGATACCATCCTGAAGAGAAATCATTGACAAGCCTGTCTTTTTCTGAAAGGGTTAGTCAAACAAATTGTCTGTCTCTCCAGAGCTCCTCTCCCTGCTTCTGCCCTTTTGTCTTTCTCTTTTCTTGTTATAGTTAGAAGTGAGCATTTTGGCACGTTAATTAAAAATAGTAATAGTTGCAACAGAGGAAAGAAAAGGAGGGGTAAGGTGGGGGAAGCAGAAGGGGGATGGTATCTGCAGCCCTAATTAATAGAATTACTCTCAGTTGAAAGCTGGTCTGTTGAGGACTCATGTCCTTGAGTAAACAACTCCCTGTGTCTGCGTACGTATGTGCATATATATAGATAAATGTACATGTAAACACAGCTATTCTGTTGCTTAGCAGCCAGTAGTGTCCTTTCATGAGAAAACAAAATATATGACAAACAGTCTCAAAAACACAAAGTTCCATGAGCATATTTCTTTTCTCGTAGCTATTCAGACAAGGTGGAGAGTGGCCCTGAAATTAATGTCTCATCCAACGGACAAAGGCAGAACTAAGCTAATTGGATTCCCATCTGTTCCAAACATAGTCTCAACATCACATAATAATAATAAATAATATGGTAATCATGGATAACAATTAATCTTTTGGTTTGGATTTTTTACAGGGCGCTGGATGGATCGTAATTTCACACAAATATAGATCGTTGTCCGAACATATCCTCCGGGCTAAAAAGAAAAAAAAAAATTACAGTCTGACCAGGCACGATCATGTCAGATTTTTGGGTATATTTCAAGAGAGCAGAGGTTGTCTAATCTAAATGCTTCCTATAGCCAAATGCAAACTGGAATTTAACAGAATCTAATTTTGATCTAAACCCTAAACAAATGTGAACTGAACTGTCTAAGGGCTGTGTAAAGTGACACACATGCTTCTTTTTAAAAAAGAATTCTGGAGTGAGGAAGTACTGTGTAAACGTTTTCCATTTCTTCTGGGGACAGGAGCAACACCCTGGGGCTCACAGTGCTCACAGCACACCCCTCACTGCCTCCTTCTCCCTTCACTGTGGCTTTACGTTCACTAGCCCCTGGTTAGACATTTTACCTGCAAACTGGTAGCCCCAAATACTGACTTCCAGTTCTGTAGCAGTGCAATTATAGTTTCAACTCAGGACTTTACAGCAATACAGGTAGGAAAGAGGGGTTAAAATCTGGCCAAATTCCTTGTAATAGGTCGGTGAGAGATAACAGAGACAGCATGCCCTGATGATGTCCAGTTGAGCATGTCACTGCCCAGACAAGAAGCCCTGCTGCTGGATCCTCTGTGTGGACTTGGTTATAGGAAAACTTTGTACACAGACACCCCAAACCCAGCTGTGACATAAGGGGGTCTAGGTCTGCTGACAGCAATCTCCCCAGAGCCATAGTATATCTCTGTGGCAGAACTGTGTGTGGAATCAAGATTTTCCATGAACTTGAGAGCTTCCCCACACATCTATGTAAACTTTTAACATTTAAGCAGCTGGTGACAATGATGTGCCTTACTCTGCTTTACCACACAAAAATCACCTCATCTCTTTTTGAGATGATTCCTCGGTTTTGTGCTCCCTAGTTTTAATTCATGCTGAAGTCAACAGGGCTACGGGAGAGAAGCAGGGCTAAGCCATGGAGTTGTTACTCCACATTGATGTGAGCTCTTAAACATCAGCTACATCCCAAATCTGGAATGGCCACCCTTTAGTGGTGAGAGAAATGCTGTGTATAAGGCTATAGCTGCGAACAGATGGGTAGATATAAGGTGACGTGTGGAGCTGGAACAACCAGTTAGTAAAGTTTATAAAGTACTTGGGGAGTCCATCTGGATGGATGGTACTTTATAAATGTAAGGCCATTATCAGTGCCTCCTAACAGCACCCGACCATCACTCAGCACTTTTTGGATGGACAGTTAAAGAAAACACATAAAATATATTCCTCGGCAGATATTTCACCCAGACTCTTTTACTTGTAATAGCAGAGAGATCTGGGCTTTTATTTGTACAGACCATTCCCATTTGCAGTCACAGGGAAAAATCCACAATAGCTCAACTCAGGAAGCTGTTGGATTTGTTATGTTTGAAGAATGAGGCTTCACAGCACAGCCCTGGAAATAAATGAGTGGTTTGGGAATTTGCTAATGGCAAGTCTCTTGCAGCAGTAGGGGATAGGATAACTAAAGGGATAGTAATGGGAGAGGCAGAGGTTATTTTTGTGGTGAGTTTTGGCTTTTTTTGGCCCCTCAGGGGCGCTTACCAGAATGAAATTCCTGTTGGTAACCAATGAAAAAATAGATCACCATTCTGGTGACAAGGGGTGCCACGTGTGAGTATTGGACACCAGCAGCAGTTGTACAAAATGCTCATTTTCCTTGTGGTCTCCCTGACTGTCCTTGAGAGTATGGCTGTGGGAGAAACTGGAAGATACTGCTCCTGCATATGACTTGGAGCCAAACAGAATGATCACAAGGATCTCATTGAGACTCCTCCACAAGGTCGTGACGATCTCATTCCTCATGGCACTTCTTTGGCTAAAGAAATCTGGGGGACGGGTGGGTGGCTGCATTCTGGAGAAAGCCTCTCCTCTTGGGTCTTAATCACCACTTAGTGTGAAATCAAGCTGTTTCTTCAGAGAAATTTAGTGTTTGAGCTCTATGTTTTTTTCATGAAACAAATGTGGTGTCTATGGAGAATCTTTTTTTTTTTTTCCCTTCAAATCCTGAACACCCCAAAGATTTCGCTTTGGAGATGCTGCCAGAGGAAGTGTATTTTCATTTCCTATGCTGCCATCATACTCTGCTGTGAGATGGCTTCCCCAGACGTTCCAAGCCTCTCAGGATATTTTGCAGGCAAAAGTTCCCATGATGAACTCCCTGTTTCCACTAAGACTAGAGACTATTACATGTACCATATCCACGCAGTCTAATTTAGGATTACGGTGTATGGAAGAAGATATAAGCATCAGTTACCCAAATTGCTATTCACAGCATGGTGGCCTTTTAAAGTATAAATAAATATTTATGCATTCACTTATTATTTGTCCATGGAATCAAAATATTCCATGGATAAATTTTAAGGACCTCATATAATTGTTTTTGTCAACTTATTTTTTTTTGATGAGGAAAGGGAGCATAAATGAAATTGTTTACATTTTTACTACAGACCTAGTTTCTCTCTATTTGTGTTGCTACTGACGTGGTATTTAAACCCTTGTTAAGAGATAATGTTGCAATAAGCTGTTTCTATGCTCAAACTCAATTTCCAGCTGCAGTATCTTGGAGGACTGGTAACAGAATTGGCCACTACTTATAAAACCATCTTTTGTGGCTTGGGGATCAGTCCACTCAAATCTTCATTTCATTTTCAAAACCTGGACACTCTCATTAACTGTGAAGATGATGTCAGCTGAGATGAAGACAGTAAGTTCTCAGGGAGGTCTGCCACCAGAGACCAGCATGAACTCATCTTTTGACTTCTAGAAACCTGTCCATCTGCCTTTCATTAGCCCTGGCTTAGGGGTGGAACGGGGAAAAGCAGACCTATTCTGGTAGTAAGGGAGCTGCACAGGTGGTCTAGTCTGGACATTTTGGAACATTTTTGCATTTGACGACTAGGGGACTCTGTTGCACATAAGTAGATGGGTGAGCTGACAGACTCCAAGTGTTATTAGTGACATGTTATGTGTATGTAGTCAAAGTAGTAAAGCAAGAAGAAGGTAACACACGTGATGGCCCAATTCTCACAGGTGTAGAGCCATAGTAGGGAACACCAGCATGACAGCATTTTCAAAGCATCCACAGGAATAGCAGTATTTAGGTGCTAAGTAAAGTCAGTGCAGTATAAAGGAGCTTGAACACCCAGAAAAGCTACTTTGATCCCACGAAGGCTGCAGGAGGACGAGTGACAGACTATATACAAGATATATACTGTATGAATGATTGCCTCCAAAGAGTACTAGGACAAAGGGAAGGAAGAGGATGTCAAGGTCAAATTATTATTATTTTTTTTACTACAGCAGCCAGACAGCTCTCAAATGGTTGATTTGAACAGCTCTAATAGAACGATGTAATTAAAACCCAACAGTCAGTGCTCAGGGAACAACATTGCTGAGTCGCTACCAATGTCTTGGCAGGTGAATATGAAGGTTCACACCGTTAATGACTAGCATTTGTAATGATTGCTTTATTTCTTTTCAGCAAATGTTCCATTTCCAAAGGAACTCCAGGATAGGCATAAGAAATTGAATCAACATGCATTTTCGGCTCATACAAGCAAGCAGCCTTTATCCTGGTCACAGAAGGATCAAGCAGAGACCTCTTTCTGCGTTGACAGCCAGCAGTTAATGTTGGTGTTTCAATGACTTCCACATCTGTGTCTATAAAACTCATTAATACTCAGCATTTGCATTGTGAAATGGATTCTGGTCCCCACTTGTACAGGAACAATTGCTTGTTCACCGTCATGCCATGACCTAGGTCTCAGATTCAGGAGAGGTCTTCAGCATGTGCCTAATTTCAAACATAGGCATGCAACTTATTCATCTCAGCATGATGAGGGCGTGTGTTGGATGTGCAGCGTGGGGCAAGGAGGCAGCGGATGGGGAAACCGGCACAGCAGGGACTGACGCAGCATGGCTGTGTCACAGACACAGCTACCTGTTTTTTGAGTCGTTTATACCTGTAGGCTGGAGTGGGGAGGGAAGGTGGGAGAAAGGGGGAAGCAGGCAAAGGAACGGCAGGAGGAGGAAAGGAATGAAATCAACACATTACATGTCAAGGCAGAAGGATTGAGAAAAGTTGCCTAAAGATTCCCCGGTCAGGTTTGGTATTTTTTTTTTTGTTTAGGATAGTGTCGTTCAAGTAGCACAATGTGATGCTGAGGCTGTTTGCTAGTAGGCATGCAGAAGTTTAGTTGCTGGAAGAAGACACCAAGGAATAGGAAGGATGGAGAGAATGTCTCATGTGCATGACAGTGTTCTAGCAGAGCTAACTATGATGTGTGGAATAAGCCCTGTTTCATAACAAGCACCTGCTAGAGACAAGTGAGATGCTCATACCAGTATGAGAATGTCTCCCAGAAAGCTGAGTGCATCCTACTGTGCACAAAACAGGTAGGGCCACACTCACCCCCACCGGTGCTATCTGATTAAAGCATATGTGTTAGCAAAACAGGACAGGAGCTGCAATCATCTGCCTCATCCTTCTGCTCTGATCCCCACTGTGCACAGCTTCCCTAGGTCTAGGAGGCAAATAAAGCCTTCAGTTTTCTGTCTTTCCAAGACAGACTGCTCACTTCGAGTTACTTGAGGATGGATTCTGGACTTGTGTCATGTAGAGACATGGTCCCTAGTCAAGCCATGGAAAGCTGAATGTTGACACCATCATTGGTAGTTCCTCTAGTTGCAGGATCAAAAGCTGCTTCTTGCTCAGCCACAGTGGAAAGCTAGGACCAGTAGTTCAGGAGTTAACTGGGACAGGTAGGGAGGACATCTTTGTCAGGGTTAAGAAGGCAATGAATATTCCACCATGTATCTTAGAATGATAGAATGGTTTGGGCTGGAGTGGCCATTAATGATCATTTCATTCCAACCTCCATGCCGTGGGCAGGGACACCTTCCACTGGACTATGTTGCTCAGAGCCCCATCCAGCCTGGCCTTGGACACTTCCAGGCATCCACAGCTTCTCTAGGCAACCTGTGCCAGTGCCTCAGCACCTTCCAGCTCCTCTAGCTCCCGTCACACGCTGAGCACTGCCTTCTGCAGGGCTTTTCTGATGGGGTAGGCTCATGCAGCAAATGCCCACCTAGGTCATACCTTCTCCATGCCAAGGAGAAGTCTGTTAAATACAAGAAACAAATATTGATAATAATAACCTACATGGGTGATAATAGGGAGAAGAGAGAGAAGCATGGGGGATACAGCAGACCACATTCATGTCACTCATGGGGTGAAGAAAGGAATTGAACCAAAGGCAGCAATGCTCAATTTAACACTCTCCCTGCTAGATCAGGAGGGGCCTCTTTGAGAGACACATGCCAGGAGCTTGTTTGCAATGTACTTCACCAGTGACCCCCAAAGCCCCTGGGAGTGTGCTGGGTACACTTTGGAGAGCCCTGCTGATGCCTAATCTCTGCGTGAAACCGGCTCTGATAAAAAGTAACTCTGGTGGCCAAAAATGATGCAGCGATTTTCAAGCAGACTACAAGCTAATCCCCAGGATCATGATTAACATGTTTATTTTTGCTCAGTTAAACAGATTCTAATGTCCAGGGCTGGGTGTAAGCATTGCTAAGAACACAGTCACTAAGCTGCCAGCTTTGGGTTGCCTTTGGTGATCTAGATGGCCACCTCCCAATCTCTAAAAAACCTGGGATTCTAGAGAGTGAGGAGGTGGGTTTCTTTTCTTTTACTTTATATATTTTAGTTTATTTGTTTGATTTTCCAGAGCTAAAAGCTGCTCTGGTCTGCCATTGAACAATCTTCCTAAATATAAGACCGTTGTTCTTTTTAACTAGCCAACTATTGTCCTGGATTTAGGCATCATATTTTCATCTCATTGCTCATCCAAACAAATTTTTACAGGCTAGGAAAAAGCTTTCCTCTCAGGAAGAAGTAGAAGAAAGGACATAGAGAAAGATGAAGAAAATAGCCGCCTTCTACTAGTCCAGTTGCTGCCAGGTTCTGTAGTCAGGGTTACTTATAAGATAGGAAATAAAATGAGCTTGCTCTATAGGACATTTGTTTACTTTTTGCTCTCAGAAGAACAATTAAGCCACCTGGCTTTTAAATAATAAACATTTCACTTAACAGCCACTAATAAGAGAGCACTCTTGTCACCCACACCAGATATTTCCTGGCTCAGAGATGGAGTATCTGCTGTTATATGACTTGATTTACATGACTTACATGTCAGCTTACATGGCTGGTGTGGATGGGGGTGGTGTCCTTTATGCCCCCAGGCGTGTGGTGGAAGAAGAGGGACTAAAAACTGAATGAGCTTTCAAGGAAAGCACAAAGTAGAGTGATATCAGGACAATCAGACCTCAGCTAGAGATCATGAAGTGCAGAACGGGAAATGTTCCTTTGTACTTTCTGCAAAGCACCCTCCTGCTTCTGACATAGTCCAGACACCTCTGAAGCTTTCCATGCCCTTTGGATACCTTCCCACTGCCAACCATTAGAGTGTGCTGTATACGAATAGTTACTAATTACATCAGAGGAAATCTGAGCTTGATTCAAATCGCATGTGCAATGCCAGGACTTCTCATCTTCAGGGATCTGGGATCTGGGCAAAACAATATCTATGCCTTCTCATGGCATCCAGTAGTCACTGACATCCTCCATGGCCCCTGATGCTCTGCACTGTCCTCTCCTGTGTTCCACATTACACACCATCCATTTCCTATTCCCTTCCAGGCTTTAGGTGCTTGTCCAGCCCCATCACCACAACAGTCAAATGGCTCAAGGGTTACAGGCTCAAGGAGTGACACAGGCGGAACTAATCCTGATTTGGGGCCTGAAGGTAAGTTAAACAAGCTTTGCGTGGCTCCACATTTTGTTTTTTCATGCCATATCTTCCGAAACAGAAATTAAGAAATATGTTCCCAATAAACAGAAAAGTCAGTTGAAAATTAAGTTTTATGGAGATCTGAATAAGTCAGAAATTTGGTCGACACCCAGAATACTTTCTGGAAAAAAAGGAGAAAAGAGCTTTGGAAAGAAAGAAAATGGATGAGATTTATCTTTGTTTCAAAACAGCATTTCTTTTAAACTGAAAGGAAAGGGCTGGACTAACCCCTGAAGAGCATTTCCCTGAAATTCAGGAAATTCTGGCAGTACTTTTGCTTTTCCCTTGGTGTGTTTTTTTCCTTGTCTTTCATTTCCTCTCCTTGCTCAGACCATCATCTCTCTTTACATGACAGGATTTCTGGAGAGGGGAGCACACCACATGTTCACACCAGCCTCCACATTTTCAAACCTAGGAGTCACTGAAATATCTCTTTAAGGGTTAAGACCCCGAGCTGATGTAAACACAGAAATTGCACAAGAAGACAGGTCCAATGAAATGCAAGGCATCAGTCCCTGCTCTACACAGACTTTTTTTGTCTGACAGGAACTGGACTTCAGTCTATAAGGGCACAGAACCACGACTTTTCAGCACAGCCAGGAATGTCCATGCTGTCTGCTTGTTATCCTTTGGGTTGGGTATGATATGTGGCAGGCCAAATGTCTTTGTGGAAGAGAAAGTCCTGCATGGATCATAAGACTGGGCTGTGATTGTGGTCCACTTACCTGAATACAACTGGCTGAAGCCTGCACACTGAAATTTTGAGCCCCAACTCCAGTGGTTCAAGTGCTGTAGCCCAGGAAGGGCAACAGTCCTGTGGAAGGCAATGTCACGCTCAAGCCACAGTGTGTTGACCCCAGGGTAATAAGTCATTTAAATGAATATCTGGGTAGATAGGTTTTCATTAATCAAGCATATGACTTGGAGAACAAACAGCCAGTGAAAAAATCTAGACAAGCCTGGAAGAGTGCAGCTGTTAGCATCGCACACTACATTATCACCATATATTTAGATTGTTATTAAGTGAACTTGAAGTAAGGCATTCTCCATTTGTCATTTTCCCTCTGGTGAATTCAGCTACCAACATTGATTCTTTTTTTTTTTTTTTTCTTTTTTTAATCTGAAAATTTGTCTATTAACTTTTCAAAACTTATTAATCCGTTTTCACTTCATTGGTAGCAGCTTCCCCCCACCTTCTTCTTAGCTTGTTAAAACTCAGAGTTGATTAAATATGACACAACAGTAAAATATTACATAAGCTCACAAGAAAATTTTTATTTCATTATCAGCACAAAGTGAGTCATCTTGAATATGACACTGGCTTTGGCTCCATTTTCTCTCAGTTTTTTGCTCTGGTTTTATATTTAATCACAGCTTTTTTCTCCCTCTCTTTGCACTTACGATTTTGTTTTTCAAATCCACAGCAGAACGATCCAACTTTGTTCTTACACTATTAATTAACACCACGCTCTAGTTTCCCACATAGTTAAATGATGAATAAGGTTAAATTCCAGACAATGTTCTGTACATTGCCATCAATTAACAATTTTCGAGGCAGCGCTTCATTAATAAACACTGATCAGCACAGCCCTTGTGTGGAGTGCGTTGGAGCTGAGAAATTGTACCAGAGCTTCTTTAATATGTGAGCTGGAGTGTGTGGTGTGGCTGAGCGTGTGCACAAGTGTGTATGTGTGTGTGTGTGAAAAAAAAAAAATCAATGCAATATCCTAGGAAACTCATCAGCACATCATCTCCTAAAAGGTTAATTAAGAATTTGAGGAAGAACAGAGGGGCTGAAGCAGAGGTGATGGACATCCGTGTCTCTCCAGATCATTAAGTACTAATTAGGTTTGGAAAGTCTATTGAGCTTCCTTGGTCTCATCAAGCCATGTGATGGTCCCTGGATACCTCAGTGTGAAATGCCATCAGCACTATATCTCCCTTTATGAACAGGATGCACTTCGGTCTCAGGTGTGCCTGCTGTCTCTCACTCTGTGTGTGTGTGTATGCTTCTTTTGGTATGTGTCTGATTAAACTATTTTATATACTGCATAAAAATTGCGTGGAGAACACAAACCCTTTCAGAATCATGTGTAATGCAGCATTTTTGCTGGAGGGCTAATGAGGCGAAAAAAAAGGGGGTTAAAAAAAAGGGCAAGGAAAGTTCCTGTTAGCTGTAAACTCAGAATGAGCAGGGGAAAAACTTCCGAGTTACTATAAACCCTTTTGCTGTGCTAGAATTTCATTTAGGGAGGAATTCCAAACTGGATTCCCCTTACTTGTTTCCTGATCTCAGGATGGAGGTAGATCAAGACAAGAGCTCTGCAGCGAAAGTTATTAGAGCGAGACCCCACCATGAAGCTTCAAAGAGACCATAATATGTATTTTGTTAATTACCTCTTTTAAAACCCTTAGCAAGAAGTTCTGTCCAGCTAAATCCCAGAAGTGGTGATGGGTTTTTTAGAAATGGCTTCCTCAGAAAGTGAGATGCTGCTTTTATCTTAATTTCCTGGCTTTTCAGTATTTTTCAGCCTACAGGTCTTACAGACAGATTTTTCTTGGGATGGTTCCTTTAGATTGAATTGGAAATACAAATTTAGATGCTCAGCTGTGGACAAGGATCTAGCAAGCAAACCAGTGTGCCTGAAAGAGACCTTTGAGGTGCCCGGAGACTGAGTCAGCTCTCAGTGCTAATGTACAAAGTAATTCAAACCAGATGCCAGTGATCAGATAGATTCTTCTGGAAACCAGCCTTGATGGTGTTATTAGTAAAACAACACAGCTGGCTCTGTTATGAGGGTTCCCTCATGGTAACTCAATAAAATTTGTTAATTCCAGTTTTTAGGCAGTCTTAAGCTAGTAGGATGGCTGGAGGGTAAAGGAAGAGTAGTCCTGGTCAGTCCAAAGAGGTCCTTATTTAAGAATATGCAAGAGGTTTCTTCCTCGTATATAAAAAGCTAACCCACACACCTACTCCCTTTCTTAGCAAGGAGAGAAAAATAACGTGCTTAGATACTACCAGTCATTTAACAGTGTTATACCAGAAAGGGTTGTCCTCTGAGCTGGCATTTTCAAGGGACGCTCGGTACAAGGGAGGATGGTGACACTGGGGATAGTTGCCATTGCCTTTTTGAGCCCCAGTGAACTTTGACTTTGATTGCAGACGATGGGATGGAAGTTAATGGTTCACTGGCTCAAACTGTTGCCCTGCCAATACCGTGCTTTCAACGTTTTAGTTATTAAGAGCAAGTCTAGTTGCATTAGCGACATCACTGGGAGAAAGGCAGCAGTCTGGGAACCACTGGGATGTGGGTTCTTTAGGATGCTTCTGGAATTAAAAACAACTGCCTCCTGCTCCCACCACTACTGCCCCCCGGTTTTCAGCAGGAGATGGCTGAACTGAAAAGCTACTGATAATGCTGCAGCCTGCACGTCTGCTCCAGAATATCAAGGACCCCTTGATAAACCCACTGCAATGCCTGGAGCACTTCATCTGCAGGCGACTTGCTCTCTTCAATATGGAGAGGATTGCCACTAATCCTGGCGCATTACTGTTCACTTGACAGAAGTCGCCTGAAACAACTTGCGTCTGTTCTTGTCCTGATTTGCTGTCGGTATTTATTAAGAGCAGTGTGTTTAAAATGGCACACATTGTAGCCTGCAGATAACATCTTAAGCTTCCTGCCTATACCAACAAAAAACCAAACACCCCCTCCTGAGAAAATCTTCTCGGAACACTGTCAAGCCCCTCTTTGCTCGGCCATGCTGACACTGTTGCTTCCTCACCAAGAGGTCCCCGTGAGAGCGGGGGTGGTAGCAAGAGGCACCTTATCTCTGGTTTTACTGATCACCACTGCCGAGCTGCTGTGAAATGATTTTGGGATGTAACTGAAGTGATAGAAAACGAAATATTAACCACTCAAATCAGCTCTATTTCCATGACTTCAGTAGAGAAAAATGTTAAACTGACAAAATCTCTGGTTCTCGATTAACCAATGAGGCCGTTGTGTTCCTCCCCTCTCTGCCATGACCGAACAGCAATTTCCAAGGATGTAAAGACGTAATAGCATCTCTGAACCTTCAATCTTAACCACTGTGCTTAGAAGTAAACAAGACTCACTGTTAGATGGTGACTATGGTGACGGTTATGTGATGTGGGCATTTATTTACCAAGGATGTGGATTGACTCAGTGCCAGTGACTTGTTAAATTGACTTGATCTACATAGTTTGACTTTTTACATGGCAAAGATGTAAAACTTCCCTGCTTACTCCTACTCTGATTCTGATTGGTGTCTGGACAAGTTTGTAGAAGTACAGTAAGTCCTCTGAAGAAAAAAACAATGACTACTAGTAAATTTTGCTTTGCAAAATGTACTTTACAGTTTACAGCAAAGGCCTTCCAGTATTTGTGGATGAGTTGGTGACAGCCATTTCTCCTAGCTTTTGAGATCTCTTGGTTTCAATATCGTCATAGACAAGGGAACATTATCAGTTTATGTAGCAGAAGACAGTTCTCAAGCACACCGGCAAATAGAATCTGTTTTTCTGTGTCTCCTACACAAAAACTGTGGTTCTTCTGCCAATTCATCTGACATACAGAAAAATAAGTCTAGGAGGAGATGGATAATCAGTTTTTCTTTAAATTAGGAATATACTAGAAAACAAATATTACATCCCTTTGTGCTTTCTCTAAAGGCCCTTAAAGCTTTTCTCTTGCTAAAATGATATTTCATTGTTAGTGCACAAAATGTTCAGACCTATCAGATCCTTAAAGACCTATTTCTTCTATTCCTGGATGGGCAGTATGCTCAGGAATTTAGCATCAAACAAGCTTTTTCTTGCTGTTTTCTTCTTCCAGCACATTGGTCTGATGAAAAATTTCATCACTTATGCATGTGAAGCATGTGTGTGCATGTGTGAGGGAATGCATATGCATAAGTCTAGCATATTTTAAGTCATTTTATATGTATATATATACGTGTTTGTGGAGAGGACACGTGTATGTGAAGAGGAAATACTCTTATGTCTGGTCTGGGTGTTTCTGTACTTTAGGCAGTGTGCAGATAGAAAGTGGTGTGAGTTAAGGAAGAAGGTTTATTTTGAGGTCACATTCCTGAACAGCTAAAGGAGTTAATGTATAGTGTAACTTTTCTGGTCTCAGCAATGTGCTAGAAGACAAACCAGTGGAGTATCTTCCCTTCTGTCTCTAAAATAAAGGGCAGATTTGCAAAGCAAAGCCCTGTACATCAACCTAGCCCATGCAGCATCTTAACATTTGTCTGGGACAAGCAACATTAGGTATGGCAGACAGTAACAGCGCTCTCAAATGAGGGACAGATGGCTGTCCAACACTGACACCCCAGGTGTTCAAGGCTTTTAATTCGGTTTCATTCAGTGGACCTTTTGCTCTCCAATCCCTTGCTACCGCTGTCAAACTTTTCCAGAAGCAAGAAAGTGTGTGGGGACAATGTGATAGAATTACAGAAGGTGGTGGAGTCATTTGTTAATCCATCAGGGAAATTAGGCCATCAGACAACAACCTGCTTCACAAACAGATCACTGGGAGACAGGTGTGTGTACTTTGCGTGTGTGGATGTGTGGGGCAGTGGTGGAAAGCTGTGGATGCAGAGGAGGGGAAAAAGGAAGAGGACTAGCTGGTGAACTCTGGGCTGGGAGGTGACAAAAATGACAGCCAGATACTGATGAGATGTAACAGAGTGTCCAGAAGAGTAAGACATAATGTCTACTAAAAACCAGCCTCCTCTTGGTTTCATTTGAAAAACTCAAATCAGAGAGGGATACACAGAGCCCCATCTGTCAATGTCCTTGTGGAAGCGGATGAGATGGAGAAGAATAGAGTAAAGGCTCCTTTGTACTTTTCTTTCTTTATCCATTCCTGCAAAGAGCACAGTGCTTGAAAGCTTTAAGCATTTAATGTTAGAGATGGAGATGTTCCTGTCAGCACAACACAAAGTCCTTGGTAACCCTAGCTCTGGCCCTGGGAGTGGAAGGTGAACTGTATTACTTTTGTGCAGTGATGGTCTTTTCATTGTGATGGTCCTTCTGGGAATTCAAACCTGCCCGCAGCTCCGTATTTCTGGAGCCCTCTGTGACACCAGGTACTCCTCAGCTTGCCTCATGAAAGTTCAGGCATGGAGTCACCCTAAGCAGCATTTCCTCTCAGCTGGTTCAATGTTGTTGGCCACCGTGTAACTCTTGTGGAGTTACTGTGAGATGGAAAAGGACAGGGAGACTCTGCCCTATCTGGCCACAGCGTTTACCAGAAAACTCCCTGTGAGCTCTGAAGACAAGGAAGCTTGTCTTCCTTATGGTTTGTACCACGAGCCCCAACCCTGTTTGGATTTTCTGGTGTGTAGCGAGTGCTGTGCTGCAGCACGTCCCTCTTTCTGCGTAAGTGTGGTGCTCACAACTCCACATCACAATGTATTCCTCTGTAGAGGCTGTAGATCTAAATCACTGCATGCATCTACTCTGCCTGAGGAGAGGGAAAGGAAAAGGGAGGAATCATAAATTGATGTCTGGAAATTCTGATTGTTTTTAAAAAGGAATACCAAAAAAGTGGTTTTTTTTCCCTCAAATTTTAGACACATGGCTTTCTGGAGATATCAGGACGTATCAAAAGAATTTCAAATCATCTTACTGAAGACCGATTTGTTTGGAAAGATATTTCCCATAAAAAAAGAATATTGCAGGTGCTCTCTTTTGACCATCTTTTGGACAGAGTTTGCATTGAATTGCTAGTCCTAGGTATCAGGTATTTCACCGTTGATGACAATATACGAACAAATAAGCATTTTTCTTTGCAATCCCTTAGAATAACTGTATTTCCTCATTCTGGCTGCTGGGGATGGTAAGCTGTCCTGCTTCTCCAGGGACAGGCAAAGCTGTGGGGGTATACACCCACCCGTACAACCAAAGTGGAGAACGTCCTTCAAGAATTGTTCAGAGAAATTGCATGCAGCATTTTGACAAGTCACGTTCTTTACACCACTTATGAGCTAACTCAACTTTACATCAGCAGTTTGTCCATGATCTCTGCAACTTTTATTTTATTTATGGGATGAAAGGAGTCATGATTTGGTCAAATTTGAAAGTTCAGTTGCTTTTTAGTTTTGTGCATTGGAAACAAACCTCCCAGGCCTCATCACTTTTGTCTGTCTTTAGCTGAGGTGAACAGCCTGATTCAAATTTTTGTAAATATACTTCAGCTGGTCTCTGAGAGGTACTCCGCACTGCAGAGGAATGAGTCACGTTGTTGCTTTCACTTTTACACTGGGGATACTGCTCCTGCCAGATCTTGCCATTTACTTGGAAAACTAGTCAGCGTTCCTTTCATATTCCAGATTGTCATCCTTCCTTTCCCTTTCCCCCTTCCTCCACCCTCTGGGAGCTGCAGGACAGCATCTTTCTATTGTCCTGCAGAGATAGACCTTGGCTGAGTGAAGTTGCCTGATCCCTGGAGAAGGAAGGAAGGAAAACAAAACCCCAGCAAAACAAAACCTGTTCCCATTCACTCCCCAAACCTTGAATATTATCCCTTTGTGCCAGCTGCGCCATCATACTACTGCATTCTATCTTGCCATGATTTTTTTGGTGGAGAGCTGCCTATACAATCTGTGAGCACTGTTGGAACAGCCCAATTTTACAAGCATAAAGTATTATGATTGCATTGATTTCCATCATAAATCATATTTTCCATCCTCTGTCTCTCTTTCCTTGCACTGACTGAATTAAGCCTTGGTGTTTTCTTTAGCTGCTGCCAGAGCTGAGGCTTGAGATGATATTAGGGTAATGATGATAAATTTTAGCCTCAAGCCAAACCATTTCCACATTACAGATAATGTTTTTTTCCAAATAAGTTCTGTTATTGGAATCCAGGACCCACCACATCTGCAGGCTCAGAGGCTGCCTCAACACTGTCTCTTTGCTGTAATGGGTTTATAGATTTGAAAATTTGCTCTAAACAAATAAATGAGAGAAGAGAGGAAAAAACAAATGAAGGAATGGAGAGGGAGAATCTGCCAAAGGGAGGAGAAAAAGAAGACAAGGTAAGAGGAAAAAAAAGGAGAAAGGAAGAAGACAAGAATAAGGGAAAGAAAAAATGGAACAATGAGGGGAAAAGGAAATAAGGAGAATTATATAATGCACACAGCAAAGTGCTAGTCAGCCTGCCCCTAGCTGTGTGTGTTTAGGAGCAGAGCTGGTCCCACAGACAAGCACAAATGCCTTGTACAAGCCCAAGCACTGCAAGCATGCAGACCCACAGCTATGTGTTTCAGATTTCACCCCTGCCTTCTTACAAGACCATTCCCTGTTATCTCATCTCAGAAAGGCCTCAGATAAACTATTATAATATTCTTGCAGGATCTCAGCTGTCCCCACAATGGACTAGGATGAAACTGAACTAAGCCTGACCCAATATTAGTATCTCTACTAAGGCCTCAGTCTCAGGTGGTGTCTTACTGGTATAAAATGATTCTCCTTTTTTGAAGCTACTACAAAGCAGGTCACCTTCCCACTTTTGTCTGAGGGGAATTCAGTCTGTGAAATCAGGCCTGAAGGAGAGTGTCCCATGCCTGGGAGAGTATAGATTCTGGGCACAGTGACCTTCAGGAGAGAAGCTGAGGGAGGCCAAATCCATTACTTGCTTGTTCTTCAGCCACTGTGAAGGGAGGCAGTTCACCATTTCACTGTGGCACCTTACAGGGGCAGCCCTGTATAACCCTGTATCCTGTATCCCTCACTAGTGCTCGGTCCCTCATTTGGAGCCTGGATCAATAAATCTTGTGCTCCCTGTGTGGCTTGTAAGCACATAAGTGCCTCTCTCTGCTCTGGTCCTCGCATTAACCGGACCATACCTGCTGAAGTGTTTTTTGTTTGTTGCTCTACCGAGTGAGTGAAGCCCCCCATGGAGGAGCCCAGGCAGAGACGTCTGCTTCAGCAGCAGGTGGCCCTTGGAAATCACTCTGACTCAAAGCAGTGGAGAGGTTCTGAGGAGTTCTGGTTTGGGAAATCACCTACACACAGAGACACCCCAGTGGAGAAAAGCACACCTTGATTCCTACTCCATTTTTCTCATGGTTTGCCCTGACAGGCAAGACTTTCTGAAGGGGCTGCTGAGCACCTGCCACCGTTTGTACATGCAGACAAACAACAGTTCCAGATCCTTGGTTTGTCTTCAGCTGTTAAATTGCACCTCATTAGCTGACACTGTGGTGGTGGGATTCACCTGCAAGAAAGGAGGTGTCTTTCTTCACCCCCCAGGTACCAGAAAAGCGGAGGAATAACTAATATCCTGATTCGTGTTCCTTCCTCTGGAGCTCGGCTGTTGTCGTTCTTCTCAGCCCTAAGTGAGAAGCCCTCACTGCAACAAGCCTGGGCGCTGCTGAAATACAACCTGCTGCAGATGGTAGGGGCCAGCTCTGATTCTGACCAACATATTTACAGCCAGGAAAAGGAAAAAAAAAATGGACCTGCAGATAGGTAGGCAGGTGGCAGGCAGTTTATTTCACTGGCAGTGCTGGAGTGCCCACTTCACGGGATGCTAAATGCAGTAAGTGGGGAGGAGAACAAATTTAAGAGGGAAGAAGGAGGCAGTGAAGCAGTCAGTCCTCTTCAGGGTATGAAGGGAACATCCTGCACTTCCAGAGGAGTCTCAAAAATAAAAACACCCTCAGGATGCTGCCTTTGCAGGGTCCATGTTTTTATTATTCATATCAGCCCCTGAAGAGGTGCTTTCTCTGAGGACATGAGTCATCTGGGAAAGCCAGCAACCCTACCACATCCCTGCTGCAAGTGTGGGTTTACAAATACAGTCTGTCCTGCACTAAGGGTGCCAGATGACACATCCTTAAAATTGGGCTAAACCATTCTACGTGTTCACCTTGCTTGGGTGAATCAAGCCAGGACCAGTTTGACTTAGCCAGATTAACTGGTGATCCCACCAGCAGCCTGCAATGAAAATGCACATGGTACCCTGCTCCTGCAGCCAGACCCACCCCAAATATCTGCTGTCCTCTGTCACTCCTCAAGGCTAGCTGCTAACTGAGGTGGTGCTGACTAACCAAATTGAACCTCCACTTGGAGCCTATGGTCCTACTGCCAAGCCCAAAACTCTCTGAGAATGCAGCAGGATGCCAACACATAGGGCAGGGCTAAGCAATACATTTTCTTCTCTACTGTTCTTATCCCACAGTGGAAAAATTCAGTGAAGGCTTTACACATGTCGTTTCACCCACGAGTTTGCCTCCCTTTTCGCTATGCTCACCATAGGAAAGGAGGGACCACAACTGAAATGGGGAATTTCAGTGCAGTAATGCAGAGTTTACAATGCAGGACTCGTTTCAGTGAATGGATTGACCACAGGGGAGGTCAGCAAGGTGGACAATGACAGCTGATGCTGTAGCTGTGCAAACTGAAGCAGCCATAAAGGCAAACAACACATGGGCTTCAGGGCACAAAACTATGCACCTGCAGGTACCAGGAATAACCACCCTAAGACAGGCAAGAAGGGTGTGAAGTGTCCAGAAATTTCTACACAGTTCTCTCTCCTCTGCCTACAAAAACTGACCAGAAATAAAGGTACCATTTTTGCCTGACAAGTTTGCAGTGGCAAAGGCAGGAGTTTGATTGCCATTACTAGGACCTCATGGACAAGGTACATAAGAGGACAAAATCACTCTCACATTTACTAACAACCAGTATGGCTGCTGGCAGGCACACCACAGGGAGAAGGATTAGATAAAACACAGAGAGCTGCCCCATCTTCCACCTTGTAAGGAGCATTTAAAAGCCAGTGCAACAGAGCATTTATAGTTACTGTGCCTGCACCAGACAGCTTCAGTCTGCTGGGCTGTGATACTGGGCCTGGTTTGGAATGAAAAGAAATACTAAAATATAGTCAGACTATTTTATGGCTGTTATTTTATTTTATTCCATTTGAACAGTGTTTTGGTTTATCTTGCGTTTAATTTGAAAGATTGAGCAGGTTCCCAATAAATCCCATTGTAAGATCTACATGAGAAAAGCACTTTAAAAAACCCCAACCCAACAACAACAAAACCCTTTCTTCTGCTGCTGCTGATAACAAGGCCTATTACTTCCTAGCCTGTGTTTGGTTTCAACACCGTATAATCTCTCAGTTGCAAACAAGAGACCAAGACAGCTCTGACTAGAGCTACCCTATAAATGATTTTGTCCTCAACGTTTGTTCTTACTGGAGAGGTGCCAAACTCCCTGCTCATGTGGTTAGGTACAGGTGGTAAATAGGCTTTTTGGCTGGTTTGTAGGTAATTCACTGGTAGTTTGCTAGGGAAAGCCAGGTTTACACCCAATGAGAAAACAAATCTCTTTAAAAAAAACCCTGTGTCCTGAGGTTAATGCTTCAATTCACCATGCTTTGCCCTCCTTTAGGCACAGCAGATGATGCTCCCCACCCTGTGGGTGTTTTTTTAGCAGAACACCTAATCTGAGCCATAAAGATTCCGTGAGGTTATATGGACGTGTAGCATACAGGGAATCACACCTACACTTGGCCATTGCCTCTCCCAAGCCCTTGATAAGATTTCTCCCTCCACCTGTCCCAAAGCTGACAAAGGCTGACAGCAAACTGGAGCTACTCGGCTGCCCAAAGTGGGGGAGAGTGTCTCAGTTTAAACTAACGGGCTTGGACTGGCTGTGAGTAAATTTAGTCTAGAAATGAAGAGGAGATGGAGATGTGGAAAAGCCTTCCAAACCAGAACAAAGAATGGTGAGTGATCTGAACAAATGCAGATGCCTATAACAGAGCCAGGCCCCTTCTATTCAATGGAGAGAATGAAGCATCGCTTATGAATCATCTCACTCTAATGAGGCATCCAAAATAGACCAGATGAATCACAGTCCAGAAACACCTATTTTTTCTCGCCTTGCTGTAAGAGCCCAAGGTAACTGAGACAGAGGCATTTACACTGTAGGTGGTTAAAGTTAGGTGAGATGAATTAAAAAAAAAAAAAAAAAGTAAAGGAAAAATAATCAACAATATATCCCTAAGAGTTTTCAGGTGAAACAGAACTCTTGCACGAAGGTTATCTGAAACAAAAGGATATGATTGACTGAGAGGATGCAAGGAGTCCACTGCAGGTCAAATGGGACAACTCTTGCAACAATCTGTTAATAAAAGACTTCCTTGATGGAAATTGCTTACAACTACTGCTATAAAAATACAAATTCTTCACTTTGAAACCAATGCAACACTTCTTGGATTATGTAGGGGTAGTGCAGAATTGCATCTTCCCAGGTAATTTGAATTTAAGGCCTAAAGATGACAGCATTTCTCTTCTCTCTTAATTAATCTATTTTTATTCAAAATTCCTGTAATGAACAGAGGTGAGTCAAGGGTTTTGTTTAAATAAGGAAGAAGCAGACACTTATTCGGTAGTGACGGTTCTCTTTATACTCTTTTCCTCTAATTTGTCTCAAATATCACCTTCCAAAACTCCTTTCCCCTTGAATAAAACCAGCTTTCCACATGGTGATTCCTGCTGCCATTGCTGCCTCAAATCTTGTAAAAAAAACCCCTATTGCTTATGAGAGGCTTCACTTGACAAAACTGATGGGAAACAGTGGTAGGTGATGCAGAGGAAAGATGGAGAAGATTTTATGTTCTGAGCACCTCTTTTTAGCAAAACCCCAGTGACTGTTTTTACAAAAAAACCACCAGGGCCTCTGGTACAGCTTGTATCCATGGTGCACACAGCAGTGGGTCCCAGAAGTGCATCCCAGCACGGGTACCAGTTAACTGAGCCATAAAGAGAGCCAAAACACGTGGTCCCAAAGGTATTGGTACCTTCTCCCACCTAGGATGAAGCCCTGCCTTCCTGCTTTTGCTAAGAGTAAACAGAATTAAGTCACACTTACTAGTGGGTTTTGGTTTTTTTAGGATGAGGCATCTCAGGTCTGGCCAGTGTATTCTGCTCTTGGCATGTCTGTGTTGAATCTGACTCTAGTTCTTGCTCTTAGTTTTGAAATGAAGGGTGAAATTTTGAAACAGCTTAAGAATTGTATTTTTGGGGAATCTTTACCTCAATTCACAAAACGCCACAATCACGTGTAGAAGACCCCTGGCACAAACCTCCCAAGGACTCTGAGCTTGCACCTATAGCTGAGTGCTTTTGTTCAGAGCTTGGCCTCATCACCTGGGTGAGCAGATCCTGAAATCGATGACCGAGTGATGTAATTTCTTGCCATATTCATTTCCTTACTCATATTTTTTCCTCACTCTGCTGTGTATCTAGTGTTAACAAAGAAATCTGTGTGTGCTGCCTGGCTTGTCCAGCATTTCAGATTTCCTGCGGATTCCCCTACACACCTTTCATCTTTCACAATAGTGACCAGCATGCTCTGAGCATGGTTCCTCTCTGATTCCACCTGTTTTGAAAGCCCCATGCTAGCATCAGTCCTGCCACAAATGAGATAAATCAAACACTGGGTTTTCATAGGAAATAGCATCTCCTTACACTTCCATCAAAATAAAGACCTGAATTATCTGGGCTTGGCCTTCTGCTAAATGATAATAATAACATATTTTTTAGCATATCACCATCACTCCAAGTGATGTGAAAAGTATTTAGAAGTCTGCCGAGGTTTGTTGGATGCAGGTGGTTTCACAGCATCAATTGTGTCCCTTCGCAATTTAAATTACGGTACCACCCATAGTCATTCATGACCCTGACACATGGGTAGAAGGTCATAAGTTGCTCCTTTTGCATTTCCCTTTCCCTCTTTCCCTGTCCATCCCTTTCTTTACACGGCAATCACCTCATTTGGGGAACACGTAACAAAAAAACGGCTTCATGAGTGAAGAAGCCACAAGATGGCATTATAGAGCAATTAAACGAGAACTCTGTGCTGGAATCTGCCGGCGGAGGAAGGATGAGGAGCAGGGAACAGTGCTCGTTGTAAGAGGGGACAGGTGTTTCAAGCAGCCTCCAACACAGCCACTATCCCTTCTGTTGACGGTCTCACCTGGTTAACTCTTATTAACATTTCCAAGGTTTCAAATGAAAGCCCTTCAGGAAGCAAAGGAGAGCACATGCCTCTTCAGCTAGCCTTTGCTAGTGTTATTTTCCTCTTAGTGCACTGCTTTCCCCCCCCCCCCCCCTTTTCTTCCCTTCTTCACAGGTGTGTGTGCTCACGCTTTCGCCGGTCTTTTCGTGGTGTGCGTGTGGCAAATCCACGCGCTGTCCCCTGACGCTGTGGGGTGCGATGTGAGCCGCCCGTTAGGCCACAGCGTGTGCTGAGGGTGTAAGTGTGTGTAGACAGGTCGTGGGCCTGACGGGCTAAAGGAGAAGGGCAGCAAGGCAGCGTGTGGGGTGGGCGTGCAGTGAGAGCAGCGTGCACACCCACACGGCTTACACGAGCACGCAGGGCCTGGGGCACGCGTGTGCAGGCTGTGGTGCTGTGGCTGTGCCGTGGCCGCCCCTCTGTGAAACAGCAGAGAATTCCGGTGGGAAGCCATCCTGGGGAATGGTTGTAGGTGCAGCGTGTACTATTTTTGTTGTGCCGTGGCGGGCTCTGTAGCTCTGGTGGGCCCGGTGGCACGAAGCGGAGCGTGCCTGTGCCGTGGCGGGGTGTTAATCATTCCGGCAAACCGGGCCTGTGTGGCCGCCCTGGACACAGACGTGCTGGCCTGGCTCCGCGGTGCAGCAGGCAGTGTGTGTGCAGCAGCAGCACTCCTGTGTTTCGTGTTTCTGTGGAGCGTGTGATTTATGCGCGCTCGGACGTGGCGGAGGGCACAGGCAGTGGGCCTCGGGCAGTCGCAGCCTGCTGCAGCGGCCAGAGTGGGGAGGGGGAACGGGTGACGCTCGGCCTGGTCCCACAGCTCTCGTCAGTGTTGAGGGGGGAAAATAAGGATGAAAAGAAATCAAACCCCTTTGCTGACTTTCCTTGCAGCTCAGCAGAGAGTGCAGCACCTGCAGAAACAGCTGCTCACCAATACCTGACACAGACTAGCTTGTTTTTGTAAATAATATAAAGTCCCCTTTCTTTCACATGGTGCATTGTTACGGGCCAGGTCACTGAATGCGTTAGGGCTGATTCCTCAGAGTATCCTGCAAATGAGACAGAGCTCAGGCTGCACATGCTTGAGAAATCAGCTATTCAAAATAAAAGCTGGGATCAACAGACCACTCTAGTGTTTCCTTTCTTTTTCTTATGGTCAGTGAGGGCAGGTACGTTTCTTGGTGGCAGCTGGTGAACAAAGAGATGCAGTGGTACAAATGTTGCTGTTTTACAAGCAGTACTGTTTTGAAGGAGCGTGCAAAGAAACTATTTTCCTTTTTCTTAGAAGTCATCTCAGTATTGTTATTTTTATTACTCCTACCACTATGTTTATAATTGTTACTATTATTAAATTACTTTGTAGTCAAATTGGCTAAGGGAATCTTAGATTTTTTTTCCTTTTCTTCTTTTTTTTCCCCCCAGCTATAAAAGAGCTAATAAGTTGCCGCATTGGGGCTCCAAGGAATTGATGAGAGATTATTCCCTCATGGATTACTGTCTCAGTGCTTTGTCCAGCTTAATTTTAATATTACTCATCATTGTTTCATATTTGCATTGTGTGCTCTAGTCAGGGCGCATTTCAGCAGTGCATTTCCTTAAACATAAAGCTCCCAAAACCTTAAAGACAGAAAAGTGTGCAGGGGTGAGGCTTTCGGCGTACTGAGGTGTTATTTTTCATTGCAGTCTGTGCCACAGTGTTGTGCCTTTGCTTTCCTTTTTGTGCCCAAGCCCCTCTGTTTTGGAGTGCAGCTGCACAGTGAGGCTACACCTGGGTAAGAGATTCCTGCCTGTAGTAAGGACAGTCCCTGTCCTCCCCCAGCTTGCCCCTGTGGGGTCCTGCCACCCTCACCTAAACCAGTTTTGGTGCTTGTAAGACACAAGATGATTCAACCTGTTATCCCTGTAAAAAGCTATCCCCTCTTTTTAGTTTTCCCCCTCCACTGATCCACTTAATTTCTATCAATTCAGTGAGCTGATTTTGGCCAGATGAGATAATGCCATGGAGGGGACATACCGTGTGTCCCCATAGAGGACCCAGCCTCTGCCACCGTTCAGTGACGGCTTGAGGTGTTGTGCTCAAACAGGAACACAGTTTTGACCGTACAGGAAAGCTACAGACACTTTGGGGTGACGTCAGCCTTAGTCCATTTAGAAAAGCAGCATGATCTGCCCATCAATTGCATTCCCTGCTCTCACCCCTTGCCCTCAATCTGCCTCAAACCTTCTGCCCAATCCCAGCCAGGTGTGGTAGCATGGCACCAGCTTCCAAGAGATTGGTTTCTGGAAAGGATCATTAGAATAGGTGTCCGAGATTGAGCCCTTGGAGCGTGTCCATGTCCCATTCAGGGAAAGACACTGAGACCTCCTGCCATGGGCACAAGGGAGTGAGGGCACCAGAGAGTTAATGCAGGATGGAAGAGAAAAGCGGTGAAAACATTCTATAGGACGCTAGAAGAACAAACTACAATGCAAAGAGCCATAGGGAACTACTGCAAACGGAGTGAATTGTTTACTTTGTGACACCCTCACCCCAAATGTGGGAGGATCCAGGTCCTTATGAGGAATCCCAAACCCTGTGCTACTACTGCTGCAACACACAGATGCGATGTAGAGAAACCGAGCAAAAGGGAGATGTCTGGGGAGCTGAGGTTCCGGTGAAATGATTCCTCGGCACAGCTAAAAGAGGAAGGCATCTCTAGCACTAAGAGCCCAATATCCCGGTTATTCATGTGATACGAAGAGACAGCTCTGCACAACGCCTTAGAGAAGAAATCCCCTCCCAGGTACACTCTGAGGTCCTGATTTAGCACAGACTTAAAAATGCATTTGAGTCTCCGTACCTGGGGTGACGCTGAGATGTGCGCGCACACCGCGGCTCTCAGGAGCCGCACCAGAGCACCGCGCGCACCCGGAGAGGGAGCAGACGTAGGCACAACACAATTACTGAAGCTGCAGACGCAGGCTGCCTGACAGCCTTCTCCTCGGTGGCTGTCCCTTTGCTACACACAGCGTGGGGAGACCCTTCTGGGAGGGTATCATCTGCTTCAGGCTGAAAGAGCCTAGGCGTTACAAGGATGAGATGATCACCCTCGTATGGGGCAGTTCTGCTGAGTCTCTTCCTTGGCTCCGAGGGACTCAAGCTCTGCTCTTGGGAAAAGTTCCTTTCCACCAGGCTATCAACTGCACTGAGAGAGAGGAGAGAGAGTTGCACTCTCTGCCTCCTAATACTGTGAAATTGGTGAGAAAAGACAGAAAGAATATATGGAGCAGAAGAAAGGGGAGTAACAGGGGTATATCTCCACAGCTCAGAGATTAGAGAGCACACCTTTGAGTGGGAAAGTTAATGCATTTGCCTTTTATCCAATGCTGATTTCATGCAAAATACATTCAGAGATTTATTTTTTTAAAGAAGAGTGAAAGAGAGGCTGGGGTATTCTTGAAGAACATACCCTATGTATATGGTTACAAAATAAGAAAGAAATGTTTTATGAAATTATTATAGAAGAGAGTATGATTAGACAGGCAGAGAAAGACAGAAAGGGGCAGACAGGCAGAAATATAAAAGAAAAAGCCAGGGAGCTTGCTAGCTCTTAGGAAAGCTGAGTATTATGAGAAATTATTGTGTAAAGTAGTAGTCATGTAGAACAATAGATTAGGGAGAAAGAACCCTTAGCCTGTCACTGGGAAGGAAAAGCAGCGCAAGTTCAGGATGCAGCGAAGCATCTAAAGGATGGTTGAGTGGGTTAATAATGTCACAGTGACATAATCAAATTAGTAATGCTATCGTGGCAATGTGGTCTAGTCTATCAAGGCATTTACCTGGTTACATTGTTCAAAACAATACCATTCTAAAAGGCAGCAGAGTCCAGATGTCCTGCCCATGCTACGCGCGCACACACCATCCCTTCTTACGTAAACCCTCACTGCAGGGAAAGGGGAGTTAATGGGGCAGAAATCACCGCCCAGCTCTCTTCTCTCTCCCTGCCTCCAAGCCCTGTGCCCTGGATGCCAGCTTCCAGCAGCCTCGCTGGGACAGAGGTTCGGGGCCTTGCTGACACAGCAGCGTGACGCCCTCCCCGAGACAGCTCTACAAAACGGGGCTGGCAGCAGGGAAGTGGCATCAGCCCCCAGGCATGGGTAAAGCCAAGGTGAGAGGAATGAGCATCCCCAAAGTCCTTCCTAGAGGAAAAAACTACTTGGGTCAGGATTAGAAGTATTATTATCTCCTGCCCTCTGATTGCCTGTACCAAGCAGCACAGGCTCACTAGGGCTGCACTCCCCGCCTTTCTTTTCCCATCATCTTCTGTGATTTTCTGACTAACATCTGCTGTGTGGCTTCCAGCCTAAAAGCAAGGTAGCCTGATGGAGCTAAGACGAATCTAACAAATCAGGGGAATGAGATAGGAATAAGAGGATAAGGACTGATCTTAAATAGTGTGTCACACTTGCAACACCCAAAAGATGAAGCAGAAGAAAAGGTCTAGGGACAGATGGGAGAGATGAATTTATTTCACGCAAATGGGTAGGTCCAGGCTAGAAATTTGTGTAGGGAAGGGAGAAGCAAAGAGAGGTCTTAAAAAGATGGTGACCAGTGAGACAGGAGTATTTTTACAGTTTCAAAGAACTCATTTGGGCTGCTGCTTTATATGACCAAATTCCCATGTCTCACTTTGTCAGGCTGAGATTAAAATGTGTTTATATTTATATGGTTACCTTTCATAGAGGTGTTTCATTAAAATACATTTATGTGGTGTATATATGTACGTACACGTATATGGAGAAAAGAGAATCAATAGGTTTGAGGGTTTTTGCTTCAAATTCACACAAACTAGAAAGGACCATAAAGGCCACTGATATCTCTGTGAGAAAAGGCCGTCCCCAGCCCCCTCCATCTGCTCTTCTCTTCCAGGGCAGCAGGAGGAAAAGCAAAGAAATGCAATTCTCCATGTTCCACTTCAGTGAGGAAGAAGCAGCACAAAGAGTCCCTGTGTCTGTCAGCAGGATTCGGAGGTGGGCGCGGGGCTCTTGGAGAAGGAAATAGAAAATAAAATCAAATGAGGCTTAATCCGAAAAGCAAACGTTTGCTGGGACAAAGCCACCGCAGGGATTGTCATTTCACAAATTGTATTAATCTGGGCAAATAGTGCTTCAGAAACAGTAACCGTGGTGTTTATGTTTAGGTCCCCTTCCTGACCTTATCTTGCCTCCCTTGCTCTCTGTAATATGGGCCAAACCCTTATCACTTTGC